>CM067580.1:1968027-2340527 GCA_034336665.1 Luscinia megarhynchos
CACTCATTGCTCCACCAGGCTTCTGAAACAAACAAAGCATCAGGGCTGGAAAGTGAAAATTTAATTTATATCTGTTCATCTCTGGAGATGCTGTTGGATCACAAAAATGGGGGGGGAATCATACAATTGAATTTAAAAATGGGGGGGAAATCATACAATTGAATTTAAAAATGGGGGTTGAATCATACAATTGAATTTAAAAATGGGGGATATTAGTTTTGGGAGGAGGATCCCTTGATGTGGCCTGAAGGAAGCAGAGTGTGAGCCCAGAGAAATCCAGGTTCCACACCAGAGCTGTGACCATTCCTCTCTTGCACTTGCTGCTGGTTTTCCATCGGTTCTGTCTGGTTCCATTTGGGAAATGGCAAATTTGGGAGATCCCTGATTTGGATTTCACCTCATTTCCATCCTTGTCATTTTGTGGAATTCTGGGCTGGTTTGGGTGGGAAGGCACTTTGGGGATCATCCCATCCCACCCCTGCCTCCATCCCAGCCTGGGACATTTCCAGGGGTGGAGCAGCCACAGCTTCCCTGGGAATTCCATCCCAGGGCAGGATTCCTCCCCAAAATCCCATCCCCCGTGTCCCACACTCCCATTTCCATCTGTGCACACACTCCCACACACCCATAAACATATAAATAAATATTGGGTTTGCCCAGCTCTTAAAAATGTTCTGCATCTGCTGCAAGAAGCCACATTTCCCACCAGCTGGAGAGAAAACATTTTAATATGAGATCAAATATTTGGCTTGTCCAATGCAAGGTGTAATTACATTCACTCGAAGGCTCTTACACCCGGGAAAGAAACCAGAATTAGGGGGAAAAAATAATTTTTCAAAGATGTTTTCATGTCTATCCTGGGAGGGGGGAAAAAGTGTAGGGGGGGATTTTCCTTAAATAGAATGATCTGGGTTTTTTTACGAAATAGACCTGAAATTTCTGATGCCACAGCTCAAATCCTGTAATTATAAAGGAGAGTTGACAACGTTTTTCACCTCGTGGGGTTGGTGGAGCAGCTTTTTCGCTCAGGATTGAAAAACTTTTTTAGATAAAACACCCAAAAATAGAGGAGTGAAGATGCTGGCTGCTCTGTGATCCCTGGCAGACCCCAAACCTGCTGGGTTTGTTCACAAATAAATCACTTGGAGCACGTGGGGGATGAGCCTGGCTCGGGACAGGGTGGGGGGAGGAAAATCCTGGAATTCTCAGATGGATGCACAGGGAGGCAGGAGCTGCCCATGAGATGAGCTGCATGCAGGGAGCCCAGTCCTGCACAAAATTGGTAAAAAATTGCCATTTCTGCTTTTTTTGGGGGGTAGTCCAGTCTCCAAATTAAACTCAACTTTAGTCTGAGAAGCTGTGTGGGTTTTTAGTGCTGATAAAATTTCCAGCTTGCCAAAAATCAAGCCCAGGTTTAATCACCTTCCTGGGCTTGAGCTGGGACAGGTGAGATGCAAACAGAAAATACAGAAACAGCAGAAAAAACCAGAATTTGCCTTTCTGGGTGATTAATTCCCTCCACATCTCCTTCCCTCAACACTCCAGTTTGATCTCTGCCTCTCACAATCTTTATTATCAAGCAGCAACAGGAAAGGTTTTGATTTTCCAACTTTTTTTTTTTTTTTGGGGGCCAAATTTTGCCACCTCAAAAGCTCCAACTTCATCCTTTGTGTAACTTTGTTCAAAGCCCAGGAGATTTGGACCAGGATTCAGTTTGTCCCTGAAGATTCAGATAAATTTCAAACAAGCCTTGTAACTCAATCTTTTGAAAAATGAATAATTTACTTTTTTTTTTTTAACTGATTTTCTTTCAGCTTAAATAAATTATTGGACTTCCAGAATTACCCTGTTTTTTTTTTTTTTTTTTGCATTTCTGATCTGCCCTGCTGAAAATTTCAGGATTCCACTAGAAAGGGGAATAAAGCCTGGAATTGTCAGTGATTTTTAACTTCTTTTGTTTGTTTTACAGATTAATCCAGTTAAAACCAAAATTAGTCCTAAAATTGGACTAAACTCCCTCTGCACACTTAATTCTATTGTTGTTTTCTGACATTATACAAAATTCAGAAATTTAGGGGCATTTTCAATTGGGTGTGCCACTGATGGACAATTAACAGCTCCATGCTGGAATTTATTCATTGTTTAAATCTAAAGAATTAAATTACCCAGTCCTGTCACTGCAGTTTGGATTTGGACTCCAAACCAGAAATTCTGAGATCTCCTTGGGATGTTCCCTTTCCTCTGGGAATTTCTGCCACACAAAGTGAAATTCAGCCTTGGAGCAACATCCTGGATCTGGGGGTGGTTTTTGGGATTGGGTTTTGGGTTTGATTTGGGGTTTTTTGTTCATTTGTTTTGTTTTGTTTTAATTTTTTGGATTGTTTTGGTTTCTTTTTTTTTGTTGTTGTTTGTTTGTCTGTTTGTTTGTGGGTTTGGTTTTTTTTTGTGTGTGTGGTTTTTTTTGTTTTGGTTTGGTTTTTTTTGTTTGTTTGTTTGTTTTGTTATTATGTTTTAGGGTGAGGGTTTTTTTATTCTATTTTTTGTTTCTTTGGTGGTTGCTGTTGTCAGACCACGATGAGGTGGAAGATTTTGATCTTGACATCACTCACCTGCAGGCTCCTGCTGCTAAAATCAGCCCCAGACTTGGTTTATTCTGTTTTTCCCTATTTATTTTTCATTGTTTTTTGGATTTTTTTTGTCCATCTGACAGCTCCAGCACTGAAGGTGCTTCCCCCACTTGCCATTTTTGCCAAAGTCAATCCCAACTTCCAATTTCTCCTCTTTGTTTTTGATGCTTTTGGGAATGAGCCAAATTCCCAGAAAAGCCAAAAACCTGTGCCCTGATCCCCCTGAGCTGGCCCAACCCAGAGACTTTGGGCTCAGAGTCTGCCCAGGTTTTATTTTAAACCAGAACTGTCTGAGGCAGGCTCAGAAAATCGTTTCCAAACCCTGCAGAAATAACTGCAGCTCCTTGAAAACACCAAAAAGTGGTTTTGAGAGGGGATCTGCGTGGTTGGAGATGGGACACTCTATAATCAAGCAATGATTCAATGAAATTTGACCTCAAGCTAATTTATTTTGTCAACCTTTTTTGTTTTTAAGCCGTTCCTGTGGCTCTTTTTTGCTGTCCAAAGTCCCCAAACCCCCCTGAGGCTGGTGGTTCCTGACAGGTCTGTGGCACTCAGGGGAAGCTGACCCTGCTCCCTGGTTTTCCTGAGGATTCCCATTCCTTGCCATGAGCAGCTGCATTTATTTTGTGTCCCAGGGCACTCCCAGTTTGGGAATTGTGCTGGGAATCTCCTCACCTGGCTGTGAAACCAAAAAATTTCACATTTTGGGATCTGCAACGAGCAGATGGGTTTGGCCAACACCCATGGGCTGAGATGGAGATTAAATGAGACCAGAGAGGAAGAATCCATTCAAAAACTCAATTCTCCCATTCTGATCTTCATTTTTGCTTTATTTATTGGTTTATGCCATTCTCCAGTGGACTGAAAACTTCTTTTAGAGGAAATTTCCTTCCCTTAGGTGTGATGGCAGCACCAGGGGCCTCACCTGCCCTGCCTTTAATCTCCCACTCTGGGTAAAATGAGAAATCAGAAATCTGCTGCTGATTTCAACAACCTGCAGCCACCTCACACGGAATTTCAGAGCCTGACATCACTGGGATATAATCACACTTCTGTTTGGCAAATTTCAGAAATTCAACCCCTGAACTTTTTTCTTTCCCAAGTTTCAAATCTTCTGATGCTTTCTTAGTCCCCCTTTAATTTCTCAAATCTTATAAAGCTCTACATCCCTTAACTCACTTTTAGGACATTCTGAGTGCATCCTTCATGGATTTTAGAGATTTCTAAATCTTTATTATGCCCTGCCAAAATGAAAAAAAAAAAACCCCTCTCAACAATAATGGACAAAAAATATTTGGGTTTGGCAGGATGTTTGTGATATTCCCCAATTCCTAATTAGAAATTTAGGGAGGTTTCATCATTCTCCTTTAATTGTACCCTGATTAAAATTTCCATTTTTCAGCTCTTTTTTTTTTAAATCCTTTTCTTGAGGAGAGAAAATCTGAGTTCTTACTTTGGGATTGATAAATCACTTAGACAGAAAGTGTTTGACCTTTAGAGATGATTAAATTCCGACAGCTCTGTTCAGATTTTCTCTCTTGATTCATTCATAGATAAATTTACTTTAAACACTTCTTAGTTTTCCTCCCTCCCTCCCCCAGCTTTGCAAGGCTTCACTCATTCATTTTGAAAAACATTTATTCAGAGAAGCCAGGCTCTCTTTTCACTCTGAGCTGGCCTTTTGCTCATTTTCTCACTTGGTAATTTTTGCAGTCCTGACACAAGGAACATTTTTATAGCAAAATCACTTCGTTCCCCAAAGCTCCATCTGCCCTCCCAGGAACTCCAGATTTTTCTTCTCCCCTCAAGATAAAATGTTCATTTATTTTTCTTTCCAAGCCCCTGTTCTCCTGTCCCTCCTGGGGAATTCTTTGTTGGGTTTCTGACCCAATCCAGTCTCTCCAGAGGTTCTATTCCTGAACTTCTGTGGGACTTTTACACCAAATTTTACATGGGGATTTTTGATTTTTCAACATATAACAAGTTTGGTATTTATAACTCTCTTATTTCTTTAATTTTCATGTGTCTCAAGTTGAGATCTGAGCGCCCAGACCCATGAAAAATCTCAAACTTCAGATTTCCAGGGCTGATAAACACCTGCAAAATTCTTCGTTTGCTTTTTGCCTTTTTCTTATTTAACTTTGACTTTTCCTTCCATGCTCCCATGAAGATTCCAAGTGCATTGAGCCCAAAATCAGTCCAGAACATCAATTTGAATTTGGGATAACCTTATCTCACTGCTTCCCTTTGAGTCAAAGGGGAAATGCTCATTATAGGAATCTCCCCTTAAATAAGGATTTGTTCCAAATTGTTCCTTGGGGAACTGCACAGAGAAACACAAGGCACAAATGAAATGGGAACATTTATTCCCTGGAGTGCACCTGCCCCATTTGTGATCCATTTTTGGAGGAGCTTCTCATGGTAAGGAAAGCTTTAGCTGGGTCCAAGTTACACAGATTCCTCCCAGTCCCAGCTTTGCCTGGATAATCTGTAAGGAACTGGAATTTCTGGCACAGATGGGCTCAGGCTCTGCACCCCAGCAAGGTGGAGCTGGGAGCTGGGACTGGCAGTGTTGGCAGAAAATGCAAATTATTTTCCATAATGAGACCCATCTGAGGAGACACTGACAGATGAGAGGATTTGGGGTGATCCCCCCAAATCCAGCAGGATGCCATTCCCAAATCTGCCCTTTGGCTCCTGTTCCCCTGGCCTGATGCTCTGACTTTCCCCACTGCTGGCATTTGTTCCCTGGGTGTAATTTGGAGATTTGGAGCTGGAGAGCCTTGAAACCATTTAACTGGTGGCAGTAAATTGCTTGGAGCACTGTGAAAATATGGTTGAGACCGTGTGGTTTTTAAACTCCTTCTCTCTGCACTGTGCTCCTGAATTATTTCCAGACACTCCTGGTTGCCCTGCAATAGGAAATGTGCAGATGCTGCCCCAGTCAGGTGCTTGGAGATAAGAAAAGAGCTCCCAAAGCTCTGCTGGGAGCTGCTATTAGTGCTATTCCTTGAATTAATTACCATTTTGTGTTGGGAGATGGATTTATTGGGGTTTGTCTGAGGTTTGTTTCACAAATGCTGAGCGTCAGAGCACGGATCAAGATTTTTTTTCTGCTTGATCTGTGAATCAGGGGAGGTTTCCAGGTGCCATGGAACACAGAGAGTTCTGCTGAACCTTCCCATGGAACAGCAGCTGAACCTGGGGCTGATGCAAATTGCAGAGCTCTCAGAGCTGGGGATGCTCCATCCCTTCAGGAGCTGCCCCAAACATTAATCCTGTCCCTCCTGGCTGCTGACAAAGCTGAACGTGGAGCCATGGAAAGGAAAAAAATTCCCTCTGCTGACAGAGACCTGGGAACAGCTACAGAAACCCAAGCCTGGCTTCCACCAGCCAAACCCAGAGAGGATTTAGGCTCTGCCTCAGAGTATTTTAAGCTTAGAACAGATTTGTTTTGATGTATTTTCGTGATAACCTGAAGGGGAAAAACACGATGAGCTGAGGGTGTGAAGTGAGCAGGGTTAAATCCACTTTATTGGATGTCACCTCACCCTTTCCCCCACCCAAAACTTCCCCAGAAAACTCCTGTCAGTGAAAGTATCTTGAGAATTCACCAGCTCTCCTTTCCTCTTGCTGTATTACCTCCAAAAATAGATTGTTTTCAACTTTTTTTGGGAGTTGAACTTGTCCTAGCAGGATGACAACGAGATGCCAACGATAATAGGAGCAGGCCTGTTAATTGATTTTAAATCCTGGTGGTCTTGAGTGGTGCCAGAATTAATGACAATGCTCATAAATTTCTGCAGCCCTTTTCATCCCAGAGCTCCTCACTGAACAACTTCCAAATTATTCCACGAGAAGAGCAGCCAAACCTGGGGTAAAATATGGCAGGATGCTTTTCCAATTGAAACAGCAGCAGGAATATTGGGAGAAGGGATTGCTGAAGCTGGAATTTGTCCAGATTCCTCGGATTTACACACTTTTACAATATTTTCTGGACTTTTAACAGCAGATAACCATCTGCAGTGCCTGTCTGCTGCTCAGGGTCAAAAATAGCCTGCCCAGGGTGATATTTTAGCAAGCAAAGCCTGCAGGGTATTAATAGTGGTGGAAGGCTCAGCTCTCCCCAAACCACTAAGGACAGGTTTGCAGTTCCAGGGGTTTTCAAGTGGTTGGAGTCCTCAGCACTTGTTTGTGCCATGGGAATTCTCCAGCAGCCCTCCAAGACAGGCTCAGCCTCTTGGTCATCTCTTCCATTTTCTTAAAAATATTAAAAAAAAGGAAAGATGGCAGAGTTGGTGTTTGCTTCAGGATTTCTCAATATTTCCTTAGGGAATCATTATCCAGGGGTTACAAATGTGTGCAGTCCTGGGTGTGTGGTGTTTGTAGGGACACACAGAGGGGGCTCAGCCCCGTTTTTCCTGCTCCTGTTTTCCTTCTAGTTCTGCTTTTCCTGGGATTTGTGCCCTGCATGGGTGTCCCTGCCTTGCCCTGCACTGCTGGTGGGACTGAGAATTCCACATTTCTGATCTCCCAAAGGCTGATTTTCCCTGAGCTATCCGGGGAAATTTTTGCATTTCCTCCCTCCTGGGGATGGGGCTGGCTCTCAGCAGTGTGGGAGTCACCTCCCATCTGTGTGTGGGTTTGGAGAGTCCTGATGGGAATTTAATTCCTTAGGGCTGATCCCCCCATTCTGCTCCTTAATTCCAGTCCCAGCAGCACTGGCGGGGCTCAAACCTGCACACACCCCACATTTTTTAAAATATGATTTTCATTAAATCCTTCCATTTTTGCTGGATTTTCCTTATTGGATGGGGAAAATTCCCAGCATTTCCCACTGAACAACACAACATTGCTCTACAAATGGGGAAAACTGGAATCCCACAGGGCAGGTTTTTAATTGGTGTAAAAAGGCAGAATTCCCTTGGCTCCTCTGTTCAGACCCCTCAGCTGTGGATTCCAGCCACACAATTCCCTCCACCTCTTCCAAGGGTGTAAAAAATCAAAGTGCCAGTGAGCATGAGGCTGCTCCAAAGGGGCTGAGCCTCCTGCCCTGCAGTTTGTTTGGGCAGCCCCTTATCTCCCCACAGCCCTGCCAGGACCTCGCCCTGCCAGGACCTGTGACATCACCGCTGGCCACTCTGCTTCCTGGGGATTTTAACCACTTGTAAATCCACTGGGTTACCCTGAAAAAACTCCTGGGATGCCCCAATGTTCTCTTTATAGATGAAAAATTGGGTTTTCCCTGCCTTGTTGATGCTCTCTAAACGAATAATGAGCAGCCAAATGAAACTATCAGTGCTGGTACCAAAAAAAAAATGTTAAATTCTGTGTTCTCCCAGGATGCTAAAGGTCTGAAATCCTAAATAAAATTGTTAAATTCTGTGTGCTCCAGGATGCTAAACACTTGAAATCATAAATAAAAATGTTAAATTCTGTGTGCCCCAGGATGCTGAGGGTTTGAGATCCTAAATAGAAATCTTAAATTCTGTGTGCCCCAGGGTGTTAAGGGTTTGAAATCCTGAATAGAAATGTTAAATTCTGTGTGCCCCAAGATGCTAAACGTTTGAGATCCTAAATAAAAATGTTAAATTCTGTGTGCTGCAGGATGCTAAGCACTTGAAATCCTAAATAAAAATGTCAAATTCTGTGTGCTGCAGGATGCTGAGGGTTTGAGATCCTAAAAAAAAAAGTTAAATTCTGTGTGCCCTAGGGTATTAAGGGTCTAAAATCCTAAATAAAAATGCTAAATTCTGTGTGCTGCAGAATGCTGAGGGTTCGAAATCCTAAATAGAAATGTCAAATTCTGTGTGCCCCAGGATGTTAATGGTTTAAAATCCTAAATAGAAATGCTGAATTCTGTGTGCTGCAGAATGCTGAAGGTTTGAGATCCTAAATAAAAATGTCAAATTCTGTGTGCTGCAGGATGCTGAGGGTTTGAGATCCTAAAAAAAAAATGTTAAATTCTGTGTGTCCCCAGGATGTTAAGGGTTTGAAATCCTAAATAGAAATGCTGAATTCTGTGTGCTGCAGAATGCTGAGGGTTCAAAATCCTAAATAGAAATGTTAAATTCTGTGTTCCCTAGGACACTGAGGGTTTGAAATCCTAAATAGAAATGTCAAATTCTGTGTGTCCCAGAATGCTGAGGGTTTGAGATCCTAAATAAAAATGTTAAATGCTGTGTGCCCCAGGTAGCTAAAGGTTTGAAATCCTGAATAGAAATGTTAAATTCTGTGTGCCCCAGGATGTTGAGGGTTTGAGATCCTAAATAGAAATCTTAAATTCTGTGTGCCCCAGGGTGTTAAGGGTTTGAAATCCTGAATAGAAATGCTGAATTCTGTGTGCTCCAGGATGATAAGGGTTTGAAATCCTAAATGAAAACGCTAAATTCTCTGTCCCAGGATGCTGAGGGTTTGAAATCCTAAATAAAATTGTTAAATCCTGTGTGCTGCAGGATGCTGAGGGTTCAAAGTCATAAATAAAAGTGTTAAATTCTGTGTGTCCCAGAATGCTGAGGGTTTAAGATCCTAAACAAAAATGTTAAATTCTGAGTGCTCCCAGATACCCCAATCTTGTTTCACATTTTGGGCCTGAAGGGTTGCACTGTAAATCAGGGATCCTCAGTGTGAGGGATAAATCTGGGCACAAAACTCAAGATTTGAGCAAATTCTCTCTGTCTGGACTGAGATTTCTTGTGAATTACAGAACAAAATCTCTGCTGGAGCAGGAATTATTCTGTGTACAACTTTGATTGAAACAGCTCTCCTGCAAAACCACAACAACAACTCCCAGCACCCCAAAAGTAACAGATGAATGAATTATTTCTGGGAATAATTGTGAAGAACAGGCCAGGCTTGGCTGCAGGAGCATTAACACACAGAGCTGCAGTGATGCCTGGAGAGCTGGAGAGAGCTAAAGGAACAAAGCAGGGATTTGTTAAAACCCTTCCAAGGATTCACCTGGGGCAGGGCAGAGCCCGAGATGGACTCAGAGTCAGGAGTTTCACCCTTTGATCCCTTTGGCTCCATTTCCATCCCGGGGCTCACTGCCCAATCCAGCTCCAGGCTCTGCAGTCCCACCCTCCCAGATTCTCTCCTCCATTCTCTCTGCTTGCACTTTTTGGGGCTGGAGCTGCAGCGTGTCCTTGGTCCTGGGGCTGGACAGGGATTGTTGTGTGTGCCTGAGCTGGGAGAGAACTTGTGACACTTTGTGTGGAGCTCAGAGTCACATCCTAATGCAGGCAGAAAATGGGAAATACAAAAACTAAACCTTAAGGCATCAATCCCCTCGGCCAGCCCAGCCAGGGAGCTGAAATGCTGAGCAGAAGATGCAGAATTGGGTTTGTTCAGAGTGTCTGGGAGCAGCCTGTGGGTCCTGTCGTCCCCCCTGGCCGAGCCTGCAGCTTTGCTGTCATTAACAAACCCAAAAGCGAGAGGTGGGGCCACATGTGGTGTCAATACACTTTAATTAAGTGCAATAATTCCCCTTTTCCTGAGGTGGACGTGCTAAGACAGATTTCTCTGCGGAGATTTATGCCTGGCCAAGGATTTCTGGGCTGTCCCCGTGCTCTGTGCAGAGCATCAGTGCCCTCTTTGGGAACACCGGGATTCTGCAGGAATCTGCAGGGCTCAGCTCCGAGCTCTTCCACACAGCCACTTTCCAGAGGGTTTTAGAGTTTTGCTCCCCCTGGAGCAAAGACCCTTTTCAGTTTGAGCTCCTTCAGGTGATAAAAAACAAAGGAAAGCTTTAGCTGGGCTTCAGTGACCCTGTGAGAATCCATAATTGGGTCAGTAATTAGTGTGAGACCATCCTGGGTGAATTTTGAGGACTTTTGGCAGGTTGGGACATCCTGGGGTGGAGGAAAATCACGGTCAGAGCTTTGACCTGAGCTCACTTTTCTCTGTCACCTCAACTGAGAGGGGCCATGAGCAGGGAACCAACGTGGCTGCAACTGCTCTGGTCAGAATTTGGGTGGAAAAGCTGGAACAGCTCAGACCCTGCCAATTTTAATGGGATATAAACTCTTCCAAAATTCCTGTGTAAATAAATAGAATTTGTACATAAATAGAATTAAAAGCATGGAGTATGTGCTGAAATCAACAGGAAAGGGACAGATTTGGATATCCAGGTAGAATTTAAAGCATGAAATATGTGCTGAAATCACCAGGTAAAGGACAGAGTTTGGATATCCAGGCAGAATTTAAGGAATATGCCCTGAATTCACCAGGTAAAAGACAGACTTTGGCTGTCCAGGTAGAATTTAAAACATGAAATATGTGCTGAAATCACCAACTAAGGGACAGACTGTGATTCTCCAGGTTTAGGTATTTCCAGGATGAGCACCTAAAGATTTATCCTTGCTTGAGACAACGACTTGAAAACTTGTGATGTGGACTTGGCAAGCTCGGAACTAAAATATAAGTCTGAAACAATGTGCTGGGTTTCCTTTTCCCTTTTTCTCCTTTTCTTTTCTTTTCTTTTCTTTTCTTTTCTTTTCTTTTCTTTTCTTTTCTTTTCTTTTCTCTTTTCTTTTCTTTTCTTTTCTTTTCTTTTCTTTTCTTTTCTTTTCTTTTCTTTTCTTTTTCTTTTTCCTTTTCTTTTTCTTTTCTTTTCTCTTCTCTTTCTCTTTTCTTTTTCTCTTTCTTTTTCTTTTTCTTTTCTTTTCTTTTCTTTTCTTTTCTTTTCTTTTCTTTTCTTTTCTTTTCTTTTCTTTTCTTTTCTTTTCTTTTCTTTTTTCTTCTTTTCTGGGGTATTTAGGGGGTTACAGGGCTGCAAAGTTACTGGCGTTTTCTCCTGGGTGTTTTTGCAGTCAGAGGGTGATGGAGCTCCTCAGGAGTGCTGTTAAGCTGAGATTTCTGGGGAAAGGGAAAGGCTGAGCGGGTTTAGAACTGATCAGGAGCTGATAGCAGCACACAAAGCTCGGGATTAAAGGCACCAGGGCTGGCTGGAGGTCACTTTTCATCCTGCAGGATAATTCCTGCCAGCTCACCCCCAACATCTGCTTGAGCCGTCGCTTCCAAAACCAAAACAATATTCCCCCAGCGCTGGTGGAACAACAACACAACCCCCTGTGCTCCCCCCTGGTCCAGGGAGGTTCCTGCTGGGCTGGAAACCCTGAGCAGGATCCCTGGGTTACCCCAGGGCACAGAAATCCTGGGCAAGGATCCTCCTGGGACAGGGGATGAATCCTGCTGCAGCCAGGGAAAGTAGAGCAGGGTCTGGGGGAGGAACAGAGGTTTGGTTTGATGCTCAGTGTGCATCAGATAAGCAGGGGCTGGTTTGGAGCAGCTTCAGAGCAGAGGCAGATCCTGATGGATGCTTGGATGCTCAATTTAACCCCAAATTCAGCTCGTTGGACCCAGCCCTGACACCAAGTGCTGCATCTGAGCTGTTCTCTGTGAGCCAAGACCAGTGATGCCTGGAGAGGCTGACCTGGAATCTGACCCTCTGGAATCTCCCTCCCCAAGAAAATCAAACTGATGGGTTCTGGGGAGTGAGTTCATTGATCCTGGTGGATGTGATGCCTGAAGAGCTGGAACAGAGCTAAAGGAATAAAGCAGGGATTTGTTAAAACCCTTCCAAGGATTCACCTGGGGCAGGGCAGAGCCCGAGATGGACTCAGAGTCAGGAGTTTCACCCTTTGATCCCTTCGGCTCCATTTCCATCCCTGGGGCTCACTGCCCAATCCAGCTCCAGGCTCTGCAGTCCCACCCTCCCAGATTCTCTCCTCCATTCTCTCTGCTTGCACTTTTTGGGGCTGGAGCTGCAGCGTGTCCTTGGTCCTGGGGCTGGACAGGGATTGTTGTGTGTGCCTGAGCTGGGAGAGAACTTGTGACACTTTGTGTGGAGCTCAGAGTCACATCCTAATGCAGGCAGAAAATGGGAAATACAAAAGTTCAAACTTAAAGCATCAGCAGGAGCAGCACTGGAATTTCAGCCCAGTTCTAATTCCAGCATCACCAGGAGCAGAGAAATCTGATAAAGAACTGGGGAAAGTGCTGGTGATGAAATAAGGGGAGACTAGGCAACCAGACAGGAGTGATCTGACAGTGGTGCTAAAAGAGGACAGGACTTATCCAATACCTGCAGATCTCAGCAGACAAGAATTGTCAGATCTGTGGAGGAGAGGAAGATTTCTGCAGGGATAAATGTGGGGCAGTGCCAGACCCTCCTCGTGCATGGCTCCTTGGCATTGCAGCTCAGGGAGCTGGAGAGGACAATCCAAAGTTAAAAATCCTGGAGAAAATGGCTTTGGCAAACCAGATTTTCACTGCAAAAAGCAGCCCCAGGCTGGGAAAAGAAAAAAAAGGCTCTGAAAAACCTGTTGCCAAATGTGACTCCTGCTGGTGGATTCCAAAATTCAGAGCATCATTCTCCTTTTTGCCTTGCTGTTTAGAAGAAGCCCAAGGTGTTTGTTGCCCTCCATGTCTAGCACATATCTCACCAACTGAGCACCATTTCCTTTCAGACTTTCAAATACTTGAGACTTTCAAATACTTGTTTCTCCATTGCATTGATCTAAATATCACATAAGCTGCAAAAAATATTAATAACTTGTAAGAAAAGCAGTGAGATCAGGTTGGAGTTTGGACATTGGACAGTGCAGCAGAGCCACAGATTTCTTATTTCATTTCTGACACCTCACCGAAATTCCATGCCAACTTAGGACAGGAGTGTCTGCATCCAAATCTTACCAGACATGCTTGAGAATTTGTTCTGCTATCCCAAAGATTATTTCTGAGCCTGATCCAACCTAATGCACTCAAATCCCAACGTCCCAGCTCGGGTGAGATCCCAGCTTTCCTTGGTGCCCCGGGAGTGGAGAAGAGGTGCTGGCAATTTGCAAATCCTGCCACAACTTAAATTCCCTCCCCATTTGTTTCAGATTTCAACCATTCTGTGGCTCTTTTCCAAAATCCTGGTCTCAGTCCATGTCCTGAGGTTCTCCTAAGTGCCAGGGGAGCTGGGGGTGCTCGACCCTGCCCATCCCAGGGGGCTGAGCTGAGCTCTGAGCTCCACCCTCACCACAGATTTGGGCTACACTGAGCAACACTTCATTGCTTTTTTATTTAGATTATTTCTAAACAAACCAAAACTGCCGTGCCAGGAGTTTGCACAGCCTTTGACATTAAAAAAACCCCACGCCTGCACAAGCAGTCAGGGTGCTGTGATCACACCATAACAAAAATCATGGTGATATTTCCTTGAGGCCTCTGCTTAAACCTGAGGATGTTCTTCCAGCCCCTGGGTTATCAGAGCTCTGTGCAGCAGCTTGGTTCCATTAGAACAGCAGTGTTAAAATTGCCTTCCCAAAATCACCACAAACCTCTGCACTGCCAGGGACCGGGCCTTGAGAGAGAAAGCAATAATCAAGAGGAAGCCAGCCAGCAATGGCTCAGATTTTATAATGTTTCCCTGCTGTTATTTTCACCACAGGCTATTTTATATCCCCCACCTCTTCTCTTTTTTATTCCCCTCCATCAAGTTGCTCTTTCAGGTCACATCTGTTGGGGGCTCATAATGGTTTTTATGACAACTTTGCAGAGAAGGGAAGCACTGGGATGCAGAGGGAGCTGCAGTGAGACAGGTTCGTGTCACAGGTACTTCTCTCCATCCTGAGGCATTTTCTCAGCTCCAGCTCAGTTGTACTGAAGAAAAACCTGACCTAAATTCTGGGTGTAAAAACGTGGATGGCAGAGCAAAAATTCATCTGCAAAATTTTCCCTCCATAAATCCATAAACCGTAAATCCACTATTCTCAGTCCGTGTTGTATCAAGGCAAACGACGTCATGAAAAGCAAAGCGAGAGATTTCCCGGTTATTCCTGTCCTGGCCAATGTGGGGAAGATCAAATTGTACAAGTGCTGCAGGAAATTCTGGCAGCTGACTTTTGGGAGCTCCATCAGTCATGTTCAGCCTCCTGCGGGTGCATTTTTCAATTGATATCCCTTAAATAACCTTAATTACGTGTACGTTCGAGTGCCTCCTCCAGCAGGGAAAATTGAGGAAGACACTTATTAAAAAGAGGCACCAGCACATGTGGTATTATTTTTACAGCCATCCCGTGTGTTGATATAAAGTATTACATTTGAGTCAAAGCTCATTTGGGTGAGCAGTTGAAGTGAAAGCCGAGCTGCTCCGCGTCGTGGCCGCCCAATTAGCGCGGTGATTAGCCTGGGCTAATATCAACAGAGCCAGACCTGGGGCAGTGTGACAGTCACATCACCACGGCTCCTGCCACTTCCTGAGGCTTCCTGCCACTTCCTGAGGCTTCCTGCCTCCAACCCTGAGAGCTGCAGCCTCCAAAGAGTCCCTGAGGAAAAGGTGAAATTGCCTTTTCACCAACGGTGTCTCGCGCGAGGCCGAATATTTGTGCTGACATTTTCCCCATGATTTTCCAACGTTTCTTCCCAGTTTTCCACCCTTTTTTCGTGCAGTTTTACATCACCACAGGCTCCTGCCACTTCCTGGGGCTTCCTGCCTCCAACCCTGAGAGCTGCAGCCTCCAAAGAGTCCCTGAGGAAAAGGTGAAATTGCCTTTTCGCCAACGGTGTTGTGGAGGCCGAATATTTGTGCTGACATTTCCCCATGATTTTCCAACGTTTCTTCCCAGTTTTCCACCCTTTTTTTCCTGCAGTTTTACATCACCACAGGTTCCTGGCCACCTTCTGAGGCTTCCTGCCTCCAGCCCCCAAGAGCTGCAGCCTCCAAAGAGTCCCTGAGGAAAAGGTGAAATTGCCTTTTCACCAACGGTGTTGTGGAGGCCGAATATTTGTGCTGACATTTTTTCCCCATGATTTTCCAACATTTCCTCATAATTTTCCAGTGTTTTCCCCAGTTTTCCACCTTTTTTTCCTGCACATCTGATCTGTTTTATGTCACCACAAGTTCCTGGCTACTTCCTGGGGCTTCCTGCCTCCAGCCCAGGGAGCTGCAGCCTCCAAAGCCTCCCTGAGGAAAAGGTGAAATTGCCTTTTCGCCAACGGTGTTGTGGAGGCCAAATGTTTATGCTGACATTTTCCCCATGATTTTCCAACGTTCCCTCCCAATTTTCCAGTTTTTTTCCCCAGTTTTCCACCCTTTTTTCCTGCACATCTGATCTGTCGCTCTCAGCTGCTCCTGCTGGAAAGGCTGATGAGAAATTGTTTGTTTTCACGGAGGTTTTGCTCGACCCTGAATGCGAGGTGTTGCTCGAGCTACTGAATAGTGGTTTATGCTGATAAAAGCGGCCTTGAAGGTGCACAGGGATATTTATTTATTTTATTTTTTCCAAAAAAAAAGCTGTTTAAACTCCCAGTCATTGGCAGAACACGCTTGTTGCTTCCGTAGAGGGTTTACAAATAAATAAGTTCTTTTCAGAATCCCCGTCCTTGTTGATCATCTGCGGTCTGGGACTTCTCTCCTTTCCCTCTCAAGTATTGCCAGGAAAGCAAAGCTGGCTCTGTCTTTATCTACCCCTGGAAAAGAAAGTTTATTTTCTTTATTTTTTTAATGCTTTGCTGTAAGTTGATATTAGTTTTGAATATTTTTCACCCTCTCCTTCCATCCTGCTTTGAACTTTTTTTTTCGCAGCCTCCATGGCTGCCCTTCCAGTGGGGTTATAAATTCATGGGATCTCCCAAAGTTTTTAAGTTCAAAAAGAGAAAGAGGGAAGAATTTTGATTTAGATGTGTTTAAACATAGCTAGAAAATACCAATTTTAGAAAATTTGGAGCATCTGCTTTTGGAAAAATAGGTGTTTTGAAGGGAATTCTAGCTGGATGTTTGAAAGGGGAGCATTACCATTTCTCTTTTTATTTTCTTATATATATTTGACTCAGTTATTGTATAAAGACTCAAATATATATGAGAGAGTTGTATGTATAATTCATATCTATATATATGAGGGAATTCCATACATAGATTTATGGAAATTTAACACAGGAGGAGGTTGTAGCCTACAATAATAATTTGATCCAAATTACTCACTGTTCTGGACAATTTTTTTCTGATTTTGCTAATTATCCTTGAAAGCAGGGTGGGTTTGAAGAGGAATTGATCACTGTCCTGTCCCAGGAATAAACCCCTGGGAAATGTGGGAATGGGTTCCTAATAATCAATTCCAGAGGGATCTGAGGAGGTTTTGCTGGAACATTCAGTAGCTCCAGGAAGTGCAGTCACTTCCTGATGGGTTTCTAAAATCTGGATGATGATGGGCACGTCCAAAACAAGGTGAAATTTGGCACTGGCAATTTTGGGCTGGCACCAACCACAGTGAGCCATAAATGTGTTTTGGAATAACTCTGGCACCAGGGCTGAGGATCTGCTCTACATTAGCATTAATACATTAATGCTGTTGTGAGTATCTGGAATTTATTCCTTTTTTTTTCTGCTTTCCAGGTTCCCTAACAAGATCCATCTTTAATTCTGCAATTATTTGCTCTAGAAAAAAACTTCTTGGCACTATTATGTTTTAACTACTTTTTTTTTGTAATTAGCCAATTTAATCCAAAATTTTGGGGATTCTTTTGCACAACACAGACCTGGATTTGATCCACTTCCTTTTGTGGTTATTTTCATTTGGGTTTACCTTTGAGGATCCAGTGTGAAGCCAAAAATACATTGAATTATAGACTCAGAAAATCCTGAATTGATGAATTTTCTGCACTCAGAGAATGGCTGCAGGTACCAACACAAATAAAATTAATTGACTCTAATAATTTGTACAAATAACTAATTAATTAAATTTAATAATTTGCATTTTCTACATATGTTTTAGTCAGTGTTTTTATGGACCCACACCTGCATCACTTGCAGTGGAACATTTCCTCTTCCCCCATCTACAAACACCTTCTTTAACACAGAATAAATTTCATTTTAGAAGAAATTCTTCCTTTTCTCCACCCCCAAAGGCCTCCTCTGCGAGATATCCTTTGCTGGGACAGGAAGCCAAGAACAGCTTGGATTCATGGCATGGAATGGCCAAAAATCACTCGAAACCCACCAAATAATTTTGTTTAGAGAGTTGCTGAGTGTGTTTCATTGCCAGGCATCACTCCCCATTATCCTGGAAATGCCCAGGAGTGGATTTTCCCCCTCCCTGCCCCAAGCTGACATTGACTGAAACCCTTCCATGGGGGGAGTTTACAACGAGCACGACGAGGTTGTTGCTCTCCCTTCAAACACATCCCCCTTCATTTCCTCTAATTTTATGCAATGTAAATAAATCCTCCGTGGGGCTGGGAGGCTACTGGAAAGCTTGGAATGCTGCTCATGTGTTCTAAATAAGGCACTCCCAAAAAAAGCCATGCCTGGAGGCTGAGGAAGGGAATTGTCAGTGGTGGAGGAGAAAGGTCGAGGGGTGCAAGTGGGCTTTTTCCTGGACTTGTCCAGGAGGGGATAAACAGCAGGGGAAGGAATGCTGTGCTCGAATCAAACAGAGCAAAAGGAGCAAGAAAATCCATGGCTCTGCTGGGGGATGGCAGGTTTGGCTAAACCCAGCTGCTCCCTGAAACTGAAGGGCTTGGCTTAGCAAGAGAGGTGCTTTCCTCTGGTGGAACTCCTGCTTTTCCTGCTCCTGCTGCCCTCCAGGAGCACCAAGCTGTGCTCTGGAGAGATCTGTTGCCCACACCAGCTGGGAAATGGTTGAAAATGGAGCTAGAGGCTGCTTTCACAGGATTAAACCTGTTCCTTTCACTCCTAAATAGCTGGAAAACCTCCCTACAAACAAGATTAGGCTGTTTGAAGTGCTTTATTCACAACCACGGTAAAAATCAACTGCACTCAGCACAGTAAAGATGTTTTCATTCAATCTGATGCCTTTCAAGTCCAAAATTCAGACCTTGGAGTCTCCCTTTGTCCATATAATTGGTTCAAACACCCAGATTTTGGGGGCATGGAATACCTGTCAGCTTTCCTCAGTTATAATCTGGTCTCCAGTTGAAGGGAAAAATAAGAATAAATACAGCCCTAGAAATTGGAGAGGAGTTACTCCCAGGAATATTTTCCCCATCACAAATAATCCTTCCCCTCATGCACTCAAATTAAGCTCGAAAAGATTAAAAGCATTTAAAGATGTCAAACAAAAAGGTTTAACCCAGCAGAATGGTGTCTCTTGCCTATTCCCAAATTGTTTAATGTAAGGCACAGCCTGCCTCTAATTTTAGTTTTTTTGGCCGGCTGCAAGAATTTTAAAGAGATCCTAATGATCCTTAAATCACAGATAACTGAAGCTCCAAAGCCCCAGCTCTGCTCTCCTCATAATGTCATCCCTTGCCAGCTCTCTGTCGGGAGTGATTTTCAGTCAATTTGATCTTCAATAAATAACAGCCTGGGTAAACAGGTGAACTCACAGCAGAATAATCCTCCCAGCCCTGCCCCAACCCTCCCAGCCCCAGGGCCAGCAGGAGGGACACTTATGGGATTGGCAGCCCCTCCAACAGGGTCCACTGCACTTTTCCAAGGGCTTAAATAGCCCTCAAGTGTGATTTTATCCTCTAAAACATCCTAAAATACGACCACATCCTAAATGCATTAAAGATTGTTCCAGGGCCCCTGTGGTTAAATGGAAGAACCAATATCCTTGAGTAGCTCTACAAATAGGAAAAGAAAACGACATCAAAATGTATGTGCTGGTGAATAAAGGGATGGGGATATTTTACTTGGGGTGGAGGGAAGAATGGGGGATGTTTTGCCAATATTCAGGTTAATTTCTTGCTGTGGTTTGGGGCAGAAAAAGGATAATGAGGACGGATCAAAATGAGCCAGAAAGGATCATGCAGTGCCTTAATTCCTGAGGCTCTCGAGGAAGGGCTCAGACAGATAAACAGGCAGACACTGCTTCCCTGAAGGCTGCTCTTTGTCAAATTTACACCAAGGTTTTCATCTGACGAGAACTGAAATTGTCCTTAAATTTCCCCTCGCGGCAGATTCCACCCTGAGGAACATTTGCTGTGATTTCCTTGGAGTATCCCACTGAAATAATTCATTTTTCCCTAATAGCTCTGCTAACTCCAGGCCCATCCTGCAGCACGTTGGAGCTCCAGAGAAGTTCTCATGGAGAGAAAAGATTGATAGAGGCAGCTGATGCTTTCAGACAGGCTCAGCTGACTTAAAACCAGATACAGAGAGAAGGTTTTATAGAGTCATTTCTTTTCTCTAGATATCCCTTCAGTGTAAATACATTTCACCTCGTTTTCAACTTAATGTCATTGCATTCCACTTAATGTCACCGTGTTTGACGGGAAGAGCTGTTTCTAATTAGGGCTTTATGAAACTAATCAGCCCAGCCAGGTAAAATCCAGCCCAAAGGAGCAAACTGGGCCTGTCTGTCTGCAGGACTCGCTGGACTCTCTGCCCTGTCAAACCCTATAGGATGTCAAACCCTCCAGAGCAGCTGAGTGAAACCAGATGTGCTCAGAGCTTGTCCAGCTCCCTTCCATGGATGGAGCAGGTGTTTGGTGATTATCAGAGCTCAGGCTGCAAAACCTGGCCTGCTTCTGCCTTCTCAGAGGCCTCCAGACAATGTGGCTGAAGGAGAAAATGAGGCTGGTTCCCACTCAGCACTTGAGGGCTGCAGGTCTCACCTCACTCTCCTTCCCACCTCATATTCCTTTCAGGACTTTTCCCCTTTTTTGGGCTGAGGCCCAGCAATTTGCTGAGCAAGGCATCCAAGGCAGCAGTGGGACACAGTCCAGTGCAGTGGGTGGTTGTAGAGGACTGGGGAGAAATTTGAACTGGCCTCGTTAATATAAGATTCCTAAAGCCAGCTATAAAATTGTTCTTTTTTATGTTTTAAAATTCCTTCCCTGATTTTGTCAGAAATTCTGAAATTTGCTCCTAAGTTTGATTTTGCCGGTCTCACCCTGCGAGTCGAAAATTTGGTTTATTAAGTTCTTTTTGATCCACCCTCTAATTGCCATTCCTGAGCTGTGCAGCACATCTGAACTCCCTGGAATCCTTTTTGGGCAGAGAACCAGAAGATTTGACATCCATTGGAAAAAGAAATTTCTAATTTCTTGAGTTTATCCTGGGCTGGAATTGTTCAGCAGGAAAAAATTTAACAAAGTTAACAAAGGTAAAATAACTGTAACAGTAATAATTTATCCCTAGATCACGAATTCAGTTTGAAACCACAGTCCTTTGAACGACTTTTGGAAAAAAATTTAACTGACTTCAACCCTTTCTAGGAGTTTATTTGCAGTGTATTACTGTGTTTAATACTGAAATGCATCTGAAGGAGTGGTTATTAGAGGCAAAATATGGTGCTGGATACCAAGTCCACAACAGAAAATTAATATACAGCATAATTCAAACTAGACTGGCATAAGAATAAATCGATTTCTTTATGTAGACTTGCTCTTTTAAACCTGAGACATTGATTTTCCCATTGGTTTCACTGGAGATGAATGTAAAGGAGATAATTTCTTATTGGAAATAATCAGGGATTTTAGAAATCTCATTAAAACTTTCTCACCACTGAGAGGTGGCTTTTCCATACAGAAATTTTTTTTTTGCTCTTATTTTACAGAGTGGCATCTTCTTTTCTCACTTAAAAAACTGACTGTTCTGCAAAAGTAGAACTCATGTTTTTTCTGCAAGAGGAAACGACTCTGCTCTGATTTCCATCCCCTGAGTGAACCCCAGATTAATTCATCCCTGATGCCACAGCTTGCTGGGGGTGTCAGGAAAAAGGAGCAGGAAAAAGGAACTTGGAGCAAATTTGAGCAGAGCATCTTCCTCGTGTGCCTTCCCTTTCATCCCTGGATTCCTCACTCCTGGATCCAGCTCTCCCGTAGCTGTTTTGTGGCCAGGGAATGGATTTCAACATCACAATAGGGAACAACAGGTTGGAAACCCAAGCTGGATGCCAGAATTTATCTCCTTGCACAGCTGATGAGATATTGGGGAGGTCTGGAGCTTGGGGAGGGGCAGTTTAATGTTTGCCATAGGAAACAGAAGAAACCCAAATTAAAAAGTCACTTTTTCTTGGTTTTATTCATCCCTTCCTTTAAAGAAGGGGTTTGTTAGAACAGCCAGCACTGCCACAGATAAAAGAATAATCATTTGTGAGCAGATATTCTACCGTGGTAAAAAATAATTGGAGGTTGTTTGGGTTTTTTTTAAAATTCTTCCAGTAATACCTTTGCTCCCTGTTGTTCTCCAGCCTGGCTCCTTCCAGGAAAATGTAACACAATCACTCCCATGTTTCTTAATTCCTTGCCACAGCACTGAGCCCTGAGTCAGGCTCCTACTGAGCTCCAGCTGATGTTTGGCTCTGTCAGCTTCAGTTTCTGCCTGACTTTAACTCAGGAGCCCAGGTTAGGCTCGAGTTGAGACAACCCCAATGCAATTTAGAATACAACAAAACCCCAAACCAGAACAATCCATGAAATATCTGCAATTTTTTCTCAGTGCTCCACATTTCTTCTGTTTCCTCTATTTCCCCATTTTCTAGCCTAAACCATTTTCTAGTCTAAACCATTTTCTAGTCTAAACCCAACTTTTGCTAATAAAGATACAGGGGATGATCAGAGCTGCTCCCAAAGCTGAGGTGAAAGTTTCATTTTTCTCCTTGTGGGCAGGGTTTGTGTTAGATTCCTGCTCATTCAAAAATAGTTCCACCACTTTGCTGGAAGTAGGGAGAAAAATGCAATTTAAAAATGTTCAAGTGTCTCCCTCCCCTCAGGCATTTGCCAATATTTGCCCCTCAAATGAAAGTTTAGGAGGATTTGGAGGAAATGAAACGTTCAGGAGAATTTGCCAAAGGTCTCCCTTCTCCTAAGTCATAAATCCTGTTTGTGGAAGGGTCTCCCAGCCAAATTTACCCAAATTTGGAGCTACTGGATCCCACTCTATTTTTGACTAATTCCTCTAGAGCCCCACAATTCCTAGTGATCCAGCTAAAAAACTGGTCTTTTTTTTTTTTTTTTTTTTTTTTTTCTTTTTTCACTTTTTTTAAGGATCTGCCTGAAAATTCCTTCTCTCCAATCTGGATTTCCAGCAGCTCTTTCATTTGCTCTCGTGCTGCTCATTCCTCTCCTCTATGGCCTCACATTCTCCTGATTCTCCCCCTCCCTGCTGCAATAATCTGCTCCTCTGGCTGATGGGAGACTTCCAAAACCTTGCCTTCCTCCTTCCCTTCCAAAAGACTTCAACAATCTTCTCTCTTTTTGCTTTTTTTTTTTTTTCCCCTTATTTTCCCTCTTTTCCTTACATCATCCTCGTGGCTCACATCCTTTCCCTCCTGATTCATTATGTAACCATGAATCTCTCTTCAAACACATCTGGGGGTGGAGGGAGAAGGGGGTAATGGCTCTAACATCTGGCAGGATTATTTTGGTATTATCATTGCAGCTTCCTTCTGTTTCTCCCGCTTCCCTTTTGGCACTGTGGATGACAGGGAAATGTTTCCTTCCAGATCTCTCCAGGGGATTAAAATGAGGTTTTTTCCAGCGTGTTTGAGAGGCACAAAATATCAAATGAGGCTGAAATTTTTGGTGTTGATATCCTGGAATTCCCTGTTCTCCCTAAAGGGAAGAGGGGTTCCAGTGCCACCAGCAGCTCTTGGAGCCACCACCAGGGAGCCAAACCCACCAGGAGCAGGTCCAAGGAAACACCAGCTCATCAAAGAGCCAATGCTGAGATGGAAAATCCCAAAGCCCTGAGCTCCTGGGGTGTCTGGGGCTTGGATTCTGTCCTGGAAGGACAGGAGCACACCAGGTGCTCTGCGTGGGTTCCTCCGGGCCAAGCCCACGGGAAATTGTCTGGATCAATCCTGAGGATGGATCAGATTTGGTGTCACAGCAAATAAACCTTGCTACCTAAGGAATTCTCACTGCTGACATCCAGTAATTTTTCTGCTGGTGGGATCTGAGTTATTCCTTAACCTGGAAACTGGGTGTGAGCCTGGTGTGCAACAGCCCAGGATGGCTGACCCAGGAAAATCAGCATTTCCATCCTGGGCTTGCAGGGAGCTGTCTGTGCTCCAGGAAATGGTGTCAGGGATGGTGGAGAGTTATTTACACCCACCAGGATGGCAAAAAGGTCTCTGGTAGGGGGACAGGCATGAAATCTGCTCTGCAGCAGCATTAATGCCCTTCAAGATTCATAGTTCAAGATTAATTATCTATTTTGCCCCATTTTCATCTTAGAAATTGCCAGGAAATTTATTTGGAGGTTACTGTGATACAAATATGCAACAGAAGCACTAAATACATCTAATTTCTCCTTCTTCTGCTTTCCCATTGGTACCTTTGTTACTTATCACAAACATTTGCCATAAAACCAGTGGTTACTCCCCTCAGGGTCCCATCTTCTCCTCCCATTGCCCTTGGCCCCACTGCAGGGATGAGTATTTTGAATTTATGAGACTGGAATAATTTTGGGAAGAGCCCAGAGTGGTGTCACCAACCCAAATTCCAGGTGAGGGAGGAAAGTCTGTGAATAAGAATCTTCTCCTCGTGCCCCACACTCCCAGGGAAGCAAAGGGGACCCTGAGTGTCCCTGGAATCTGTGTCTACATCCCCTTTTTCCCACAAAAACAGGGAATATATGCCACAAGACATAAAGCTCAGTGAATAATTCATACAGAAATTCACATTACAGGAGTTGTCTGAGTTCCTGCTCATGAATTACCCATGAGCAGATGCTGATTCCCTCCATGTGCCATTGCTAGAGAGGATCCATTCAATAATTCCTGCAAATTCTTTGTTTGGAACTCGGCTTCCTGTTAGCATCTAACACTAAAAATTCAATTATTTTGACTTTGTGCAGAAATGATGATTTTTGTTTGGAAGTTTTCAGTCTCCAGGAAGAATAATTAATAAATATGGATCCAAATTTTCAATGAAAGGATTGAATGAATGATTTCCTGTCTTATTTCCACCCATGAGATGTTACAATGCCCTTGGTCTCCTGTCCCACAGTGGATTCCAATGTAAATTAAACTCAATCTGGAGCTATTGTTGGAAGGGACATCCCATCCCATTCCATTCCATTCCATTCCATTCCATTCCATTCCATTCCATTCCATTCCATTCCATTCCATTCCATTCCATTCCATTCCATCCCTGCAAATGCCAAGGCAGCTTAAAACAGAACTGCCATTCTAAATTTTGATCCCATTCAAAGTAAATAAATTTAAAAGACCATTCTAAAGGTTTTTCTAAACAAACTCCACAGAATATCCATAAACTCCACAGCTGGATGGAAACTATTCCCACCTTTCAGGTGAGTTCCAGGAGGGAGGAGATCCTGCCAGCCTCTGTTAAAAAAAAAATCTGCAAATAAAATTATTGCATTTCTTTATTTCAAATTTCAGTTTTTGAAATAGAGCAAGATTTTCTTCATCTCACTGTGCCTGAAACAGCTACAAATGGTTTATGGTGAGGTGGTTAATCAGGGGTTGGAACAATGGGACTTTTGGCCTGGTTGGGATCACAGAACTTGACCCACCAGGACTTTTTGGCCTCACTGGATAATTAATTTGCCACATGGCTCAGAAAACAACAAGCAGGGCTGTTCCTCTCCCTGCAGATCATGGTTCAGGGAATCTTTGTGAAGTTCTTTCAGGAGGGGCAGCTAAAGGTTGACAGAAGAGCAAATTTGAGTGCAAAACGATTCCAAAATGAAACCTCAAATTATCCACGGCGTTCCCTGCAGGCAGCACGGCCTTCCTTTGCAGAGCCTCCTAAACAGGAGTGCAGCACAGAAAGAGGCTGATAAATTAGCCAGAGATCCATGAGGAGAAAGGCAGCCAGAGCCCAGGCCCTCCAAGACATATGTCTTTATTTACCCAAACATAAATCAAACCCAACAGGAACTCATGCGAGTAAATCGGATCCCGTTTGTATGTTTTTCCTGACACATAAATCTGGCTGGAGCAGAATGGCATGAAAAACAGAGGAACCAAACTCCCACAGGGACTCATCTTTCACGGAGTCTGGACTGATCACTTACCCTGCTGGGCTGGGCTCTGGTGCTTGGGGAATGCCAGGATCACGGGATGAGCAGTTCAGGGTTTCTGTGCTGCATTCTGAGTGCTACTGTGCTCCAGCCTCCTGGGATGGGATTTCCTATTTGTATTTTGCCTCTTCCAAGGCTCTGAAGGAAAAGCCAGCAGCTGTTCAGGTGTCAAACAGCAAAACACAAGGCAGGGGATGCAAGGAGAGCAAAGCCAACGGGTGAATTAATCACCAAGCGAGGCCAAGGAGCCGGGTGGGTCAAGTTCCATGACCTCAACCAAAAAAATAAACCACCTGCAGGGGGGCCTGTGCATGAACCTCCCTGTGCTGCAGCCCACCAGCACCCAGCCATCCTCCAGGAGGTGGGAGAGCATCCCTTGGATGGGACAGGAGTGGACCAGTCCCCTGGGTTGCCAGTTCCATCACTCCCCACCATTCCAGCTGATGGGATTCTCCCAGGGAGCTGGGAAATGCTGAGGTGGGTCAGTTTTTGGGAGCAGGAGTCTCCCCTGTGCTGCATCACTCCCCACCATTCCAGCTGATGGGATTCTCCCAGGGAGCTGGGAAATGCTGAGGTGGGTCAGTTTTTTGGGAGCAGGAGTCTCCCCTGTGCTGCATCTCCAGGAAATATTAACCACGGAATGTTTCTCAGCCAGATCCACGAGGCATTTCCAGCAGGGAAAAATTCCCTCCTTCTTAGCCCTGTTTTGCTGTCCAAGCTGCTGAGACTGCAAGTTTCACCATCCTAGAGCTTGAGGAGACCTTAGGTGAATCCAGCTCACAGGAATGTTATCTTTTCAATTTTGGCAAACACGGGGTATTTTCATAGAGATTCCTCTTGCTTGTGCTAAAATGGAGAAAGATGGAACATGAGAGAGGCTTTTGCTCCCCTGGCTGGCAGAGTCTGCTTTGAAGTAAAGAAAAATAAAAAATATGGATCGTGCAAAATATTATTAATGATCAAATCCAGAGTTTTCACTGAGCCAGACCATTACTCAGGGTCGTATCCCCTGAAATCCTCCTTTGACTGATGGAGTGGTTTCTCCCAGTTTAAATGCAGTCAAAATATTATCCCTCATGGCCACTGGCAACATGGATGTTTTTGCAGTTGGTGCTGGGGAAGCATTCCCAAGAGTGGCAGCTTGCTCTCCACCATGGAAAAACAAATTCCAGCCACCACCCCCAGCCCCACTCACCTTTTCCAAACAGCACACTCAGGAGGAAATCCTGGTGATGTTAAAGCTGCATGTGCTGAAGCCTGGCTACCTTAATTGGTGCTGTTCCCCTGATAGGTGGCATTTCCTAGCTCAGGCTTTTCCTGGGCTGAGCATCCACTAATTCTCTCACCAGCGAGGCTTTCCTGGTGCTGTATCAAAATTATTCAAGCTCTCTGGGAGGGAGGGAAAACCCAGGGAGAGTCACAAAAGAAGAGGTTCCCTGGGGTGTTTTAAGGAGCACCTGAACAGGGGTTGGGAGTGGAGAAGAGATTAAGAACCAGGAGCAGCAGGTGGGCAGAGTTACCTGGAGTGGTGGCACATATTAAATGTGGTGATGATGTCCCATAAATCCCCTGATCTGAGCAGGAGGAGCTCAGCAGTGGCTCCTGCAGAGCAGGAGGAGGGAGCTGGGATTTGCCTTGGGTGAGGGAAGAAAAGCAGCAGAGACAAGGGAGGGAGGGAAGGGATAAAAACCTGGGTGAGGTTTTAATCCTGGAGTTCATGGCTGGGCTCCTCTCAGCTGCACAGGACACTGGGGAGGTGACAGTTTTCAGTGCCTTAGCTCAGGAGCCACCTGGAAGAACGAATTCTGCATTATTTCTGGGTTTGAGTGGTGCCCAGCTGCTGTTGCAATGTAAAATCCAGGGATTTATGCCAAATGTTGGGGCTGCTACCAACACCTGGCTGGAAACTTCAGCAAAGACAGATTTTCAAACAGCACCAAACTGCTCCACAAGCTGTCTGCCACAGCTTCATTAAGTTATTAACTAACTCTTCTGGGAATAAAAAAACTCCTCAACAACAGAAAACCCTCTCCAAAGCCAGATCCTGTGGAAACCAAGATGTTCTGAAGCGATGGGGTTTTCTTGCATTTCCTGACTTTGTGGCTGTCACCCTTTCAGGAGGCAAAGTGGGGACCAAGGATTGATGTTTTCCATCCCCCTGCTGCAGTTCTGAGCCTGGGACAACAAAACCATGGAAAATCCAAATGGACTCTGATGGAAGTAGAACAGCTCCATTCTCAGCAGTCTGTTTGTTTTGGGTGTCTGGGCCAAAGATGCAGCTCTGATTTTCAGGATGTGCATCTGAAGAAGGCAGAATGACATCAACTAAAGCTTTGTCAGCAGTTTTTAGGGTGTATTGGGTGGTTTATTGTGAGTCAGCTCCCAGCCAGCCATGGCTGGGCTGATTTAACCAGAGCAAAAACCCCTCCCAGGCTAAGATGACACTTTGACACAGCCCATGGCTTGGAGCTGCACCCAATCCTGTTTATCCCGTGCTGATTAAACACCCTCTGCTTCTGACATGTGTCCAGCTCTTAAAAATCCATCTCTTCACCCAAAAAGTTGTTTCAGAGGCATCTGTGTCCCTGGATGTCGACATTTCCAATTCTGCCATCAGTCATCCCCAGCTCCTGCTGCCACGAGGGGAGGAAATCCTCTGGAGAGGGATTCATGCCGTGCTAAAAATCCGGTGTCTGGAAGGGAGAGTGGGTGGGTTTTGGGAAGGGATTGTTTCTCTGGATGTGCAACCCGATAATTGCACAACAGCTCAGCTTTTCCCCGTGCCAGGACCCGGCTCCCTCCAGGTGTGTGCTGCACACCCACCCAGCCTCCTGCTGCTCTCCAGGAAAGGTGGGCATCTGCCAGCAGGGAAACGTGAAAAACAACCCCAGTGCACCCATGGCTGCCAGCACTGCCCATACTTCACTGTCTACTTATCTCTGCTGCCTCAGATAAATTAGGTCAACCAGGGAATGTGGCCCATGTGCTAAAACCATCAGGGGATGATGTCATGGCCCAAACGAGTCCTCTTTGAGGAGTTTAAAAGGTAATTGAAAGGTTATTTTTTTTAGAAGTTCACTGCATTTTTATTTTTTTTTTCTAATGGGAAGTAAATGAGATTCAGGTCATATTCAGGCAAGCTCGGGGTGAAGTCATAGGGTGAAGAGAGGGAAGATGGAGTTGAAGATTAATTTGATTAGGATTTCTTAAGATAATATTTGATTTTATGAGGGGTTTAAAAGCAGCAAGGTCCATTTACTAAATCTGAGCTGTTCATCTTTTTTTTTCAGGCTGCACAGAAAGGTGCTTGGAGTTAGATGGTCACAAGTGGAGAAATATTAACACCAGTTACAATAAGAATCTGGAAACTGTTAACAGAAAAATTGGATTTGATTAAAGGCAGAGTTGATTTCCCCGTGAATTCCCAAATTTTTGAAAAATACAATGGGTGAACACTGAGAGTTTTAATTCTATTGCAGCAAATAATTTTTAAAAATCCACAGGAAGGAAACAATTCCTTGCCATACCCCTGGTTTCCAGAAAAAAAAAATTATTGAAGGCAGAGATTTATCTCTTGTTGC
The DNA here is from genome assembly GCA_034336665.1 of Luscinia megarhynchos. Lineage (NCBI taxonomy): Eukaryota > Metazoa > Chordata > Aves > Passeriformes > Muscicapidae > Luscinia > Luscinia megarhynchos. The sequence goes on from CM067580.1 coordinate 1,997,184, forward strand.
TCACAAATAAATCTTTGACTGAAACAGGAAATAATGTGGATTCAAAGGATAAAATCCCAGAATGAGCAGGCAGAAATTGCTTCAAGAGGAACATCCAAGGAAGCAGGAGAAGATCCAGCAGCCAAGCCCTGACTGGGGGTGTAGGATACTGTGCAAAAGGGAATTCTGAAATAAAGAAACTCACTTGGGTTTATTCAAGGGAATAATTGTATTGATTTTGAGGACACAAAATTCTGCAGGCTGTCCTAGCTCTGGGCAATCCATCAGTGTCACCTGAATGCAAGGATGAGGAAAAAGAAAGGAAAAAATCCCCAAACCCTCTGTTTTTGTGTTTGCAGCTTCTCAGTGCATCCCCAAGGGTGGCAGGGAGCCATTAAATACCCATCACACCGTCCAGCAAGGCAGGAATGTGTTTGTGCTGGAATTTGGAGAGTCACAACACCTCCCCTGGAGTCTGGCAGCAACTCCCGGGTGCCTGCAGTGGGGATTTGCTCTTTATTTTAAATCTGTGACAAGGGATTACAGCTGGGGAGGAACCTGCAGGGACAAGAACTGATCCTGGCCCCAAGGACAATTTGTGCCCCTTGCAACCTGCAAGGACTTTCTTCAGTCAACAAAGCAAACAGGAAATTTCCAAGGGAGTAAATAATGACGCTAATGAACCTCCCAAACGAGACTGGCTTCCTTCCCTGCAGAGAACCCTGAGCCAGGGTGATGCCCACACCAAAAAGGCTGAGGGGGATTTACACCCAGTGGTTTTTCTCCTTATTTCACCACTTATCTGTGACCCCCCCGCCCTGCTGGAGGGGCTGCCGTGGCTGTGACCCCAGCAGGAGCATTCCTGGTGCAGGTCAGGGCCAGTCCTGCTCTCTGCTGCCTTTCCCAGCCCAGCCCAGATGTCCCTCCAGAGTCACACTCACGTCATTTTCCTCCTCCTCCTCCAGGAGCTCTCCTCGCCCTGCCACCTTATCAAAGCTCAGTATTTAACCAGCTTAGGCTTGATCCAGCTTGTCTGGGGAGGCTTGGCCCCAGCCCAGCCCTGCAGGCAGCTCAGGGCAGAGCTGGGAGCTGCAAGCCCCAGCACTGGATCCTGAATTTTCCAGTCCAGAGCCCATCCTGGAACACTGGGATTCACCCCAAGCTCTCTGTGCCACGGCCCCACCAGCCTCACAGGGAAAGGATTTATTCCCAAATCCCATCCAAGCTGAATCTCTGTCAGTTTGAAGCCATTCCCCTCATCTTGGCACTGCATAAAATCTTTATAAAATCCCATTAAATATCTCCCATCTTTTTTTTTTCCAGGTTCCCTTCAGGCCCTGGAAGGCCACAATTGGGTCACCCCAAACCCTTCTCTTCTCCAGGCTGAATTAAGGAGATTTGTGATCTCCTTAAACGGGTTTGGATTCCCCATGCTCTGCTAGCCACACACATCACTGTGAACAGCAAGGCAATCACTGAGGAAATGCTTCTTTTTGAAAGAAAGGGATAAAATCTGTGAAAAAGAGAAACCCAAAGCTCCATCTCCCAAACCAGGGGCTGCTCCCCTAAAGAACCAATTTGTGCTTTAATTCTCCCTCACCCACAGCACTGAGTGTGGAGAGAACAGCACTTTTCTCTCAGCAGTAGGTAAGAAAAATCACCTAAAAATTAATGTATAGCATATTTTTCTTCAACCCATGATGGTCCAAGTAGGCTTGGTCCTAATTTCCCTTAGGGTTGGGAAGGGAGTTCAGGAAAACAGCTGGATGTCTCCAGATTAAACATGGGTGGAAGTCTCTCTAATGGATTTGAGTTGGCCCTGGGATGATTTTGCTCATCCTTGCTTCTTGTGAAAATATTTGCAGTGTGACTTTGGGGCCAAGTGAGCACTGCCTGTGTTTGTCAGGGACTGCCAGGAACGTTTGGAGGAGAATTTTGGAAAAGGGCTCTGCATGATGTGGATTAGTGGCTGCCTGTGCCATAATTAAATACCAGCAGCAATTAGCAAACAACAACCAGAAAGTGAACTTAGATTAAAAAATGCCTTTACAGAAAAACCAACCACAAGGGTTTGTAACATTGGGAAGCTGCAAATCACACTGAGGGCTTTTATCTCTTCTCCTCCACTCCAAAGTCCTGGAAAGCTCCATGGGCTCACAGGATTCCTCCTGCAGCAGCCTGTGGTGGAAAAATGGGATTGACCAGCTCTAAAGTTCTGTTTTAGCAACCTGGATCCCATATTTAGGTGCTCAGGAAGCCCAGAAACTCTTTGGTGGCTGCTGGCACTGAGAGAATTCCTGGAACATTGCTGCCCAAGGAATTGGGATTTCTGCCCTGGATTTGGAGGAGGGCTGCAGGCAGCACTGAGGGATTTATTGTTGTGCCTGGGTAATCCTGGTCTTGTTATTTGAGGGCAGAAATGCAGGGAAATCAAATCAGAAAAAAAAAATTAGGAAGGTGGGATGGGAAAAGAAAAGAAAAATTGGAATCTGTGATTTGTGAAGCAGCACAATGAGAGGCAGAAATTCAGGGGCTGGAGTTTTGTCTGAGTTCATTGGAGGAGCAACACAAGCAGTGAGGATTTGTGCCTCCAGATTTGTTTTTGATAAAAAAAAAAATCCATCCCAGTGCCTGGGGTGGGGATTTGTCTGGCTGGCAGCCTTGGCAAGGGGATTCTTTTATCTGCAAGGTAGGGCTCAGGCAGGCACCCAAATCTGTGCTGGCATCGTCCTGCCAAGGTTGGCACCTGCCAGGAGAAGGCACCTGGGACAGGAAATTGTCTGAAATTAAAGATAAAGTGTCCCCCATGGCTCTGCAGTGGGACAGCAGAGCAATTCTCCTTCTTCATGGAGCCCATCCAAAGGGGCAGCCCCTGAGCCCTGCCAGCAGTGGGAGGTGAGGGGAGGAAGAAGAAGGAAAAGGGAAAAAAAGGAAAAGAAGGAAAAATGGAAAAAGAAGGAAAAATGGAAAAAGAAGGAAAAATGGAAAAAGAAGGAAAAATGGAAAAAGAAGGAAAAATGGAAAAAGAAGGAAAAATGGAAAAAGAAGGAAAAGGAAAAGGAAAGGAAAGGAAAGGAAAGGAAAGGGAAAGGAAAGGAAAAGGAAAGGAAAAGGAAAAGGAAAAGGAAAAGGAAAAGGAAAGGAAAAGGAAAGGAAAGGAAAGGAAAAGGAAAAGGAAAAGGAAGGAAGGGGAAAAAGGAAGGAAGGGGAAAAGGAAGGAAGGAAAAGGAAGGAAAAGGAAAAGGAAAAGGAAAAGGAAAAGGAAAGGGAAAAGGAAAAGGGGAAAAGGAAAAGGGAAAAAGGGAAAAAAGAAGGGAAAAGGAAAAAGAAGGGAAAAATGGAAAAAGGGAAAGGGAAAAGGGAAAGGAAAGGAAAGGGAAAGGAAAAGGAAAGGAAAGGAAAGGAAAGGAAAGGGAAAGGAAAGGAAAGGAAAAGGAAAAGGAAAAGGAAAAGGAAAAGGAAAAGGAAAGGAAAAGGAAAGGAAAGGAAAGGAAAGGAAAAGGAAAAGGGAAAAGGAAAAGGAAAAGGAAAAGGGAAAAGGAAAAGGAAAAGGGAAAAGGAAAAGGGAAAAGGAAAAGGGAAAAGGGAAAGGGAAAGGGGAAAAGGGAAAGGGGAAAAGGAAAAGAGGAAAAGGAAAGGGAAAAGGGAAAGGAAAAGGGAAAGGGAAAGGGAAAGGGAAAGGGAAAGGGAAAGGGAAAGGGAAAAGAAAGGGAAAGGAGTGCCTGGTGCAGGGCCAGTCTCTGGGTTTCTCTGGGCAGCTCCTGGCCCCAGGGAGGGTTTGAGTCCCAGGGTTTAGCTCTGTGCCTGCTCCCAGCCAGGCCCAGGCTCAGGGACAGCTCCAGGCTGAGCCCAGCGCTGGGGTAAAACTGAGCCTGGACTCTCAGTCCCAGCCCTGGGGGGAATCAGACAGAGCCCAGCATGTCCTTGGTGCAGGAAGGAGCTCAAACTCTGTTCCCTCCTTTCAGCCCAGCCTTCCAAGTTCTCTCATTCCCATCCAGACTCAAACACGCATTCCTGTTGTCTGCAGGCTCAAATTCAATATCTGAAGCTATTTAGTGCCACAGCCATTGAAACCCAAGCCTTTCCCCCCATTTCTCTCTGATGAGGCTGATTAAGATGTAGTGAAGGCAGGTTTGGGGTGCAGGGTAACACAATCCAGCCCTGCTGCTCTCAGATTTGGATCCCCAGAGCTCTGCTGGGACACAGGATCCTGCATTCCCACTGTGTGCTCACAAGTTTTGCATTGCTGCTCAGCAGATTTCAGCCAGGTTTCCCACCCTCCCTGCAGCAGAGGTTGTGAAAGAGGAGCCACAGCCTCTTCATTTTGGGGAAACAGCAAAGCTCAGCCATCAATCAACCCCCAAATCCCCACCTCGAATCTGCTTTTCCCTCCTCTGCTCCAACGTGCTGCCACTCTCTCATGGGTGCCAGGTAAAAGGGCTGAGCTCTGAAAGGACACCTCCAAACATGAACTATTCCCTTCATTTACTGCCCACACGATTTTTTGTGCCCCATCCTTCGTTTGGAGCCCTTTCCAGCAGCCCATCCTGCAGCAGCTCACCCCACCCATCCCAGCACCTGCCCCATTGTCCCTTCCCCAGGGACCACCCAGCCAAAAGCACCCTGGAACCCCAAAGCTTGCCACATTTCCACATTGTTTGGCATTTGGGTTTGTGTTGGGTTTTTTTCCCCTGATCCAAATAAACTGTGACAGGCTCACATGGGGAGTGATTGAGTCAAATTAAAGCCGTTTTCATGTTCCAGTATAATCTGGCTGGACTCGTTTACACTAATTAGAACTAATTATGTGCCTGCTAAACTGGTAGCTTTGATTGTGGGAGGTGCAGGCACTGAATCACTTCATGCTTTTCACTTGGGGAGCTCCTTAAATCTGCTTTATCTGCGAGGCAAAAGCACCTGAAAATGATAAAATCTCGATGAGCTCAGAGCTGGCAGGTGGGGAAAAATCAACTCAGCTTCTCCCAGGTTTGGTTCAGTGCTCTGGTTCGGTGTTCTGCTGCTGGGAGGAGTGTGTGGATTAGTTCTGAGCAGGGCACAGTGAGGCAGATGACAATAAAAGGATGACAATCAGCAGGGAGGGCAGGGGAGGGACGCCAGGGTTGTGTTTTGTCAGTGCTGGGATATTCAGGGAGGGAAAAAATCATTAAGGGGAGACTTTTGTTCTGCCCTGTGCTGGATCCCCCCACGGGGGTGAAAGGAGGGCAGCGTGCAAACAGCCTCGTGGGACAGCACCCAGGGGCTCCAGCTGCTCCCAGCACTGCCCAATCTGCTCTTCTGCAGCATCTCCACGGGCCCTGAGCCCTCCAGACACACCCAACCCGGGAGTTCCCCAAAACCTGCTTAGCACCAGTCACTGAGGGGATGGGAAATATCCTCCAGCAGCCCTTGAGACAAACATCGCTGGGATGCTCTGGAAAAACCAACAGCTGTGGCCTCAGATATTGGGATAAACACCAAATTCCTGGCCTAAATTCCACCTAAATTTAAATTTACCTCATTATAATCCCTTTGTCTTTACCCAAATAAAAATAAATACAGTGAATGTTCAATTTACTTAAATTTATATTATTGTGGTCCCCATGTCTTTACCCAAGTCAAAATAAGGACAGAGAATGTTCAATTTACTTAAATTTATATTTTTGTGGTCCCCATGTCTTTACCCAAGTCAAAATAAGGACAGTGAATGTTCAATTTACTTAAATTTACATCATTGTAGTTCCCCATGTCTTCACCCAAATAAAAATAAGGGCAGTGAATATTTTATTTGTTTTGAAAGGTGAGATGCTGTCCTTTAAAATCTGGAGGTCTTGGTTCTCCAGACTTTGCTGGAATTTAGTCCCTGGAACCAGAATTGTTTGTAAAAGCTGAGGGAATTAAATACTCATTAATTAGATCACACAGGGACATAAATTTCTACACATCTCAGGACTTAACTACAAGGAACAAAATGTTTAAAAAATCCAGTTTTAGGCTTTTGCCACTAACAAGTAGAGCAACAAGTAGGGAATGAAAATCAGTTTATAAAATCTGAGCAGTTGGAGCTGTTTGGGTGCTGCTAAAGCTTTTTCCTGTCTCGTGGATATGAAGTTGGGACTTGTGTTCATCCCCTGAATTAGTGATCACTGCTAATGACTGATTTTAAACCCCTTTGCTCTCTGTTCCTGTGAATGAGGAATCTGATCATTTTCCCTGTGAAAGTGGCTCCTGAGCTCTCAGGATGCAGCTCCAGCTCTCCCTGATTTCCCAGCTCTGCAGCTTTTCCAGCCTTTCTGTGGGATGATGTCAGAGCAGGGTTTCAGTGAAATCCCGATTGTTTGGCTCACACTCGGTGGAACATGTGGTCTCTTTTTGCTGTCTGACTATTTTTATTAGCTCAGCTGCATCTCTTTTTGTTAGCTGAGAGGATCTGTGGTTCCTGGGGAGAACTCACATTCCAGACTGCAATATTTTATTCTGGTTTTAAGCTTGAAATTGGGTTTTATTTTCCCCTTCCAACTGACATTAAAAAAAAAATTAAAATTGTGTTTTGGTGTGAATCTGGATGAAACCATGCAGGTCTCATCACCAGCACCCTGCTGGAACCAGGAGTGGGGATTACATTACTTTGTCCTGCTGGCTGGTTGCCACTGGCTTTTCCATGAATTCCCTGGATCCAAGGCAAGGAGGCTCCCATAGAATTTTCCTGCTTTTCCAAATGCAAAAAAAAAGAAAAAAAAAAAAAACAACCTGCTTCCCTAGGGGGAATCTCCCAGCACCCTCTCATTGTTCACCCCCATCCCCTCACCGTGAACCTGGGGTGACACAAATGTTTGTGGGAATGAATCTGGGGCTCACAGCATTGTCTGAACGTGGGGGTATTCCTGCCAAAACCCCTCTGGGGCTGGAAATGCCTTTTATGTCCCCATTTTCCATCCAATCAACCCTAAAGCATCTCCAGCCTGTCCCCAAACCGTGCCCACAACTCGTGATTCCCATCTGCATCCCTTCCCAAAGGAGGGGAGCCAAGGGCTGCCCTGCTCTGAAGGGAATTGTGCAGCTCCCAGAGCACTGGCAGCAGGAATTTGGGGTGGGCAAGAACTTCAAACAATTCACCAGGATATCTCCGTGTCTGCAGCCTCTCTATCTGCAATTAATTTGGGGAATGGAAGGGCTTGGATAATTAAATGCCCTCAGAAGTGCAGGGCATGAGAAGGGATCAGCTGAGAGAAATCAAATTATTCTAATTCACAAAGTTTCACGTTCCTCAGCTGCATCCATGGCTCTGTCAGGATTTTTGTGCACCCTGTGGTATTTTTTTGGGTCCACACTTCAGGCTCGAGCCCACAGGGGCAGGTTCCCAGTGAAACCATAGCAGGGAAATCATGAAGTTATTATTAGGGTCATGTTTTCCAGAATAGAAACTCCAGGGAAAGCAGCCCCAGTGCAGCTCTGGCCATGTAATTAGGCAGCAGACAGAGTTCTTAGTCACGCTGGATTTCTGGTGTGGGGCTGGTGCAAAGCTGACAGGGAAAACAGGATGACTGTGCAGATTCCTGGAGAGGAGCCTGCATGGAATAAATCCTGAATATCCTTGCAGGAAAAGATATCCCATGCTGATTGAAGAGGCAGAGTTTGCCACAAAACTGGGTTCAATCTGCAATCTGAAAACCATCTCAGCTCCTAACCAGGCGTTTCAGATCTTTGTTTCTTGGAGGGTTTGACCTGACTCATACAAAGCTCTGAAATCCAATTTTTAATCAGCAGTTTTGCTCACAGGCTGGGAACCTCATCAGGACAGGATTTCTTGTGAGATTTCCAATTCCTGATGGCAGAAAATCCCACAAGAAAGGAGCAGCTTTACCCCAGCCAAACCCAGATATTTCAGAGCCGTGCAAAACCAAGCAGTGAAACACAGGGAAGGTTTTTTTTTGGGGGGGTCCTGTTAACTTCACCAGATTTCTTTGTGGTCCCTCTGCTCCAGCCACAGCAACCTGATGAGAAATTGCCATTTCTCAGCAGCTCAGGCTGATTTCTCATTCAGAGAATGGGATTTCTTTGTGCTGAGCAGATCCTGGCTTGCCAAAATCAGAGCTGGAGAGGGCTGCACACAACTCCCCGTTCTCAGCAATGGCAGAGAGAAACCCCAAATGCAAACAGAGCTCAGCTCACCCTGTTATTAGTGGTTAAAAGGGGAGCAGCTGCAATATCGGAGTCTGATGTGGTCCCACTTGCTGCTGAAGAGGGTTAATTTTATTTTTTTTAAATAGTGAAGTGTAAAAAGCAACTTGGAGCTTTCTCTCCTCGCTGAGAAATCCCAAAGATCTTTAGTGCCCTCTACAGCCACTCTGGATCTGTTCTCACCCTCAAGACTCCTCACTTTGTGTCCCTGTTCTTCCCCCTGTTTCTGCAGTGAGCTGCAGTGTGCAGCCCTTTAAACGAGCTTTCAGCACTGCATTAATCACCAGCCTTAATGGGCAATTCCAGCTTTTTTCCTGCTAATGTATTTGCATGTTCTTTACGTAGGAGAATGCTCCAGAGCACAGCCTGTGCAGCTGGAGAGCCACGAGCTGGTTTCACCCCCACCCCAGCTATGCAGAGTGTGGTTTGTAGCCCCAAAAAAAAATAAAAAATGGAACAGAAGGCACAGTTTGGTCCCTGTGCACTCACACCTCATCTCTTCTGCCTGGAGCCAGCAGCCCCTGATGGTGCAGAGCTGATGGAAAAGTCCTGCAAGCCCCAAATTGCTCTGCAGAGCTGGTGGCACAGAGAGTCAGGGATGGTTTGGGTTGGAAGGACCTGAGGGATCAGCTCGTTCCAGCCCCCAGACTGGGGTGAGGGACACTTGGGCTGGTTTGAAAAACAAAAATTGAATGGAGGGGATTCCATGGCCAAAGGGCTGAGAGCTCTGTGCAGACTGCAGGGCTGATAAAGCTCTTGGGTCAGGGAAAATCGGGTAGAGCTGTGGTGGGAGTGGGATTATGCCCGAGCTGAAACAACACTTCAGCCTCATTACTCTGAGATTCCAGAGCTAAAACATCATTTCATCCCCATTTTCTTGACTTGCCATAGTTAAAACATAATTTCACCCCCATCTCCTGTCTTGCCCTACCTAAAATACCATTTCAGCCCAATTCTCCTGAGCTTGCCAGAGCTAAAACATCATTTCAGACACTTCCCCAAGATTTCCAGAGCTAAAACATCATTTCAGATACTTCCCCTGAGATTTCCAGAACTAAAACATCATTTCATCCCCATTTTCCTGACTTGCCATAGCTAAAAACGTTATTTCACCCAGCGTTTCACCCACATTCTCCTGACTTGCCATACCTAAAATACCATTTCAGCCCAATTCTCCTGAGCTTTCCTGAGCTAAAATATGATTTCATCCCTGTTTTCCTGACTTGCCATAGCTAAAACACCTTTTCCCCCAGCATTTCATCCCCATCCTCCTGAGATTTCCAGAACTGAAATATAATTTCTTCCAGCATTTCACCCACATTCTCCTGACTTGCCATACCTAAAATACCATTTCAGCCCAATTCTCCTGAGCTTGCCAGAGCTAAAACATCATTTCAGACACTTCCCCCAAGATTTCCAGAGCTAAAATATATTTCTTCCATCTTCTCCTGACCTGCCATAGCTAAAACATCATTTCAGCTCCATTCTCCTGGGCTTTCCAGAGGTAAAATATAATTTCCTCCAGCATTTCACCCACATATCCTGACTTGCCATAGCTAAAATACCATTTCAGCCCAATTCTCCTGAGTTTTCCTGAGCTAAAGCACCATTTCATCCACATCCTCCTGAGCTTTCCTGAGCTAAAATATTTTTTCCCCGTTTTCCTGACTTGCCATAGCTAAAACATCATTTCCCCCAGCATTTCATCCCCATTCTTCTGGGCTTGTCATAGCTATAACATCATTCCATCTCCATTCTACTGAGCTTTCCAGAACTGAAATATGATTTCTTCCAGCATTTCACCCACATTCTCCTGACTTGCCATAGCTAAAATATAATTTCATCCCAATTCTCCTGAGCTTGCCAGAGCTAAAACATCATTTCATCTCCCTTCTCCTGAGATTTCCTGAGCTAAAATATCATTTCATCCCCGTTTTCCTGACTTGCCATAGCTAAAACACCTTTTCCCCCAGCATTTCATCCCCATCCTCCTGAGATTTCCAGAACTGAAATATGATTTCTTCCAGCATTTCACCCACATTCTCCTGACTTGCCATACCTAAAATATCATTTCATCCCCATTCCCCTGAGATTTCCAGAGCTAAAATATAATTTCATCCTTCTTTTCCTAAGGTGCCACAGCTAAAACCTCATCTCGGCCATCTCTTGAGATTTCCAGAGCTAATCCATGTCCATTCTCCTCACCTGCCATAACTAAAATATCATTTATTTCCCATCCCAAGGAACTCCTGGGTTAAGGGGGAATTTTCCATTTGTTGACAGGGGAACATCAAAATTCCCAAAGACATCCCATGGAGGAGAAATTCAGATTGGAGCTGTCAGCAGAAACTCCACGGGCTGAGGGACTGCTAAACCCCTAAATAATAACAAATATTTTATTTACAGCTGGAATTTGGAAGCAGCTCCTTCCTCAGCAGATGAATGAAAATAGAAATAATACAAATAATCAGTGGGAACTCCCAGATATCTCAGCAAACCCTGGTGCTCCAAATGGCAAAACCCTTTTTGTTCCATTACATTTCACCCTCTGTTCTCATTTTACAGTTTCCTGGAAAACCAAATTATTTATTTATTGGAGAAGGTGGAGGCAAAATAAATTATTTTCCCTGTGGTGTTTTCATTTCAAAACCCAGTTTGATTTTGTGTGTGTGTGGATATGAAATAAAGCCTTGAAATGAAAACCTGTGTTTCATTTTGAAATGTCAGCCTGGGCAACATTTTCAAAGCAGAGATGGGACTTTATTCTCATGTTTAAAAATATTAAAATACGATTTTCCTGCTTTCATTTTAATCACTTCAATTTTTCATCACCTTGTTTCCCTCACTGCTGACTCTTCCCTCCTCCTCTCCCCTCTGCTCATTTTTTTCTATGCAGAAAAAGGCACAAAGTTGGCAAAAATGTGGTAAAAATAATTCCCTGATTTATTTTCTTTTCCAGACAGCATCATATTGAATATTTTTTCCATTTATTAGACAGTGACGAGTGGAAAAAAGGGAATAATTTAACTTTTTAATGTTTTCTCACTTTTTCACTTTCTATTCTCCAGAATGATGAACTTTGCATTGAAAAAATGCAAGGGGTGAGGGAGGCATTCCTAAAATCAGGATATTTCCAGTCCCTAGTCCCAGGTTTTCACCAGGATATTTCCAGTTGGGAACCTGAACACAACCAGTCCCTACTCCCAGGTTTACTCCAGGTTTACTCCAGGATATTTCCAGTTGGAATCTGAATAAAACCAGTCCCAATTCCCAACTTTACTCCAGGATATTTCCAGGATATTTCCAGTTGGGAACCTGAACAGAACCAGTCCCTACTCCCAGGTTTACTCCAGGTTTACTCCAGGATATTTCCAGTTGAGAACCTGAACATAACCAGTCCCTACTCCCAGGTTTACTCCAGGATATTTCCAGTTGGAATCTGAACATAACCAATCAATCCAGGATATTTCCATTTGGGAGACATAACCAGTCCCTATCCAGTTGACTCAGGTTTTACTCAGGATATTTCCAGTTGAGAACCTGAACATAACCAGTCCCTACTCCCAGGTTTACTCCAGGATATTTCCAGTTGGGATCTGAACATAACCAATCCCAATTCCCAGCTTTTCTCCAGGATATTTCCATTTGGGAACCTGAATTTAACCAGTCCCTAATCCATGTTTACTCCAGGTTTACTCCAGGGTATTTCCAGCTGGAATCTGAACAGAACCAGTCCCAATTCCCAGCTTTACTCCAGGATATTTCCAGGATATTTCCATTTGGGAACCTGAATTTAACCAGTCCCTAATCCCATGTTTGCTCCAGGTTTACTCCAGAATATTTCCAGCTGGAATCTGAACAGAACCAGTCCCTATTCCCAGATTTCCACCCCTCACACACAAATTGTGATGGAGGGACTGGTGAAATAAAACGAGGTTAAACTGGAGCTTTGTGTTCACTTCCTGATAGAAAAGGAAAATCCCATTGAGGACAAGGGAAATCCAGCTGGGAGAAGTTTCAGAGGCCCTGGAGCTGTATCAGGGACCAAGGAAAGGAGAAGAGAGACCACAAACCTCTGACAGGCACATCTGAGTGATGGGCAGAGTCTCCATTTCTGTTTTTTCACGTGGTCCCTGAGAGCCAGCTCTGAATCCAGAGTGATTTGGATAGAAGGCAGGGAGGGGAGGAATGTCAGCTCCAGGTTGGTTTTCTCCCCCATAAATCCAGCCCTTCCACACTCCTGTCCTGTGTTCAGCCCCTGCCTGCAGGAATAAAGAGCTCTTTGCTCCTGGTGGGGCTGATTTTCCAGCCAGTTCCTAGAAAATAAACAGATTTTCTGTTTTGCATAATTGCTCTGTTGGGTCAGGAGCTGGTTTGGCACCACAGGAGCAGCTGGCTTGGGGTTCACTCTGGGGTTTGCACAGGAATTAAACCCAGCTCCAGGATCCCTGGAAGTGCCAAGGCCAGGCTGGAAGGGGAGGGTGAGTTTAAGGCATCCCTTCCCATCCCAAACATTGTATAATCCCATGGCTTTGTGAGCACAAAACTCCTTCACTCCTCAAGATCCATCACTGCTTGTAGGAAGCAAAATTCCCAAAGCCCATCCAAGCTGGGGAAAGCCAACAAAGCCTCCAGACCCCAGCAAAGCATTTCCAGAGCAGGGGGGAAATGGGGAATTCATTCCAGGACAGGCTCAGGGACAGAATTTTCTGTGGGAGAACAGGGAAAAAAGGAAAGGAGCAACTCCAAGCCCTGAACTGGATGGAGCAGGGAGTGATTCTGTTTGAGCAGTCATTATTCCACTGTGCAGACAGGGCAGCCACTCCAGCACCCATTTATTTTGGGAATTTGGCCCAGCCCAGGGCTCTGTCTGTGCCTCTGCCTTTTCGTGGCTGCTGACTCAGTTTAACCAACCTTGACACTTAAAGGCCAAAAATTAATCTTCCAAGGCCAAGATGGCCAAGATCACTAAATTATGGCCTCTTCATTACCTCTAGGTACCTGCTCAGGACAGATGAATTGCCTCCAAGTCAGGGCAGAAGATCCTCCAGGGAGCAAGCAAAGAATGATGTGCAAGAACTGAAAACACGAATGTGCACCAAAGGAAAAAGGGAAAAACACACATCCCATTTCTTTTTTTTCCCCCCACTCATTCTGCTTCCTTTATGCTGGTGGAAGATGGAGACATTTATTAATTCTCTGAGCAGGAAAGCAAACAGTGATCTCCATCCTCTGGGACTCAGAGTCTGCTCTCAGCTGTCCCTGAGGAATCTCCTGCTTCCTAATGGGCTCTGACCAGAGCAGATCCATTTAGGGGGGACCATCTCAGTTTCTAAAGCCTCATTTAGGCTCCTACACACAAAAAAAAAACCCCACAGCCCTGTCACAATGAAGAGATTTCAACTCCTTCAAGCTCCTTTTGCTTTATTTCTGGTTGCTGATTTAAAATGCAGGGCTGGATGGAAGAAGGGAGAGGAGAGGGAAAGGAAGGAAAGGGAAGGAAATAGCACAGGAGCTGATTTGCCAGAGCTGCATGAAATGATCGATTTTAAAAGTCCATTTTAAAGAAAGTGGGGGAGCTTTTTTAGAACAAGTGCCTGCCATAAAAGAGGGAGAAAGGAAAAAGACATTATCTGGTCTGGTAGTTTTCAGGAAGTTGTGGTCCCAATTCCCTGAAAATAAAATTCCTCTGTGATCATCACTTTGCTTATTACTTCTGCTAGAGCAGCACCCTGAAAACATCAGCAGAATTTGGGATCCTATTGTAAAACCAGACCTGGTGATTGACTAAATCTGCAACAGGGTGTGAACACAAAAATTCTCTCCAGAAGAGGCTCAGGAGCTCAGAACTTGTTTTTAATCTCTGTTTCAGCTGAAAAATGCAAATGTGATCATTATATGTGAACCCAAGTGTGCCAGAAAGATTTCTTTTGTTTTTATGGAAAAGTTCAGCTGTGAAAAGAGCAAAATCTTGGTTTTGTTAAGGTTGAACCTCTCTCTTTCCAGCTCCACATTGAATAGAGGTGATGGCAGAACAAAAGTGGCCAGGAATGGTTTGGCAGAAGCAAGGAGAGGCCATGAGCCATCCTGGTGAGCATGGAAAAGAATTTCCAGGTGGAAAACTTCCCTGGATGAAACTTTTCACCCCAATCCTGATGGAAACCACCAGCAGCCACAGGAGGCTGCAGTGGGAGCTCATAAAATAAGAGATTAAAGAGCATCTCAAGAGCAGAATGAGGAGGAATTTCATGTTGAATATCCGGATTTATTCTGAGTTCCCTGTCCAGGACACCTCCCAGCTGCCAGCCTGGGCAGGAAAATCAGCCCATCTTTCTAGTAAAATGCTGATTTTCTGGTAATGCCATTAAAAAGGATATTTTGGAACAATAAGTAATCTGTTCTCTGGGATATTTGCACACTGGAATTCCCTTTTTTTTTTTTTTTTTCATAAGGAAGAAAATTTGATTGCTGTAGATAATCTAAAGCTGACCAGCCTAATTTATGGCAGATGAAATGATTGGTGTGGAGCCCATCTCAGGGAGTTTTATCTTTTCTGGGGCAGAACTTTTAACAGGGAAAATTTAGTGCAGCTCTGGAATCAGCAGAGCAAAGACCTGGTCCTATAAATTTAAGGACACTGAAATATTCCATAATATTTCAAACCCTGGTCTGGGGGCCTCTCTGAAATGATGGAATGAGGGAATTTGATTTCCTTACCCAAGGAAGGGGAGCTCTGCTGTGGGATGTGCCTGGGCTGGGACATCAGTTTGTCCCCACACCAGGTGATGTGCAGGGAGGTGTCCCAAATCCTCCCTCCCACCCCAAAATTCCAGTGACCTCCCCTGGGAAAAATGCAACTTTTCAAATTCAGGAGCCTGGAGGTTACTCCAGCTGGGAATTTCGGAGGTTTTCTGGGAATTTCTGCTTTTCCTCTTGTTGTCTCCAACCTTGGGGGTTTGACTGTGGAAATTCAGAGATTCTGTTGCTTTTCACTGACAGGAATTTGCTGTTATTTGCCAAATTTTCCAATAAAAACTCCAACCATCCCTATTGGACATGGAGCAGTCAGAGCCTTTTGAAAGGTCCTTGTCCAACTCAGGAAATTTTGTGATTCTCTGATTCCTATGGGATAATAAATAAACAACTGAAGCTTGGAAGAAATGCCATGGAAAAAACCTCACCTTCATCACATTCACTCATCCATGGGGGTGTGGTTCCAGTTTGTTCCCTTCCCATCATTTTTAAACCCAGCCCTCGGAGCAGCCTGGGCTGGTGGCAGCTTTCCCCAGGGATCCAAATCCCATTTTCTCCCTCTTTTCTCCACAATGGATCCAAACCCATTTTCTCCTCTTTTCTCAATGGATCCAATCCCATTTTCTCCTCTTTTCCCCAAGGATCCAAATACATTTTCTCCTCTTTTTTCAATGGATCCAATCCCATTTTCTCCTCTTTTTTCAATGGATCCAAACCCATTTTCTCCTCCTTTTTCACTGGATCCAAATCCATTTTCTCCTCTTTTTTCAATGGATCCAAATCCATTTTCTCCTCTTTTCCCCACGGATCCAATCCCATTCTCTCCTCTTTTCCCCACAGCCCCGACCCCTTTTCCTCCTCTTTTCTCAATGGATCCAAATCCATTTTCTCCTCTTTTCCCCACGGATCCAAATCCATTTTTCTCCTCTTTTCCCCATGGATACAAATCCTTTTTCCCCTCTTTTCTCCATGTATCCAATCCCATTTTCTCCTCTTTTCTCAATGGATCCAAACCCATTTTCTCCTCTTTTCTCAATGGATCCAAATCCATTTTCTCCTCTTTTCCCCACGGATCCAAATCCCATTTTCTCCTCTTTTCCCCATGGATCCAATCCCATTTTCTCCTCTTTTCTCAATGGATCCAAATCCATTTTTCTCCTCTTTTCTCTATGGATCCAAATCCCATTTTTCTCCTCTTTTCTCAATGGATCCAAATCCATTTTCTCCTCTTTTCCCCCATGGATCCAATCCCATTTTCTCCTCTTTTCTCAATGGATCCAATCCCATTTTCTCCTCTTTTCTCAATGGATCCGACCCCTTTTTCTCCTCTTTCCCCCACAGATCCAAACCCATTTTCTCCTCTTTTCTCAATGGATCCAAATCCATTTTCTCCTCTTTTCCCCACGGATCCAAACCCATTTTCTCCTCTTTTCCCCATGGATCCAATCCCATTTTCTCCTCTTTTCTCTATGGATCCAAATCCCATTTTTCTCCTCTTTTCTCAATGGATCCAAATCCATTTTCTCCTCTTTTCCCCACACGGATCCAATCCCATTTTCTCCTCTTTTCCCCGTGGATCCAATCCCTTTTTCTCCTTTTTTCCCCATGGATACAAACCCTTTTTTTTCCTCTTTTCTCCATGGATAAAACCCCTTTTTCTCCTCTTTTCCCCATGGATACAAACTCTTTTTCTCTTCTTTTTTTCTCCATGGATCCAACCTCCTTTTTCTTCACATTTCTCCCTGAATTCAAACCCCATTTTTCTTTTTTATCCCCATGGATCCAAAACATTTTTCTCCTCTTTCCTCCATAGATCCAAACCTATTTTCTCCTCTTTTCCCCATGGGATCCAACCCAATTTTCTCTTCTTTTCCCCAATAGATCCTTAAATTCAGCTTTAAATCCTCTAGATTTTTAATCTAGATTTTAAAATCCTCTAGATTTTTTTTTATCTAGATTTTTTAAATCTAGATTTTTTAAATCCTCTAGATTGTTTTTAAATCTAGATTTCTTAATCTAGATTTTTAAATCCTCTAGATTTTTATCCTGGAGAAAACACAAAGCTGAAGGAACTTAAAAAAAAAAATAGCGAAATCAGGATTTGGGCAGCAAAGAAATGTAAAAATGAGCTGGATGAGCTGTGGCAGTGTCAGAGGTGGATGGTGCACCCAGAATTCTGCCTGGTAAAGAGCTGCTGAGAAGAAAAAAGCAGGAAGGTGTTGAGCTGGCTCTAATTTAGTGTCCAAGCACAGCTGCTGACAGGCAGGCAGGCAGGGTGTTTTTCATGGCTGCAATCTCCTGTCACAGCTTTTGCAGAAGTGGAATTAAAAAAATCTTCCCTGCTTTGTGGTGAGGACAGACAGATGCTTTCCTGCTTTAATTCCTGAGTGGCCAGAACATGTTGGTTGACATTTCAGCTGGATGTTTTAATTGGCTGATTTGAATAAAACTCAGACAGGTTGTGTTGCTCCCGTTGGTTTCATGTCTCCAGCACAAAGACAGCAGCACAGGGAGGGGCACTGACTTTTCACCTCTCTGATTCTCTCCCTGTTTTCTTGAGCTCGTTAATATATTTAAATTCATGCCTGGTTAACCAACTCTCAGAAGGTGATTTGCTGCTCCTCCCAGGATCCATCCCTGGGTGGAAGCACTGCTGGTCCCAGTTCTTGGTGCTGGCCTCAAATCCCAACTAAAATAATTTTATCTTTGCTTCAGACAAGCAAGAAACAGAACCAAAAACTCCTCGTGCTAAACTTCATTATAAATTTTATTTTTGGGGTGGATTATCTAGAAACCCTTTCCTTTGCTCCCATTCAATTAAAAATTCACCCAGCAGGCACAAATTCTATTGATTTTGGGGAGAAAAGCTCCAAGTGTGCCCAGGGCCAGAACTGGAGTCTGTGTGCTGCTATTTAGCAAGAAAGAGAAAGTTATTTTCTCCACGTAGCAGAAAGGAAATTGTGCTTTACTGTATTGTTTACCCTTCCCAGTACTTTAATTTTCCTTTTGTTTAATATTTCAGCAGAAGCCATTTATCTTCCTGGATGATCAAATAAACTGGGTGGTAAAAGAACGGATATTTAATTCATTGGGAGGGGGGAAATGGTATTAAAGGTGGACCAAAGGGATCTGATCTGGAAATAGAGTCATGTGTGATTTGCTGCCTCACACTTGCCTCAGTGCCTGAGGGGGGAAAAAAAAAGAAAAGGGATTTTTTCATCCCAAAGAAAGATTTGGGTTATTCTTTCCCAGCTCTGCAGTGCAAAAAAGACAAAAAAAGAGATTGGGGGGATCAGGGTGGGAATTTTAGGGATATCAGGATTTGGAGATCAGGGGTATAAGGATGGGAATTTCAGGGTTATCAGGATTTGGGAATTTCAGGGTTATCAGGATTTGGAGACCAGGAGTATCAGGATTTGGAGATGAGGAATATCAGGATGGGAAAATCAGGGGTATCAGGATTTGGAGATCAGGAGAATCAGGATGGGAATTTCAGGAGTTATTAGGATTTGGGAATTTCAGGAGTTATCAGGATGGGAATTTCAGGAGTTAGTAGGATTTGGGAATTTCAGGAGTTATCAGGATTTGGAGACCAGGGGCATCCATCAGGATTTGGAGGTCAGGGATATCAGGATGGGAATTTAGAATTCATCAGGATTTGGAGATTAGGAGTTATCAGGATGGGAATTTTAGAAGTATCAGGATGTGGAGATCAGGGGTATCAGGTTGGGAATTTCAGGAGTTATCAGGATTTGGAGATAAGGGATATCAGGATTTGGAGATCAGGAGTTATCAGGATGGGAATTTCAGGAGTTATCAGGATTTGGGAATTTCAGGGTTATCAGGATTTGAAATTCAGGGATATCAGGATTTGGAGATGAGGAACATCAGGATGGGAAAATCAGGGGTATCAGGATTTGGAGATCAGGAATATCAGGATTTGGGAATTTCAGAAGTATCAGGATGTGGAGATCAGGATGGGAATTTCAGGGGGTATCAGGACGGGAATTTCAAGAGTTATCAGGATTTGAAATTCAGGGATGTCAGGATGGGAATTTAGGATTTATCAGGATTTGGGAAGCACGAGGAGCTCGTTAGGAGGGAAGGGTGAGGTCCCAGCATCAAGAGCAAAAGGTGCTGCCTGGAAAAAGGAAATTTTCCTTCAGCCCTCCACGACCTTGATCCCAGTTTTTCCAGGGCTTCAGGGGGGTTTTCTGGGTGGGACTCCAGGCTGACCCTGCCCCTCTGTGGCTGATGAGCTTCCCTACCAGTTTAAAGCAGGAGCAGGGCTGACAGGACTTAAAAAACCACCTGGAAACTGAAATTTTAGAGGATTTTTCCCATTTAAGTTTGGTTTTGTTTTTTTTTTTGGCAGGCAGGATTCACTTCTCTCCCCACCAAACAGCTCATGGGGTGCAAATACTTTTTCTACTTTTTTTTTTTCCCTACTCAGCCTTTTTCTGAGTTACTTAAATAGAAGGTGCTGATGTTCCCAAATTTGTGTCAGGGTGTTCATCATCCTCCCTTTCATCATTTTCTCCTGATTATTTTTTAGAGGAAAAAATGGAAATTTAATACTGAAGTGGCACCTTTTTGATTACAAACACACATAAAAACCAAAACTTTATCCCTTTCAGATCTGTTCTTTCTACAAGCTTTGATGGAGAGGCTTTGCCTGGCAGACACAGAATTTGTGCAGCACCTTCACCAGGAAAAAAAGACAAATTCTAAAGATTAAAGCCTTTATTTCATCCCTGTCACTATCTGCAGCAAATTGCTAAAATAAAACTCATTAAGAAATCTGCTGTGGGTATCAAAGCTCCTTTTAAAACACTTTTTATTTTGCTCTGATCTGAATTTTTTGAGTTTGAGGAAGGATTAAGCAAATTAAGAACAGGAAAGTGTAACAACACGAGGCCTTTGAGGACCAGCCTTAATTTTTCCAGCATATCTCACCTAACCACAGGAATATTTTTTTCCTGTGAAGGAGCATTTAAATATTTATTTGAAAATGGTGAAGTGCCTTCCTATAAAGACACAAATCATTGTTTGAGTTGGCAGGCCTGAGAGTGAATAAAATATCTAAATGTGGTTCAGATATTGCCATTTATTATTTTTTATGAGAAAAAAATGTACCCTGAAAGAAGCCCTCGAAATACTGGATTATTTTTGGGAGCAGACTGTGGGTAAAAAACCACTGTTGCTGTATCAACTTTTGGAGAATAAGAGATAAACTTGACCAAAATTCATGGATCTATGTAGGTTTAATGCTGGATGTAGAAGGTTTTAATTCTTTTTTTACATTTTATAGACTCAGAGCCTGGTGTTTCTTATGTTACAATTTCAGTGGTTGAAGATTTGGGGTTTCATTCAATCACTGTTGTATTTTCAGTTTAGAATATCAGATTTTCTGTGTGAAATCTCTGGAGTTTAATAGGGAAGTTGAGCTCCCATCATCATCTTGATGAAGGTTTTATGGTCAGGATCTGCTCTGAAATTCATGATGCCCACCCAGGCTCATTGAGCCTTTAATTTAGATTTTTTTTCACTGAATGATAAAAATCTGTTTGGAAAAAAAAAGGAAAAAAAAACTACAAGCACTTTAGAGGCCACAATTTGATAATTTTAATGCCCTGGTATGGAAATAAAATGTGATCTGCACAGTGAATACACGGTCTGGGGCAGGAAAAAGAAGGGAAAAGAATCCTGGCTGTGATTGATGAGGGAGAATTTGTTGACTTGAGCTGGTTGTGCTCAGAGGGGAGGGGGCAAACTGAGGAATTTCTAACCCAAAGCTTTAAAGCAGGACATCCAAACAGACATTGGCTTCAAATACACAACATCACACACAAAAATAATTTAAAGGAAAGGTTAATTTGTTTCATCTGCTGCTTGCAGTCTGAGAGGTGAAGTTTGTTTTTCCCTCCTGCACCAGTTCAGGGAGGAGATACGGCCCCTGTGCCACCAGCTGCTGCCAGATGTTCGCCAGAGGTTTTCCCTCCCCTTGCCAATCCCTGCCCATTGCCAATCCCAATCCCAATCCCCTCCCCATTCCAATCCCCATTCCCATTGCCATCCCCATTCCTATTTTAACATTTCCCATTTCCCATTCCCATCCCCCATTCCCATTCCCATCCCCCATTCCCATTCCCATTCCCATTCCCATTCCCCATTCCCATTCCCCATTCCCACTCCCATTCCCCATCCCCCATTCCCATTCCCATCCCCATTCCCATTCCCATTCCCATTCCCATTCCCATTCCCATTCCCATTCCCATTCCCATTCCCATTCCCATTCCCATTCCCATTCCCATTCCCATTCCCAGCTGTTTATTTGACAGATCCTTTCCACAATGCTGGATGATCAAACCTTAAAAATTCAGAATTGTGCTGCAGGCAGGGAGAGCCCCTGGCCTCCTCGCAGGGCCAAGTTTTGGGGCCAGGGGTGGCTGTGGCTTTAGGACAGCTCAGGATTTCCCAGATTTTTTGAGGGATGCACATTTAACAGAAGAGCAGATGCTCACATGGAAGAGAAATTATTTCTGGTTTTGGAGATGTGTGTTGGCCCAGGCCAGAGGGGACATGGAGTTGATACTTTAGGATTTCAGCTTTTATATTTTTCATCTATTTGTAACCCTGCAGTTCTTCAGTGCATAACTCTCAAACTCCAACCCAGTGTGAGCTGCTGCTCTCCCAGTTTGGGCAGACACAACAATTCCTCTCTGGGCTGGGAATCAAGGACACCTCACTGCCTCAGAGATGGAAACAGAAGTGATTGGGGGCAGCAAATTTGGGTAAATGACTTCATTACCTGAAGCTGTAACTGGGAGATTAACCCCCAATATGCAAATGGACCAAACTTATAAAAGTGTGAAAGCCTGTCCATTGTGGGGCTTCATCTGCCCTAAATGTAGGTACATTGAATAAATAATAAATATGAATATATAAGTAGATCTGCTTTTTATCCCCTTATTTTTGTCTGGCTCCTGTTTTTATGTAGCCCCAAAAATGCATCAGCAGAAATGGAATAACTGAGCTGCTGGACAAAGAATTCCACCCTGGGCTGCCCCGGGAGGGGGATCTGTGCCCCTGAGCCCACAGAACCCTGATGGAAAATGCTGCTGTGGGTGGGAAGGGACTGCACACCCCCAGTCCATGGGCAGGGAGCCCCTGCCCAGCCCGGGGTGCTGCAGTGGGCTCTCAGAGCCGTGCTGGGATGTCCTGGAGGGGCCCAGGGGGACCAGCCCAGGCAGGACAATGGAGAGAGCCCAGGCTGGCCTGGGCAGCCCTGCCCTGTCACTCCCCATTAGTGCCTCTGGCCAACTGCTCCACTGCCCCTGGACTGTTTGTGCTTCCTCAGAATGCCCAGTCTTAATTCCACCAACAGCCAGAAAACTTCCTACCATGCCAGTCACAGAGACAATTATATAAGAACTTTTTTTTTTTTTTTTTTTTTTTGTGTTCTCCCCCTCTTTTTATTCCAGTTTAGAGAAAACAAAGAGCCCCATTCATTCAATTTGCAGCTGAGTCTCTCAGGTTATGTAAATTGTTAAATCATCCATGCTCTTTCTTTTCAGCCATATTGCAAGCAGGGAATTTCCACAGCCAGTTGAAACCCCACAATTGATCTATCCCGACAAACACGGCCAGCAAGAGTTTCATCTTTTTTTTTCTTTTTTTTTCTTTTTCCTGGCTTCCTTTCTCCTGCTTAACCAACATGTTATACTCCCATGGAGAATAATAAAACGAAATCAAGAGTCTTTCATGAAAATTTAAGTGGAGTAAAACCTTGTGATATAATTAGGAGATGCCTGTGGACTTCACTGGAGCTTTATTCATTTCCATCAAGGCAGAATTTCGTGCAGAAGCCCAGCCAAGGCTCCATTTGCACTCAATTTTTATTTCTTTTTTCTTTAATTCTTACTACTTTTACATTACAGTTTCAATGAACCAGAAGCTCCTTGGGAGAGCAGCTTCCTCAGCTCAGTTGTAGGTTTAGGATTGTCGTAGGATTTCCCTGCAGCAGTGTTGGAGCTACTTGATGCTGCCTGTTAAAAGCAGAATTTTGATTTGCTTTGTGCTCAGCTCGCTCTCCCTGCCCCTTTCTGGGGCTCAGCTGGAAAAAGGAAAAGGGAATTATAAAACCTGGCTTGGGCTTGGCTGCTTGGGGACACTTAGAGCGAGGGTTTAGGGCGTCACAACTTGCACAGGATGTAGAAATTCTCCATCTTTGCAGAAAATCAGCTCCCACTGTCACTGCTGAAGGGCTTGGACTGAGCTCTGCTCAGAGATCTCCCTCCAGGAAAGGGTGTCCATCTCATCTGGTACAAAATAATATTTTATACCCTCAATATTTTATACACTCACATAAGCCTGGTGCTTCTTATGGCACAATCACAGTGGTGGAAGTTTTGGGGTTTCATTCAATCACTGTTGTACTTTCAATGCAGAAAATCTGATTTTCTGGGTGAGATCCCTGTAATATCTCTGTATTAATAACTCTGGCTATATTAATAACTCTGTAATACCTCCAGCCCAAAGGGATCCTTGGTAGATCCAGGTCTGCAAATTCCCTTCAAAATGATCTTTGCCAGGATTTATTTGTTCATTATGCAAAATAAACATCACATACAACCCTCAGTTCTGATTTTTCAATTTTAAATCCCTTAAAATTTGCCCACTCAGACACTTGCAATGGCCTTAAGGTGAAGGAGGAGAATTTTAGATGGGATTTTGGGAAAAAATTCTTCCCTGTGAGGGTGGGGAAGGCCTGGAATATAATTCCCAGAGGAGCTGTGGCTGCTGCTGGATCCCTGGAAGTGTCCAAGGCCAGGCTGGAGCAGCCTGCCCATAACCATACTAATACTAATACTAATATTAATACTAATACTAATACTAACAATAATGATAATGGTGGTGATGATGATGATAATAATAATAATAATAATAATAAATAATAATAATAATAATAATAATAATAATAATAATAATAATAATAATTTCTTTAGTCTTGAAGGATAATTTGAAGGATAATCTCTAAGTTCTCTCCAACCCAACCCATTCCATGATTCCTGAAGCCCTGAAAACTTCAGTAGCAGAACACAGCCCCGGGTGTGGAGCTGGGGGGAAGCTCAGTGAGTTTGTGAAGAGCCGGAGTTAAGCCCAGCCTAGCAAAGCCCCTCAGAGCCACAGCAGCTCCCTTTCGAGCCCAAGGCACTGGGTGGGCTCCCAGGGTCTGGGACCCATTAGAGCCCAAATTCCCCCAGAGCCAGGGATGAATTGTGCTGCAGGAACCAGCAGCAGCACAAAGTTCATTGGGCACTGATCCTCCCGACCCCCTAATCCCAGGCAGCTGCTGCC
Organism: Luscinia megarhynchos; assembly: GCA_034336665.1. Taxonomy (NCBI): domain Eukaryota; kingdom Metazoa; phylum Chordata; class Aves; order Passeriformes; family Muscicapidae; genus Luscinia; species Luscinia megarhynchos. Next base: position 2,021,454 of record CM067580.1, read on the forward strand.
TCAAGCCCGGCACAGCAGCACCCCCGGCATCCCCTCCCGGGCAGGGGGAGCCTGCAGAGCACCCTGCACGGCAGAAGGGCATGGAAAAGTTCATCACATAAAAGTGAATTCCCTCCATCAGGGAGGGAGGGAATAGTTCTGGGAAGTTCTAAAGCTTCCAATATTAATTTCTTCCCGCCTCCCCAGCTGCTGGTCCCTGGAAGGTGTTTGATTTGTTCTAAAATATTTGCCCACAACCCGGGTTTCCTCCTGCAGTGTACACAGGCTGGGACTTGGCTGTGGGATTTTTCCCTCTTTCATTCCAAGAGTCTCTAAAAATCTTAAAAACCTCGACCATGCCACTCTAGTTTATATTGGCTGGGTAATCTTGTCCTCATTTTTAAATTTTATTTATTTTATTTTATTTTATTTTATTTTATTATTTTATTTTATTTTATTTTATTTTATTTTATTTTATTTTATTTTATTTTATTTTATTTTATTTTATTTTATTTTTTATTTTATATATTTTTTATATTTTATTCTATTTTATTTTTATTATTTTATTTTATTTCATTTTTTATATTTTATTTTATTTTATTTTAATTTTTAATTTTTTAGTTTATATTTTATTTTATTATTTTATTTTTATTTTATTATTTTATTTTATTGTTTTGTTTTATTGTTTTATTTTATTTTTTATTTTATCTTATTATTTTATTTTTAATTTTATTATTTTATTTAATTTTCTATTTTATTTTATTTTTATTTAATTGTTTAATTTTTTAGTTTAAATTTTATTTTATTATTTATTATTTTATTATTTTATTTTATTGTTTTGTTTTATTGTTTTATTTTATTTTTTATTTTATTTTATTTTTATTTAATTTTTAATTTTTAAATTTTATTATTTTATTTTTATTTTTATTTTTTATTATTTTTATTTTATTATTTTATATTTTATTTATTTATTTATTTGTTTAATATTTTATTTTATTTTATTTTATTTTATTTTATTTTATTTTATTTTTATTTTTATTTTATTTTATTTTTATTGTATTTTTTTGAGGGATGTATGGTCTCTTGGCCATGTCATCCCCTCAGCATAAAATCAGCCTCTTTTAACAAATGTGTTATTCCCCATTTGAACTTTATTGGGCTGGAACGTTTGGAGGGGCTCTGACAGGATTTGAGGTGTTTCAGCCTCCACAGAGGAAATCCCTGAGTACATCACAGAGGCCTCTTTGCAAAACACTTCATGGGATGGAGGAAAATGCTTTTCTTCCTGAATTCTGCCTGGGGAAGCCGAGATCCTGATGGATTAAGTGGCTTGATAAAATCACTGGGGGGCTGTGGCAGAGCTCCAGGTTAAATCAGATTTAAATCCAGGTTTCAATCCAAGGTGAATCTGCATTCCCAGGGCTGGAGCCACTGCAGGGCTGGGGGTTCAGAGAGCATCCTGGGGGAGAACATTTAATTAACAACAAAACTGCATTGGGACATCAGCCTGCTCCCTCAGGGATTTAGGAACTCTCTGAAACCAGATTTGGAAATGATCAGACTGTGGGTGCTGTGATGGGATGTAAAAGCTGAAGGCTCTGTGGGTGGGATGCTGATGAAATGCTGATTTAAAAGCTGATTTAAATGGGTGTCCCTTTGTCCCCAGGATTCCCGTGGGGATGCAGATCTTTATTTCTGATATTATGGAACAAATCTCCTCTTAACTCCAGCTGGTTTTTAAAGGATAGAAAGTTGTCAGCAGCAGCAGCTCCCTCTCCTTCTGCTGCATTCCCACTTTTCCATGAATCTGCAAACATTTTTAAAATGCAAAGCTCAGCTCAGCAGTTTCCCACTGCTGCTTTTCCCTTTGCCATGGCAAACACATTCCACAATCCTTCCCCTAATATTTGGTTTTCTGCAAAGCTTTCCATCAGAGAAATATTCCTGCATATTAAAAAAAGCAGCATTTTGGACATACCACAGACTTGTGCTTTTTTTCTTAGAACAGAAAACATCAACATTTTAAATAAATATTGATGTTTTTATACTCACACACCCACACCTGCATCCTGATGCATTCTCAAGGTACCAAGATATAGAAAAACACCCTGGGATCATCAGAATTCTGCTGAAAATTCATGGTTCTTTTTGTAAAAATCAGCTGGGCTCTATTTGGTTTTCTCTTTTAAAGGAATTTGCAACATTTCAGGAGTTTTGTGTGGCAAAAACTGCCACTCTCCTGCTGGAGCAGGATTTGGGGGGGGTTCTACAAAACTTTACAAATTCCTCCCAAGACAGATTTGGGGGTGGAATTTTTCATGTGGCTGAATGAAAATCTGATTAAAACAGGGACTTATATTTTTTTTTATTTGCAGCTTTGTGATTCCAGGTTTTCCAATAACTGCTCCCTAATGAATGAGCAGGGGGAGCCCTGCCTGCCTGTCCAGCTGTGCTGTGCAGATGTGGCTGAGCATCCCCCCAAAGCCCTTCCCACAGGGACTTCTTCCAGGGGAGATGTCCCTGCTGAGTGACATCCTGCTGAAAAGCCAGGCTGGCTGCTGGGGACAAGTCCTGTCAGCCACCAGCACAGCCCCAGCCACCCCAAACCAAGGCAGAGGCTCCTCCAAGGAGCTGGGTTTGTTTTTCCTCCATCACCAACGAGCTGATTTAGGTGGAGGGACATTAAGGAGATGGAGTGATGCTCAGGAGCATGAATGGATGCAGCTCTGCTCAAAACTCCCGTTCTAAGGCCACTTAAAAAGTGATTTATTAGCAGCACACACCTGAAAATATCTGCAGGGCTCGGCCTTGCTGCAGGCAGCTCCAGGAGAACATTAAACACATGCTCAAATAAACTCAGCAAGGCTGAGCTCTCTGAGCTGGGGACTCACTGAGGACTCACCCAGCTGATTTTAAACCCAGCTCTGTTCTCTCTGGCCAAAATCACTGCAGGCCTCACCTCATCCATCCTGCTGGGTGTCCCTGGAATTAATAAACAGCTTCAGCCCAAAGCCATCCTTGATAGGTCAAGAATTGCAGAATCCTTTCCAAATAATCTTTTTCTTGTATTAAAGAGAAGCTGTGGCTGCTCCTGCACCCCTGGAATGTCCAAGGCCAGGCTGGACAGGGCTTGGATCACCCTGGGATAGTGGAAGGTGTCCCTGCCCATGGCAGGGCTGGGGCAAGATGATCTTTTAGGTTCTTTCCACCCCAAACCATCCCACAAGTCTGTGGTGCTAAAATCAGTGATTATTAGACTGAGCTTATCACAGCACACAAACCTGGAGAATTTTGGAGGCCTTTGCACACAGTTGGGTTCAGATGGGATCTGGGGGAAATGGGCAGGGATGGGATTTGGGGGGAAATGATAGTTGGGGATGGAATTTGGTAGAAATGAGAGTTAGGAATGGGATCTGGTAGGAAATGAGTCAGGGATGGAATTTGGTAGAAAATGAGATCAGGAATGGAGAAAATGACAGTCAGGGATGGGATCTGGTGGGGAATGAGAGTTAGGAATGGGATTTGGGGGGAAATGAAAGTTAGGAATGGAGAAATGACAGTCAGGGATGGGATCTGGTGGGAAATGAGAGTTAGGAATGGGATTTGGGGGAAATGGCAGTCAGGGATGGATTTTGGTAGAAAATGAGAGTCAGGAATGGAGAAATAACAGTCAGAGATGGGATCTGGTGGGAAATGACAGGGATGGGATCTGGTGGGAAATGAGAGTCAGGGATGGGATTTGGGGGGAAATGAAAGTTAGGAATGGAGAAATGAGAGTCAGGGATGGGATTTGGGGAGAAATGAAAGAGTTAGGAATGGAATTTGGTAGAAAATGAGAGTTAGGAATGGGATCTGGGAGGAAATGACACTCAGGAATGGGATCTGGTGGGAAATGACACTCAGGGATGAGATTTGGGGGGAAATGACACTCAGGGAACTCCTCTGACTGCTGGGAATTCTCCTGGCCAGGTCTCCACTCCACCTGGGCATGGGGGAGAAGCAGCACAAGAAATTCACCCTTTGCTTGGTGAGCACAAACTCTGCCAAGCCCCTGCCCCTGAGCGTGCCTGCTGCTGAGTGAAGGAGCAGGAAATGTGGATTTGGGCCCCTGGAATTCCCAGCCCACAGCTCTGAGTGCTCAGCCAGGGACAGAGGGCACCCCATGGCTGGCAGAGCACTGGGAGAGCTCCCTGGGATCACATGGAAAAGTTTAGCACTACCCTGCAAGCTTCTGGTGCATGAAGGCTGGAAAAAAAAACCCAACAAAACCTGCAGAACATCCTTAAAATGTAAAACATCTTGGTCTTTTAATAATCCCACGCGGTATGTTTTCACTTTAGCAATAATTGTATTTTCTTTTTGAGTATTTTATTGAACAACATTTCAGGGCCTGGCTAATCTGTTCCATCTGGAGAGGGAGTGAACAATGTGCTGAGCACAGGAAGCACTGCCTTTATCAGCAGCAATCCAGCAGCCAGGAAATTCCCAGTGGGAATTGTGGTCCCACCTTCCCTGGGCACCTCTGTGCTGCCATCAGCAGGTGGCAGGAGGGGCAGAAGGAATTTTGTCAGTGGACTTAATGTTGAATTATGTCAATGGATTTTATTGTTGAATTCTGTCAGTGGATTTTATTGTTGAATTCTGTCAGTGGATTTTAGTGTTGAATTATGTCAATGGATTTTATTGTTGAATTCTGTCAGTGGATTTTATTGTTGAATTCTGTCAGTGGATTTTAGTGTCAAATTTTGTCAATGGATTTTAGAGCTGAATTATGTCAATGGATTTTATTGTTGAATTTTGTCAGTGGATTTTGTTGCTGAATTTTGTCAGTGGATTTCAGTGTAAAATTTTGTCAGTGAATTTTAGAGCTGAATTATGTCAGTGGATTTAATGTTGAATTTCATCCATGGATTTTGCTGCTCAGTTTTGTCAGTGGATTTTGGTGTTGAATTATGCCAATGGATTTTATTGTTTAATTTTTTCAGTGTATTTTTGTGTCGAATTTTGTCAGTGGATTTTAGAGCTGAATTATGTCAGTGGATTTAATGTTGAATTTTATCTGTGGATTTTGCTGCTCAGTTTTGTCAGTGGATTTTAGTGTTGAATTATGCCAATGGATTTTTGTGTTGAATTTTGTCAGTGGATTTTAGTGTCAAATTTTGTCAGTGGATTTTAGTGTCAAATTTTGTCAATGGATTTTAGAGCTGAATTATGTCAGTGGATTTTATTGTTTATTTTTTTCAGTGGATTTTGTTGCTGAATTTTATCAGTGGATTTTAGTGTTGAATTATGTCAATGGATTTTATTGTCGAATTTTGTCAGTGGATTTTAGAGCTGAATTATGTCAGTGGATTTAATTTTAAATTTTATCCGTAGATTTTGCTGCTCAGTTTTGTCAGTGGATTTTAGTGTTCAATTCTGTCCATGGATTTTGTTGTTGAATTTTGTTAGTGGATTTTATTGTTTATTTTTTTCAGTGGATTTTGTTGTGAATTTTATTAGTGGATTTTAGTGTTGAATTATGTCAATGGATTTTATTTTTGAATTTTGTCAGTGGATTTTTGTGCTGAATTTTGTCAGTGGATTTTAGTGACAAATTTTGTTGGTGGGTTTTATTTTTTAATTTTTTCAGTGGATTTTAGTGTCAAATTTTGTCAGTGGATTTTAAAGCTGAATTATGTCAGTGGATTTAATGTTGAATTTTATCCGTGGATTTTGCTGCTCAGTTTTGTCAGTGGATTTTAGTGTTGAATTATGTCAATGGATTTTATTGCTGAATTTTGTCAGTGGATTTTATTGTTAGATCTTTTCAGTAGATTTTATTGCTGAATTTTGTCAATAGATTTTGTTGCTGAATTTTGTCACTGGATTTTATTGTTGAATGTTTTCAGTGGATTTTATTGTTGAATTATGTCAGTTGATTTTATTGCTGAATTTTGCCAGTGGATTTTGGTATTGAATTTTGCCAGTGGATTTTATTGTTTAATTTTTTCAGTGGATTTTAGTGTCAAATTTTGTCAGTGAATTTTAGAGCTGAATTATGTCAGTGGATTTAATGTTGAATTTTATCTGTGGATTTTGTTGCTGAATTTTGCCAGTTGATTTTATTGCTGAATTTTGCCAGTGGATTTTATTGTTGAATGATGTCAGTTGATTTTATTGCTGAATTTTATCAGTGGATTTTTTTGCTGAATGATGTCGGTGTGTTTAACAGTAATTGAGGGGAGATAAAGTCCTACAAGGGAAAAGAACAATTGAGCTGTGAAGCTGGTGGAGGTTCATTTATGGGTTTATGACAGTTCTCAAAGCAAGCCAAGCATCCTGAGTGATGAAGAGGTTGACAGCTGAGGTTTAACTCTTGCAGCATCCTCCTCACCCCCACGGCAGGGAGGGATGCTCTGAACTCTGGCACGTTGGGATTACCTGGAGCAAAACTCCCCAGCAAGATCCTGTGCTGGGGAGTGAGGTCACTGCTCCTGGTGGGTGTGAGCTCATTGAGCCTGGTGGGTGTGAGTTCACTGATCCTGGTGGGTGTGAGTTCAGTGCTCCTGGTGAGTGTGAGGTCACTGAGCCTGGTGGGTGTGAGTTCATTCATTGATCCTGGTGGGTGTGAGCTCATTGCTCCAGGTGGGTGTGACCTCATTGATCCTGGTGGGTGTGAGGTCACTGATCCTGGTAGGTGTGAGTTCACTGCTCCTGGTGGGTGTGAGCTCATTGAGCCTGGTGGGTGTGAGTTCACTGATCCTGGTGGGTGTGAGTTCACTGATCCTGGTGGGTGTGAGTTCATTCATTGAGCCTGGTGGGTGTGAGTTCACTGCTCCTGGTGGGTGTGAGTTCACTGATCCTGGTGGGTGTGAGCTCATTGAGCCTGGTGGGTGTGAGTTCACTGCTCCTGGTGGGTGTGAGTTCATTCATTGATCCTGGTGGGTGTGAGTTCACTAATCCTGGCGGGTGTGAGCTCATTCACTGCTCCTGGTGGATGTGAGCTCATTGATCCTGGTGGGTGTGAGTTCATTGAGCCTGGTGGGTGTGAGTTCATTCATTGAGCCTGGAGGGTGTGAGTCCATTGATCCTGGTGGGTGTGAGTTCACTGCTCCTGGTGTGTGTGAGTTCACTGCTCCTGGTGGGTGTGAGTTCATTGCTCCAGGTGGGTGTGACCTCATTGCTCCTGGTGGGTGTGAGGTCACTGATCCTGGTGGGTGTGACTTCACTGATCCTGGTGGATGTGATGCCTGGAGAGCTGGAGAGAGTTAAAGGCATAAAGCAGGGATTTGTTAAAACCCTTCCAAGGATTCACCTGGGGCAGGGCAGAGCCCGAGATGGACTCAGAGTCAGGAGTTTCACCCTTTGATCCCTTTGGCTCCATTTCCATCCCGGGGCTCACTGCCCAATCCAGCTCCAGGCTCTGCAGTCCCACCCTCCCAGATTCTCTCCTCCATTCTCTCTGCTTGCAATTTTTGGGGCTGGAGCTGCAGCGTGTCCTTGGTCCTGGGGCTGGACAGGGATTGTTGTGTGTGCCTGAGCTGGGAGAGAACTTGTGACACTTTGTGTGGAGTTCAGAGTCACATCCTCATGCAGGGCAGAAAATGGGAAATATAAAAGCAAAATTTTAAGGCATCAGCAGATCCCAAAGGTGCTGTGGCTACTCCTCAGAGCCCCCAAACCACCCCACAACCACCTCAAAGCTGTTCCCTATTCCCGAGGGCACAGCCAGCCCAGGTCAGGCTGCCAGGGGGGTTCCTCACATTCCCCTCCCCAGGAAAGGTGGGAATCACCCCACAGAGGATCATCCCCCACTGGTCACTGAGCTGACATCGGGCTCAGCACAAAAATTCCAAGCATGGAGCACAGAATTCAAACATTTCCAGGAGAAAAGAATTAAATCTTATAGTAGCAACTGATTTTGAGCCATCCAGCTGCTGGAATCCACAGGGCAGGGAGGATTATTCCTGCAAGTCCTGGGAGGAGGGGATGTGCGGGATGCTAGGGAGGCAATTGTTTGGGATTATCCAATTTATGATGTCATTTGGCAGTTTATTCCTGGGATATCTCATCACATAAACGCTGCTCTTCTGACTCCCCACCACATCCAAGGCATCGTGCTTGATTTCCTGCTCTTTATCATTTTTGCATTACTGCAGAAATCCCACACTCAGGAACAGCTTGAATAAAAAAATCCAGGGGAAGGAAAAGAAAACAGCCACATCTCCAGGCACGGAGGAGTTCCTGCTCCCTGCTGACACCCACGGAGCTGCACACATTTATTGGGGGTGAGGACACACTCAGTGTTTGTTTCTCCACCAAAATCCTCTCTGATATTCCTGGGGGCACCATCTGGAGCAGCAGGGTGGTGACACGGCCAGGGAGCGTGCAAGGAACTCAGACTGGGGCAGAGGAAAGAGGAGGCCACCCCTAAACCCACAAATATTCCGTGGGGGACCCTGATTCCCAGGGGATGGGCTGTTATTGCTTTGTGAGGCACAGCAAGAGGGATTCCAATCCCTCACATTTATAAACAGCTTTAATACAAAAATAAAACAGCTTTAATACAAAAATAAAACAGCTTTAACACAAGAATTAAAAGCTTTAATACAAAAATTAAAAAAGCTTTAATACAAAAATTAAAAAAGCTTTAATACAAAAATTAAAAAAGCTTTAATACAAAAATTAAAAAGCTTTAATACAAAAATTCAGTTGTATTTACTACAAATACAGAAAGTGAGAATGGGCAAGGTCAGGAGGAAAAGTGTGGCTTTCTTGAGACATCTCAGCAAACTGATGAAGAATCCATTCCTGGGTGACAAAACCCACCCCTCCCTCCCAAGCTGGCCCCCCAAGAGTAGAAATTGATTCCATATCACATTTCACACTTCATTTCTCCAGGCTGCCCTGCAGCCCAGGACACCAAGGCAGCAGCTCTGTGGAGTGCCCTGCTCCTCTGGCTCGGTGCAGCAGCCCCTGTGGGACCCCCGAGGGTGGGGGCTGCTCACTGGAGCTGCAGCCCCTTAAATCCCCCCTGACACTCCGTTGTTGCCAGGGGGTTTGGCTGGGGCTGGTTTTTAGGGAGTGCTGCTGGTTTTTCCCTGAGGCAGGGCTGGGAGGGGGGCCCTGGCACTGGGTCACTGCACCTCAAAATGCTTCCCGTGGTCACACTCCCGGGTTTGATTTCCTTTCCTGATTATCCCGTGGCTCTAAAGATGCTGATGAGCTCAGCCTCGGCTTTCCAGCCTACCTGGGATTTTCCCTTCTGGAGCATCCCAAGGCTCCTCCATCCCTGGTCCTCCTCCATCCCTTCACGGCCACATCGTTTAGGGCTAAATTTGCACCTCATCCTTTACCCTTTGGAAGGTCTGGGCTCGGTTTTTCCTGCTGATCCATCACCTCGGGAAGGAAAGGAATGACCCTGGAGAGCCACACTCCAGGGAACCTTTGGATATCTGGGAAGAGAGAGATTGGAATGATGCTTGTGTGTGCCAGGTCTTCCTGAAATCATGCATTGACAACAGAGAATAATCAATATTTCCCAAAATAAAGCCCAGGAAGGGCATCTTGTGATGTCATCAGGGAGCTGGGACACGTTTGTGGCCTGCAGGTCTGACAGGTGGCTCACACACAGTATTCACACACAGGTGGAATTTCAAATATTGGACAGTTTTAAACAGCAGAACCACCAGTTACACCTGCTGCTGATAAAATCATATAGTGCCACTTAGACACTATGATATTATGATAAAATCTTTCCTTTCCTTTCCTTTCCTTTCCTTTCCTTTCCTTTCCTTTCCTTTCCTTTCCTTTCCTTTCCCTTTCCCTTTCCCTTTCCCTTTCCCTTTCCCTTTCCCTTTCCTTTCCCTTTCCTTTCCCTTTCCTTTCCTTTCCCTTTTCCTTTCCCTTTCCCTTTCCCTTTCCCTTTCCCTTTCCCTTTCCCTTTCCCTTTCCTTTCCTTTCCTTTCCTTTCCTTTCCTTTCCTTTCCTTTCCTTTCCCTTCCCTTCCCTCCCCTTTTCCCCTTTTCCCCTTTTCCCCTTTCCCTCCCTTCTTTTCCCAGAGACATTCACAAGTAGTTTAAAGTTGATGTGGAGTAGAAGTTTCAGTTCAGGGAAGCTAAAAAGAGCTCAGGAGATGAACGTCCTTCCAAGAAAGGCCAAAATAGACTTTAAGATGTCAAAAAAAGGGGGGAAATTATTGGTGTAATTCAGGAACAGAGAGAAGTAACATGTTGGAATAAATCAGAGATAAAAAGAAAAGAAGGCATTAAAGCCCAAAATATTTCCAACTTCTTTCTTAAGAAAAAACTGGGTTTCATTTGGCTGAAAGGATTTTTGGATATCTGTGTGTTAAATCTGCTTTTTTTTCTTTTGCTTTCTCCCCCTTTCATTTACAAAACTAAAAAAACAACATAGCAAGCGAAAAGAAAAACCACTCACAATCTGTTACTCCTGTAACAAGACATGCAGCTCGGTGACATTGATAATTTCTGGGGGCAAAAATAAAGAAGGAAAAGCAAAATATTCGGAGCAGCTTTGGCAGGAGCCCACGCTGGGATTGGTGCTGTGGGAACCAGAGCCTTGGCCAGGCTGGGTCTGTCTGCAGCCATCAGTGTCCTCCCTGTCACAACAAATGTGTTTATCTCCTCTGAAACACTCTGCAGAAGAAATTTTCTCCAGAAGGTTGAAATCCTACAAATTTCATCACTTATTCTTTTGCTGGAAGGGAGAGATACAAAAAAATCGACATTAAAAATCAACCCCCAGCCTGAGCTTTTGTTGAGCTGGGCTTTAAGAGGCAGGAGCAAACCAAAGCATTTGGTAGCAATTAATATGCCCTGTCCATTTGCAGTTTTAATTCCTGTGCAGATGCAGAGTGTTGTTATTCTAATAACTTCCTGTGGTGCTCCCTTTTTCTGGAAACCTCAACGCCAATTAAAATGTGATCCATCACCCAGTGCTTCTGAAACAAAGGGGAATGAATGTCCAGCTCCCTGCCACAGCCATGAAAAATCCCAGTCAGTCAAAAGAAGACCCAGGAGAAAGGAGGAAAACAAAACAAAAAAACAATGAAAAAAAAAGCGTTCAAGTCTTCCCATTTCTGGAAGAAGGAACAGAAGAAAATGTTCTTTGTGTGGGTCTGTAACAGGAACAGACTGAGGGATTGGGGCAATATCAGGAGGGAGCAGCCAGACCTCCCTGCACTCAGCAGAAAGTGGATTAATAAATGGATCCATGCAAAGTGTGGATATTCCCCAGGGATTTGGGGAGGGGCAGGTGCAGCTCAGCCCTGGCAGGAGCTGGGAATTCCTGCCTGGATTTGTGCTGCCCTCCCCAGCCCTGCAGGAAACACAAGGTGGGCACAACTCTGTGGCTCTTATTAAAAACCTGACTGGCTTTTTCTTCCTGCCCTGAGTGATGGAGATGGCTCTGGCATGCAAATGAGCTCCCAGGAGAGGGCTGAGCACTCCTGCTGGGATGCAGGACACGACTGGGACACCGAGGATGGGTTTGGCAGGGCTCAGGTTTGCAGGCACCACCCCAATCACAAACCCATCAGGTCTCCAGGCCCATCCCAATTGTCCCAGCCCGAGGTGTCTCCTCAGCCCTGAGCTCACTCTGCAGCACATGCAGGTGTTTGAGCCCAGCTCTGCCCATGAGAGGCTGCAGGAGCTGTGCTGAGAGTTTCCATGGCTGTTTGTTCTCCCTCATCTCAGGATTGCTCTGCCCAGCTCACAGCTCTGCTCGCCAGACGTCCAGGGCAGGATCTGCCTGGAGAGGCAGGGCTGATCTTTTATACTCTAAATTACCTACCGGGGATTTACAATTATTTTCCAATACAACACAACTTTGTTAAACAGCCCAGCTCTGACCCCATCCCATCTGACAGTGCCAGCATGTCACCCAGCACGGATGGCACGGAGCAGAAGGAGGAAGAGGGATCCACACCCCAAATTCTCCATCTTGGCCATGTGTCCTTATCACAAACATCCCCAAAAGTCTATTTATCTACGTTCTAACAACCTCATTTACACTTTACTAATTTTGGTGGCTTGTTTCCATTCCCTCTGTGTGGGTAATTTCCCCCAGGGGTTGGAATTCAGTGCCTGAGACACCAGGGTCTCACTCAGGGGTCTCTGAGACCCTCGCCAGGGGGGTTTTGAGACCCCCAGAGAGGCCAGGGGTACACCCTGGGCTCCCACACCAATCATAAAACCATCAGGTCTCCAGGCCCACACCAATCACAACTCCATCAGGTTTGCAGGTCCATCCCAATCACAAACCCATCAGGTCTCCAGGCACCACCCCAACACATCCTATCAGGGGTGAGGATGGTCCCCAAGAATATTTTTTAGGGTTTTCAGATATCAGGGCAACAATGCAAAAAATAAAAGAAGAGCAGTGTGACGTCCACGACTAGCAGCAACATAAAACACTTTAATAATAATGAAAGTAAATGTGGGACAAGCTCCAAAAATCTGAATATACTCACCAAGGGGACAAGGTGTCTAAGAACCAATGGTCAAAACCAAGATGCAGGGAGGTCCAGGGTATAAATGTGGGGTAGGAGAGGGGGTGGAGTTGAGGTTTGGGTCCAAGGGGTACAGGGGAAGGTGGTGCAGAGATGGGGTAAGGGTCCAGTGGGGTCAGCTGGGTGGGACACTGCATCAGCTGAGGGCCAATGGGGATACAAGGAAAGGAGAACACTCTGGGAGTGGTGATGATCAGCTGGAAAATGAGGGTTGGGAATGAATATGTATGAGGCATCAACATGGGCAATCTCATAACTCCTTGGAACTTTCCCTTCTGGGATCACCACAACTCAACAAATGCCTCCCAGGGCCTAGGGCTGGGGTACAATTCTTCTTCAGCAATGGTTGCCTGACCTGGAAATTGCTCAGGCTGGTTCCCACAACATCCCACAGCAGCAGCAAGCAGGGTTCACTCAGTGGGCCCAGCCTTCCCAGGGAATTTCTTTTTTGGGCTTTTCCTGGGAATTGCTGAGACTTTTCTTGCTGCAGGTGTTCCAGAAATGACTGGACGTGGCACTTAGTGGCTGACAATGTGGTTCTCATCCAAAGGTTGGGCTGGATGATGTCAGAGGTCTTTCCCAACCTAAATTATCCTGGGATTCTCCGACTTCTGCTGTCCTGACTCCAACGAGGCACTGCCTGAGTGCTCCTGTTGGGATGCAGGACACGCCTGGGCCACCGAGGATGGGTTTGGCAGGGCTCAGGTTTCCAGGCACCATCCCCATCAGCACCATGAAATCACAAACCCACCAGGTTTCCAGGCACATCCCACAGCAGCAGCAAGCAGGGTTATCTCAGTGGGCCCAGCCCTTCCCAGGGAATTTATTTTTTGGGTTTTTCCTGGGAATTGCTGAACTTTTCTTGCAACAAATGTTCCAGAAATGACTGGACGTGGCACTTAGGGGGTGACAGTGTGGTTCTCATCCAAAGGTTGGGCTGGATGATCAGAGGTCTTTCCCAACCTAAATTATCCTGGGATTCTCTGATTTCTGCTGTCCTGACTCCAACGAGGCCCCATCTGCTGGAGGATGCTCAGTACCTTGAGAGACACCTGGCATTCCCCAGGTTCTCCCTGGCTGCTGCATCAGTGCTGCAATCACAGAGTGTGGAGTTTCCTGAGCTCAGCTTTAAGGGATATCAGCTGGAAAAATATTTTCCTGGCTTTCCAGGAGGATTCTCAGCAATTCCAGAGATCAGGGTGGGGAGAGCTCTCCCCAGCTGAGGCTTGCAAAGGCTCTGTGTTCCCATTTCCATTCTATTTATTGGCTTGGGGAGACACTGGGGTGATGGGAAGGGGGGAGATTTAGGGCATGTGGCATTTCTGGAGTACAAAACCAGTGGTTAATTAATTAAATAAATTAACCACAACCTGTTCAAGCCTGAAGGAACCACGTCCTCATTCACACAAAGCTCAGTATCTTAATCCTGAGACCAACTCAGAGCTGAGATCAGATGAGCATCTTGTCCCCTCTGAGCTTTGCTGAGGACAAGCTCTGCCCCTCAGAGACACCCCCAAGCAGGAGCTTTGCCTTTTCCAGCCCCCAAATCAAAGCCACAAACCAATTTTCAGCGGAGCAGCCACATGTGTGCTCTGGAGGTGGGTCAGGAGGGCAGGGCAGGACTGCAGAGGAGGAAGGGAGGTTGTTTGTTTATTTATTTCTCCCCTCCCCGAGGCTGTTTGCTGCAGGCAGCAGCCCTTGCCAAGTCTATTGACAAAGTTCAGCCCCGGGATCGTGAGAATTGCAGCTCCAGGCAGCTCTGTGCTCACCCCACCACAGATGGTCCTTCCTCCTCCTCCTCCTCCTCCTCCTGGACCTTTCCTCCTGCTCTGGGGGAGGCAGAGTTGAGGGGAAAACTCAAACTGGAGAAAAGTAAAGACTTTGTGTGTTCATTGCCAGCTGCATTTGTTATCATAATATATTTCTTCATTTCATGTTCACATCATTTCCAGGGGTGAATTCTGTCTGAAGGGCCACCAGCACCAATCTAGGTGAAGGTCTGGCCTGGAAAAACCCTCAGGATACCATTCCCACATTTCCCTGCTGGCACCAAATTTTAGCTCATGGAGCAGATGATCATAAAATGATGCAGCTCTGAGGAGCTCACAGCAAACACAAAACTTAAATCTGTGCAATTCCTGCTCCTAACCTGGTTAATCAGGAGTGTGAGGAGCCTCCAGCACATCCCAGGAAAGCCTTGGAAATTCAAGTTTTTATTTTACTGTAATCCACGGGACCAAGCTCAAGGAAGAGCAGGATGAACAACATCTTCCTTCTTTGTGATGTAAATTTATATTTTTGTTGGGAAAGTTAATCTAGAAACAACAGTGGGGTCACATCACCATCCCAATTTGTTTGGATATTCCTTCCACATCTGGTCTCAGTTTTTCCCTTGAGGGAGGTCCTGGGCTGCTTATCAAAGGTACAGACTTTGATTTATCTGATAAAGGAAATCTTAAATGCACCAAAATTTTTCACAATCTCAGGGATGATTTAAGTGCCTAAATATGCCTGTGACTAAGTGGCAAATGAAGTATTTAATCTTAATTATTATGTTTATTTTCAATATTTAATATCACTGAATGAATATATTTATAATATTTTTCCACTCTGGTCATTACTGGTTAAAAAAAAATTAAAATTAATGGCTCTGGTCACCTTTAAGAATTCTACAGCAGACTGAGAAAGGAATTTAAATCCATGTTTGTCCATCTGCAATATGTTCTCTACAGAAACATCAGGTCAGATCCTCCCACGTCTGAGAGAGATTTATTGTGCCATTACCAATGGATCATGTAACTTCAGGACATGGAAGTGCAATCACTGGAAGTTGGCAAAAATTCTGGCAGTTTGTGCAACGTTATTTTCTCCTGCTGTCCTCCAGTGTCATTCCTTTTATTCTTTCCCTCATGCTTTCCTAAGGAAGTGCTTAATTAAATCAGAATTTTAAAGGCAAACTCTGTTCTTGCCCTGGTTTCTGTGACCTGAACACCACCAGGCTGTAATCACAAACATTGATTGGGCTGCTTGCACGGGGCAAGGAGAGGGCAGGAACATCTTGGGGAGACTTTTAAAAGATGTTATTTGGGGGATCTCTCCAGACTGGGGGATCACTCCAAATCCATCAGTTGAGACTTGGAGAGTCTCTCAAAATTTGGGGATGTCTCCAAATCCATCACCTGAGACTTAAGGAATCTTTCCAAATTTGGGGATCACTCCAAATCCATCAGTTGAGACTTGGGGAGTCTCTCCAAATTTCGGGGATCACCCCAAATCCATCACCTGAGGCTTGTGAATAAATTTATTTGATTTCAGCAGCTGATTGCAAGTTCTCAAGATGTTCTCTTGATGTTCTCAAGAATATTCATCCAAGATACACAAAAAAATAAAGATCATGTGAAATCTTGCCTCATTCCACAAACAAGCAGGATTTCTTGTCTTGGACAAAGAGGAAAATGCTCCCTGCCCAAGGGATCAACCAGAGCTGGAGGGGTTTGGAACAAATCCCCTCTGGAATCTCCCTCTCCTGGAAAATCAAACTGATGGGTTCTGGGGAGTGAGTTCATTGATCCTGGTGGATGTGATGCCTGAAGAGCTGGAGAGAGCTAAAGGAACAAAGCAGGGATTTGTTAAAACCCTTCCAAGGATTCACCTGGGGCAGGGCAGAGCCCGAGATGGACTCAGAGTCAGGAGTTTCACCCTTTGATCCCTTTGGCTCCATTTCCATCCCGGGGCTCACTGCCCAATCCAGCTCCAGGCTCTGCAGTCCCACCCTCCCAGATTCTCTCCTCCATTCTCTCTGCTTGCACTTTTTGGGGCTGGAGCTGCAGCGTGTCCTTGGTCCTGGGGCTGGACAGGGATTGTTGTGTGTGCCTGAGCTGGGAGAGAACTTGTGACACTTTGTGTGGAGTTCAGAGTCACATCCTAATGCAGGCAGAAAATGGGAAATATAAAAGCAAAATTTAAGGTATCAGAGCAGGAAAACTCGGCTGTGCTGGGAAAAGGCCTCACCCAGGACCCAGTGCCATGGGGACAGTTTGGGGCTGAGGCTCGGGAAGCGCTCGGCGCTCCGAATTAATTCTGATATTTCAGGAAGAGAATCAGAGCTTCCCTTTGGATGGGGGGGCTGCTGGGGCCTCTCCCTGCCAGCAGCAGCACAGCCACGTGCTGCCAGCCCGGGGGGGCTCGCTGACCCCGAATGCCCCCACATATGGCTGCAGCTGCCTGTGTTTGCTTTGGGCTCTGCCAGCGCCGACCACCCCGGCGAGCGCGGGGCTGCGAGGGGCTGGGACAGGGCTCACCCGGGGCCTGGTGTGGGAGCCCAGGGTGTGCCCCAGCCTCCCTGGGGGTCTCAAAATCCCCCTGGTGAGGGTCTCAAAGACCCCTGAGTGAGACCCTGGTGAATTCCAACCCCTGGGGGAAATTACCAACACAGAGGGAATGGAAACAAGCCACCAAAATTAGTAAAGTGTAAATGAGGTTGTTAGAACGTAGATAAATAGACTTTGTGGGGATGTTTGTGATAAGGGACACGTGGCCAAGATGGAGAATTTGGGGTGTGGATACCTCTTCCTCCTTCTGCTCCGTGCCATCCGTGCTGGGTGACATGCTGGCACTGTCAGATGGGATGGGGTCAGAGCTGGGCTGTTTAACAAAGTTGTGTTGTATTGGAAAATAATTGTAAATCCCCTGGTAGGTAATTTAGAGTATAAAAGATCAGTCCTGCCTCTCCAGGCAGATCCTGCCCTGGACGTCTGGCGAGCAGAGCTGTGAGCTGGGCAGAGCAATCCTGAGATGAGGGAGAACAAACAGCCATGGAAACTCTCAGCACAGCTCCTGCAGCCTCCCATGGGCAGAGCTGGGCTCAAACACCTGCATGTGCTGCAGAGTGAGCTCAGGGCTGAGGAGACACCTCGGGCTGGGACAGTTTGGCTCCAAAGCCAGCTCCCAGCACAGCAGCACAGCCCAGGAACCCTCCTGGCCGAGCTCATCCCCTCTGGAGTCCAGAGTGATCCCTTGAGACCCCCCTGGCAAGGCCCTCAAAGACCCTGAAGTGGGACCCCGAAGCCTCCAGGGCTGGATTTGTGCCCCTGGAAAAATCTACCAGCATTGAGGGAAGAAATGCAAGCCACCAAAATGACTAAAGTATAAATGAGACTGTTAGAATGTAGAAAAGGTCGATTTTTAGGAATGTTTGTATTAGAGGGTTTTAGCTACCATGGAGGATTTGGGGTGTGGTATTCTTCTTCTTCCTTCTTCTTCCTCCTTCTTCTTCATGTCACCCATGTTGGGTGGCACGCTGGGACTCTCAGATTGGATGGGGACAAAGCTGGACAATGTTATAAGATTGTGGTGTATTGGAAAATAATTGTAAATATGAAGTACATAATTTAGAGTATAAAAGATAAGACCTGCCTCTGGCAGGCGGATTCTGCCCTGGATGTCTGGCTGAGCAGATCTCTGTTAGCTGGGCAAAGAACTTTTGAGATAACAAACAATAAACAGCCCTGAAGCCTCTGAGAACAGCCTCCTGCAGTCTCTCCTCGGTGGCCATGGAAAAACCCAAACCCCAGACCAGCTTTATGTGCTCCTGAGGGGATCTCAAGTCTAAGGAGACACCACAGGCCGTGACCGTCCCCCTGGGCCATCCAGGAGTGACTCAAAGATTCCTCTGAGGTAGCCCAGACCTTGGAAAATCAGAATTTCCGTGGGTGAATGGTCTGGAACCCAACCTTGGCTGTGCTTTGGAGGGTGCTGTCAGGAAGAGGGATCATTGCAGGAATCCTGCTGCTGGGTTTGGGTGAGAACAAGGCAGAGTGGAAAGAAAAAAACAAACAGATATGTCCAAATTAGACAACAAAATACCAGGCAGCTCTAGAAAGTATCTTCTATTCCTCTGCTGTTTTGTATTTTCCTCTCAGAATTCACTTAAATAAATTCCCATTGTTTGGTGCCTTTTATATTATTAAGAGACTTGAATTCTTTTTTCTTCACAAATTCACTGCTGTGAGCAAAGAGCCAACCCAGGGAGCTGCACAAATAACCTGGAAGATGAAACTTGACTTTTGCAGCCTCAACAAGGACTCACCCAGGGCCTCTTCCACCTTCCCTTTATGCCCAAATTTGTGAAAATTAATAATTTTTATTGTACTCTTGATAAAAGTGAAGGGAAAAAACCACTTCCACAGCCCACAGCATAAACCTTCCTCAAGTATGAACCAGCAACAGATTTACAGAGCTGTACAAGGCTGTATCTATCCAAAAATCTGATTTTATCTCCTCTAAACCTTTGGTAGTTGGTTCTAAGAAAATTCTCTGCTCCAGCAAACTTAAATCAGCAGAGCTGTGGTTGTGCCACGACTGGTCCTTGATCATTCCCAGGGAAATTCTGGCAATTCAAACATGAACAGCACTAAAATATGAATTTATTGTGTTTCTTCCATTTAATTCCGGGCCTAGAGGCGATTTCACAGCAATCTCAAGATTTTAGGCTCTTCCTTATCACGTTCCCTGAGCTCCCTCTTGTGGGTGAAGCCTCCCTTATTTTACTCTCCAAACTCTCACCAGCCTTTCCCAGCTTTTCTTCCAGCAATTTTCCTAAAAATGAACTCACTGATTAAAAAAAAAATCAATTAATTGAATTGAATCTTCACCTACAGGCCATTTTTAATAGATTATTGCATGATATGTTTATATAGATTTTAATCCTTCATCCTTCACTTTTGGAACTAAAATTTACCTGTTGAGATTTCAGTTCATCCTTCTTTTGGTATGGGACAAAAAAAAAATCAAATTTATTGATGAAAAGGGAGCTCTTTGTGGATTTAGCTTATCTTGGGATAGAACCCAATCCCCTGTCAGAGATTCTTTGTGTTAAAGTTGTAAATTGAAATTAAAAATGGATTTAAATCCCTCAGGGGTGAAGCAGGTCAAAAAGAATAAAAACAGCTTGAACCCAGGGGAGATGGAGCACTTGGAAATCATGGCATGCCACAGGAAAAATTCCAGAGGCTCTGGGGAGGAGAAATTTGCAGCTCCCAGTGAAATCTGCCAGCAAAAAATCACCTCAGAACTCCAGGTATTCCAACACAGCTCAACACATGGTGGCAGCAAGGGACTGGCTCTGGATGGGCTGGGATGAGCTCTGGAATTGCTGGGATGAGCTCTGGAAGATTCTGGAATGAGCTCTGGAATTGCTGGGATGAGCTCTGGAAGGTTGGGATGAGCTCTGAATTGCTGGGATGAGCTCTGAATTCCTGGGATGAGCTCTGGATTTCCTGGGATGAGCTCTGGAAGATTGGGATGAGCTCTGAATTCCTGGGATGAGCTCTGGAATTGCTGGGATGAGCCCTGGATGGGCTGGGATGAGCTCTGGAATTGCTGGGATGAGCTCTGGAATTGCTGGGATGAGCTCTGGAATTGCTGGGATGAGCTCTGGAGAGTTGGGATGAGCTCTGGAATTGCTGGGATGAGCCCTGGATGGGCTGGGATGAGATCTAGAATTACTGGGATGAGCACTGGAAGGTTAGGATGAGCTCTGGAATTGTTAAGATGAGCTCTGGAATTTCTGGGATGAGATCTGGAAGGGTGGGATGAGCTCTGGAATTGCTGAGATGAGCTCTGGAATTGCTGGGATGAGCTCTGGATGGGCTGGGATGAGCTCTGGAGGGCTGGGATGAGCTCTGGAGGGTTGGGATGAGCTCTGAATTGCTGGGATGAGCTCTGGAAGATTGGGATGAGCTCTGGAACTGCTGGGATGAGCTCTGGAATTGCTGGGATGAGCTCTGGAAGGGTGGGATGAGCTCTGGAATTCCTGGGATGAGCTCTGAATTCCTGGGATGAGCTCTGGAATTGCTGGGATGAGCTCTGAATTCCTGGGATGAGCTCTGGAAGATTGGGATGAGCTCTGGAATTGCTGGGATGAGCTCTGGAATTCCTGGGATGAGCTCTGGAAGATTGGGATGAGCTCTGGAATTCCTGGGATGAGCTCTGAATTCCTGGGATGAGCTCTGGAATTGCTGGGATGAGCTCTGAATTCCTGGGATGAGCTCTGGAAGATTGGGATGAGCTCTGGAATTGCTGGGATGAGCTCTGGAATTCCTGGGATGAGCTCTGGAAGATTGGGATGAGCTCTGGAATTCCTGGGATGAGCTCTGGAATTGCTGGGATGAGCTCTGGAATTGCTGGGATGAGCTCTGGAATTCCTGGGATGAGCTCTGGAATTGCTGGGATGAGCTCTGAATTGCTGGGATGAGCTCTGGAAGATTGGGATGAGCTCTGGAATTGCTGGGATGAGCTCTGGAATTCCTGGGATGAGCTCTGGAAGATTGGGATGAGCTCTGGAATTCCTGGGATGAGCTCTGAATTCCTGGGATGAGCTCTGGAATTGCTGGGATGAGCTCTGGAAGATTGGGATGAGCTCTGGAAGGTGGGATGAGCTCTGGAATTGCTGGGATGAGCTCTGGAATTCCTGGGATGAGCTCTGGAAGATTGGGATGAGCTCTGGAATTCCTGGGATGAGCTCTGGAATTGCTGGGATGAGCTCTGGAATTGCTGGGATGAGCTCTGGAATTCCTGGGATGAGCTCTGGAATTGCTGGGATGAGCTCTGAATTGCTGGGATGAGCTCTGGAAGATTGGGATGAGCTCTGGAATTCCTGGGATGAGCTCTGGAATTCCTGGGATGAGCTCTGGAATTGCTGGGATGAGCTCTGGAATTCCTGGGATGAGCTCTGGAAGGGGTTGGGATGAGCTCTGAATTCCTGGGATGAGCTCTGGAATTGCTGGGATGAGCTCTGGAATTGCTGGGATGAGCTCTGGAATTTTTGGGATGAGCTCTGGAAGATTGGGATGAGCTCTGGAATTGTTGGGATGAGCTCTGGAATTGCTGGGATGAGCTCTGGAATTGCTGGGATGAGCTCTGGAAGGTTGGGATGAGCTCTGGAATTCCTGGGATGAGCTCTGGAATTCCTGGGATGAGCTCTGGAATTGCTGGGATGAGCTCTGGAATTTTTGGGATGAGCTCTGGAAGGTTGGGATGAGCTCTGAATTCCTGGGATGAGCTCTGGAATTGCTGGGATGAGCTCTGGAATTCCTGGGATGAGCTCTGAATTCCTGAGATGAGCTCTGGAATTCCTGGGATGAGCTCTGGAATTGCTGGGATGAGCTCTGGAATTTTTGGGATGAGCTCTGGAAGGTTGGGATGAGCTCTGAATTCCTGAGATGAGCTCTGGAATTGCTGGGATGAGCTCTGGAATTGCTGGGATGAGCTCTGGAAGATTGGGATGAGCTCTGAATTGCTGGGATGAGCTCTGGAAGGCAGGCAGGCCCTGGATGAGCTTTGCAAATCCCTTCCAGCCCTGCTATTCCATCATCCCCTCCCTGGAGCTCTTCCTTGCACAAGCACCCAAAACACATCAGTTTTGATTAATTAGAGCAATTTCATTAATTAAACTCCTGGTGGGTGCAGCATCACCCACGGGATCCCTGCCAGGCCGGAGGAAGAGTATAGCAGCCAATACAAACTTTTTTATGGTTTTTTTTTTTTAAGGAAAAAGCAGCAGTCAGCACCGAGCTGCAAGGGTGAGAGCTCCCCGAGGCAGGTGCTTAAATCCATTTTTTTATCAGCATTTCCCCTCAGCTCCTCAGCGTGGTGCTGTGGGATGCTGTGCTGCAGAAAAGGAGCCCCAGGCTGGGAGGTGACACCAAACCCCCTGTGCCACCTCCAGCAGCTTCAGCCACAGGCTGCTCCCTTCCTGCACAGGTGTTCAGCTATAAATGTGTAATTCCCTTAACTTCTCCTCTCTGAGGGCATGGCTGGAGTCAAGCACTTCATCAATCCCTCACGTGCTGCTCCAAAGCCTGGGCAGCAAATTTGCATTCCAACCCCAGCCTGAGCACATCAGCTTTAACCAGTATATTTATTATTTTTCATATGTGTTTTTATATGAATCAGTGTTTTTATATGAATCAGTGTTTTTATATGAATCAGTATTTTTATATGAACCAGTATTTTCATCTTAATCAATATTTTACATGAATCATTATTTTGTATTAATCAATATTTTATATGAATCCGTATTTTTATATTATACATAAATTTTTATATGTACATTTGTATATTTTATATGAATAAGTAATCTCCTTTTATAATTTCTAATCAGCAGGCAGTGTAAAATACTTTCTGCAGTTTAAAATGCACTTAGTTCCCCTTTAACCACAGAGGAAAAATCCCCATTTTTTCAGCACTGCTGCCTTTTTTCTCAGCTGTTTGTTTCCCACAGGGTATGGACACTTTTGTCCCCAAAACCCCCAGCTGCATTTTAGTGCCCTCACAATAATTAAGTGGCAATTCCAGTTGGCTGAGAAGGTCAAAATGCTGCAGTGGGGGCTGAAATTTCTGTGCTCAGGTGTGTCCTCACTACTTCTCTGTCAGATTGCTCAGACCAGCATTTGAGGGCACAGCTGCTGAGTTTTGGGGAAGATTTTGGGGAAAACCCCACTCCACCACCCAGCAGCCACCACCTTCCATCCATGCAGAATAAATGCCCAATAATTTTATTTTCTCTTCTTTCACCTGTGATTTAAACTGTTGGAGCTGTCCCAGCTCGTTTTAACTGGCACAGGCCATGGATGCTCAGCCAAAAGGAGGGAGAGGAGACAGAACCTCTCAGGAGAGGACACAGCAAACAGAGCCCACACCTCAGGGTGGGATTGAGGCTCCCAAATCCCCTTTTCAGCCACCAAAACCCCAACCCCACCTCCTGCCTGCTCTCCACTGACACTGATGCTTTAAGTTTAGTTTTTATATTTCCCATTTTCTGCCCTGCATTAGGATGTGACTCTGAGCTCCACACAAAGTGTCACAAGTTCTCTCCCAGCTCAGGCACACACAACAATCCCTGTCCAGCCCCAGGACCAAGGACACGCTGCAGCTCCAGCCCCAAAAAGTGCAAGCAGAGAGAATGGAGGAGAGAATCTGGGAGGGTGGGACTGCAGAGCCTGGAGCTGGATTGGGCAGTGAGCCCCGGGATGGAAATGGAGCCAAAGGGATCAAAGGGTGAAACTCCTGACTCTGAGTCCATCTCGGGCTCTGCCCTGCCCCAGGTGAATCCTTGGAAGGGTTTTAACAAATCCCTGCTTTTAACTCTGCTCCAGCTCAGCCTCTCAAGGATCAACACCTCGAGTGTTGTGCCCTGTCAGCTGTCACAGGAGACAGCTCAGCTAAAGGTCACTCCAGAAATAAGATTTCCTGAGCCCTCCCCAGGACACCTTTGGATGTCACTGCTGGCATCCTCAGCCCTGGAGGGGTTGGGTTACCCGGGGCTGCTCCAAGGTGCTGCCAGGGACAGGACAGGACAGGACAGGGACAGGAGAGGGACAGTGCAGAACAAGCCCTGATGGAGCAGGCAGGTGACAGTGACAGCACACAGCAAGGCCAGCACATTTCAACGCCTTTTCAGGAGGGTTAACCAGCACCTGCCCCCTCTCACATCACTCACCCACAGCCACAAAAACATCTCAAATCCTTCCTTTCCCTGCCCTAAGGAGGCCTGGCCTGCTGCCACCCCGGGAGGTGACCTCAGCTCAGGGGACAAGGGCGACAAACCTCTGGGTAAAGCTGGGCATGAGGAGCTGAGCTGTGATTGATAGTGATCTGTATTTAAATTGAATTGTGATTGAAATGATTTGTGATTGATAATGATTTGTGATTGATACTGGCCTGTGATTGATACTGATCTGTGATTGATACTGACCTGTGATTGATACTGAATTGTGTTTTAAATTGATTTGGGATTGAAATGATTTGTGATTGATACTGGCCTGTGATTGATACTGATCTGTGATTGATACTAATTTGTGATTGAAATGATTTGGGATTTAAATTATTTGTGATTGATACTGACCTGTGATTGATACTGATTTGTGATATAAATTGATTTGTAATTGAAATAATTTGTGATTGTTACTTTTCTGTGGTTGATGCTGATTTGTGTTTTAAATTGATTTGTGATTGAAACTGATCTCAAATTAAAATTGATCTCTGATTGATACTGATTTGTGATTTATATTGATTTGTGATTGATACTGATCTCTGATTGAAACTGATCTGTGATTGATACTGATCTCTGATATTTTTGTGATTGAAACTTATCTCTGATTGAAATGATTTGTGATTTAAATTGATTTGTGATTGAAATGATTTGTCATTGATACTGGTTTATGATTGAAATGATTTATGATTGAAACTGATCTGTGATTAATACTGATCTTTGACTGAAAATGATCTGTGATTGAAAATTATTTGTGACTGAAACTGATCTCTGATTAACACCCTCACCACAATGCTTTAGGATTTAGCTTTTACATGTTTTTGTACATACTGCTTTAGTACAGGATCTGAAAAATAATAATAAATAAAATAAAGGAATCAATAAGTAATAATAAATAAAATAACTCTAAAACCCCACAGCCTGACAGCTGTTGCTCTCCTGTTTTATTCAGACACAACAATTCCTCTCTGGGCTGGGAATCAAGGACACCTCACTGCCTCAATGGCAACAGAAGTGATTGGGGGGGAAAACTTGGGTTAAATGACTTCATTACCTGAATCTATAATTGGACAATTAACCCCTGATATGTGAATGGACCCAACTTATAATTCTGTGAGCAGCCCATGACCTATTGCCCATTTTGGGGGCAGCTCTGGGAGGTTTCTGACTGCCCAAGGTGCACCTGTTGAAGACCTGCAGCGAATCTCAGTGAATCCCCATTTTTATCCTGTAACTCTGCCCAGCCTCTGTTCAAGGAGCTCCCGAGAGCCCAGCCCAGGTCCTGGCAGGTTCAAACCCTGCCCAGCACACTGTGACCTCTGAGCTGGGGGCAGCCTTTGGGCAAGGAGCACCAGCTCAGCCTTGTCCCCAGGTGCCACCTGCCATGAAATGGGTCAGGAGTAAAGGCAAAGCTCCTGCTATAAACACCCACAGCAGCTCCTGCTCCACAGCCTTTCCAGCAATCTGGGCATCACCTGGGGACTCAGATTGGGCACCCCAAGACAGAAATAATGATCCCAATAATGACCTCACTGAACTGATCTTTTTTTTGTGTTGTTTTTATAGTCTGAGCCTCCCAAACCTTGCATTTCAAGGCCTTGTTTACAGGAGTATTTCAGGCACAACATCTGTTACTCACTCTAAGCAGGGCCCTGCACATGGATTGCCATTTTAGGGCAGCACAAAGATCTATCTGAAATTAAAACCCATATTTAGCTCGAACTGAATCAAGCAGCCAGCTAATATTTTGTGTATTTATGGAAGAAAACTGGGAAATTGGGGTAAAGATCATTTCAGAAGCAAACAAACAAGTAAACAACAATCCTAAAGCCAAACTAGAACATTTTTTTCCTGCATCATGACATTATGTTTATGTCATTTTGGTTTAATGAGGCTGATATTTTATTAAATTTATTTAATGGCTGCTTATTATGGGCTGTATTACACGAGGTCCTTTCTCCAAAGTCTCCTCCCTGCACTGCACATCCACAGGAAGAAAACCTGGAGTGAGATATCAGTCAGGATTTGGCAATTTCACAAAAGAAGGAATTTTAGGAGCTCACCCATGGAGCCATTTTTTGGTATCTGGTGGCAGCTGGAAACTTTTCCTGCCCCCAAATAAAAGGAGTTTGTAAGAAAGAATCAATTCTGCTCTCATTTCATTTCCACAACGTGCACATGGAGCAGCTCTCAGCTCGTTCTGCACACTCAGCATTTATCCAACAACTCCCCAAAACCCTGGAGAGGCTTTTCCATCCCCCAGATCCCCTAGATCAGGGCCTTTCCAATCAGAAATTAAAATCCTTAAACTGGACTAGGACTCACCTCTGCACAGGGCACCACTGGCTGTGGAAGAAATAGAAATTAAGAATAGAAATTAACCCCATGCAGGTGATAATTAATGAGATAATGAGCATTTGGTGCTGGGCAAATGAGGCAAAGTGGATCAGGTGCTGCTGGTGGTCCCAAAGAAATCCCTCCACCCCAAATTACTCATCATGCTTTGAAGTTGAGGTGTTCAACACTCCTGAGCTGGGAGATGAAAACCTTCAGCTGCTGGGATAAAAAGGAGCCAAATGCTCCCAGGCTCTTGTGCCACAGGCTCCTGATGTTTTCATCCCTAAGAAAATCTCTTCTCCCCCTGCTCTGCAGACAGCTCTGAGCCTTTCCTTGCTCTGCAGAACCAGAACTGTGCCACACAGCCCGGGGAGGCTGGGATCCATTTCCTGCTATTGATTTTGGAATAAAAGAATTGCTCATTTTGTATTTTGGGTTGATTGCTGTGCTCAAAGGTTGATGTGCAGCCCAGAAGAAATGGGATGCCCGTGACTCAGCCCTATTCTTCAGCAAGAATCCCCATTAGATAATTCATCCTGCTAAGAATTACAGCTGCTGGGGCTTAATTAGGATTAATTTATGCCCTCCCTTCGAGGGGATTAAATTTAATATTTGTGAGTGTTTTAATCCTTTCGAGATAAAACAACTGGGAAGTGTCTGGAGTGTGGATCTGTGGTGAATTAGGGGAGAATAAGTCTGTTTTTACTGACAGCCAAAGATTACTGTCAAGTACCAGATTAACATTTCATATCCTATGGAGGGAGATGGAAAAATTCATGGAAAAAAGCAGCACTTCAAAAAGGGAAAATCAGGACCATTACAGTCTGCAGAAAAATTTGGGTATTTTTATTGTATTTTTTTTAAATATATTTAGATAATCTTAGATGTGTTTTTATTGTATTAAAGATCTCCTTTAGGGAGGTCAATTAGTGCTGTTTTAATTAAATATGGAACCAGGCTTGGTGTCCCACCAGTGCCTGGTGTTAATTGAAGCCCCTGGGGGGGACAAAAAGGATCAGCAGAATCTCAGGTAAAATCCAGCTTTAGTTCCAAATCTCCACTTCAGCCTTGCTGCCTTTGGGGCAGAATTCAGGGCCAGGAACTGGAGAAATTCTCAGGGATTGCTGCAGAGGTGGGATGAGAGAAAAAAAAGATGATAAACAGGGTTTGTGCTTTGGAAAATTACTTTGTTTGTGCATTTTCCAGCTGAGTTTTATGTGGTAAACACTTGTCTGTGTGAATATCTGAGAGAAGAATATCAGAACATCAACAGTTCTCCTGCCTCTGCTGTTTAAAATGCTGCTCAAATTTTGGAGAAGAGAGCTGCTCTAAAAGGCAATTCAAGCAGGTATTTTAAAAAGTCAATGCAGTATAAAAATGCTGGAGACAGAGCCTGTGTTTATCACATTTTTTGAAGAATGAGGCACAGTATTGCTGATAATTCCACTGAGTTCATAAATCCCCTGAATGGACTGAGGGGGGTCAATAATAACCCAAACTCATCTCCCTCCCCTCCTGGGCTGGGGGAGCTCAGCTGAAATCATTCCCAGTATTGAAATCATTCCCAATAATTCCCAATATTGAAATCATTGCCAATATTGAAATAATTTCCAGTATTGAAATAATTCCAAATAATTCCCAATATTGAAATCATTCCCAATACTGAAATCATTCCCAGTATTGAAATCATTCCCAATATCCCAATAAATCCCAATATTGAAATTCCCAATATTGAAACAATTCCCAGTATTGAAATCATTACCAGTATTGAAATAATTCCAAATAATTCCCAAAATTGAAATAATTCCCAATATTGAAATCATTCCAAATAATTCCCAAAATTGAAATAATTCCCAATACTGAAATAATTCCCAGTATTCAAATCATTCCCAATATTGAAATCATTCCTAATATCCCAATAACTCCCAATACTGAAACCATGCCCGATATTGAAATCATTCTCAATATCCCAATAATTCCCAATACTGAAATCATTCCCAATATTGAAATCATTCTCAATATCCCAATAATTCCCAATACTGAAATCATTCCCAGTATTGAAATCATTCCAAATCATTCCCAATATTGAAATCATTCCCAATATTGAAATAATTCCAAATATCCCAATAATTCCCAATACTGAAATCATTCCCAATATTGACATCATTCCAAGTAATTCCCAATACTGAAATCATTCCCAGTATCCCAATAATTCCCAGTATCCCAATAATTCCAAAATCTCAGGAGGTTTTGCCCCACGGGGATCACTCAGGGATCACTCAGGGAGTTCCCAGGATAATCCCAAACCCTTCCTGGAGATCAGGTGAATTTTTGTGGGCACTGACCCAGAGATTTGGGAGCTCTGGGAGGGGGGAATGTCACCCTGGAGATGTCACAGGGGAATGTCACCCTGGAGAGGGGACAGCCCTGGTGGTGTCACAGGGGAATGTCACCCTGGTGGTGTCACAGGGAAATGTCACCCTGCAGAGGGGACAGCCCTGGAGATGTCACAGGGAAATGTCACCCTGGAGATGTCACAGGGGAATGTCACCCTGGAGAGAGGACAGCTCTGGTGATGCCACAAGGGAATGTCACCCTGCAGAGGGGACAGCCCTGGTGATGTCACAGGGAATGTCACCCTGGTGATGTCACAGGGGAATGTCACCCTGGTGATGTCACAGAAAAATGTCACCCTAGTGATGTCACAGGGAAATGTCACCTTGAGCCTGTCCTTGCCCACACCCCTCAGTGTCCCTGCTGCTCCAGATAAAATAATTTATTTTATTAATTAGCCAGGAGATTTTGGCTCAAGCAAGTGAAACGTGATGTCATTCCTGACCTGCTGAGCCTGGTTCCCAAGGAAAATTCCTCTTTTTTTTTTTTTCCACAAAAATTGTGATTTCCTAAGGAATGATTTCTCCCTTTCCCTTTCACACTAAGGGTGGGCAATTCACTTGACATCCTGATTTTACTCTGCTTGTTTTCCTTCCATCCATCCATCCTTCCATCCATCCATCCCTGACTTAGATCTAAAAATAGGGAGAGACTTTGTGTCCCCCAGCAGGGGCCAGGGACCCTGACAAGAGTTTTCCATGGAATAAAACTGAGCATCAGCCCTGGGAGTTATTCCCAACAAACCCCCCTGGTTTATTCTTTATTTGCCCTGAACAAATAGAGCCTCTCCATGGGCAAACATTTGTTTTAGAGCTACTGCTGAAAAAGGCTGAGAAATCATTTTCCTCGAGGTTTTGCTTTTTTCTGAGGAAAAAAAAAAAAAATCTTATTTTATTCACCTCACAAGTGGAAAGATGGTGAATAAAACTTATAAACGAAATTTTGGGATGCTCATCACCCCACAGCCCCAAATGCCCTCAGGGTTGAGCACATCCAAATCTTTCCCTGCCAAAAAAAAATAAATAAATAAATTTTTTAAAAAAAAGTGGGGTTGAGGTGGTGAAAAGCTGAGCAGCTGCTGCCCATGTCCAGCCATAAAAACCCCAAATCTCTGCTCTGCACAGATGTTTGTTCTCATTATGCAGATGTTTATTAGAGCTGCTCCCAATGTTTGGACAGCAAAACCCCATGAGAAAAAGCAGTTTTGTCCCCACTGCTGGATTGTTTCAATTTCTTCTCCTCAGCAAGAATCAAATATTTAATTTGAAGCCAGTAAACATTTTGCTTTAATTTTCCTATCACAGCAGAATATTAATATTTGGTGTTCTGCTTCTTGATGATTGCAGAAAAAAAATGTTTCTGGTTGAACATTTGGGGAAATCTTTTCCAGAAGTGTTTTTTCCACATCTTCTCTCCAGAATTAGGAATATTTCCAATATTCTGGAATTTTTCCAATTTTCTGGGCGCCTTTACCAGGACAGAAAGGAATCACCCTCAAAAATTTATTAAAATTATTTTTCCTGCTGTAAAAACCAGCATCAGCAGCTCTCAGGATTTTTTAGAATCTTGGGTTTTATTTTTTATATCAATTCCCACTATCTGCTGGTTTATAGACAAAGTCATCAACCCATAAATCTCTGGCCATTGTGGGTTTTGAACAAAAATAATCCAAAATATGACCCAAGAGGCTCAGAAATGAAATAAAAAGAGCCCAAATGCATCATTTTGAAAAACTTTATATTTTTTATAAGCGACTTTCATGATTTCTTTGGCTCTGCCAGAATATTTCCATGGGTCAGAGGTGATGCTCCCACTGAATGGTGGAATATTCTCTTTTTTCTGTACATGCTCCATGTTCTGCTGGCTGAGGTAGAATCCAAGAACAGCCAAATTCGCCTCTCTGCCACAAGAAAATTTTACAGAAAATATCAAAAATTCAAAAATACCCTGGAATTTTACCCTGGGAAGTGCAGGTTTGTGTTTTATCAGCTGGAAGTCACTCACAGGCTGCAGCTGTTTGAGTTGTTTTTGTTATTTTTTGTGGGTTTAAATGCAAAATAATTGAGTTTTGTAACTATCTTCTTTTTATTCTTCTCATTTTTTTCTTGATTTCATTAAGAATGAAATGCTTTAATTTATTATTTTAATTTATGGTGAAGGTTTGCTGCCTGTGTTTAATATTTAGAGTTGGTGCTTCTCCCTAATTTAGGAGCAGGTAAGGAAATAATTCCTGAGCAACAGCAGGGGAAACATCCTGTGAGAAATTCTCACTTCAATTCCCCCCAAAAAGAGAAAAATCATGTCCAAAAATGAATTTATTCACGCTGATAAAGTGTTTTAGAGGCTGCAAAGTTTTCTGCATTGCTGGAGGTATGGTAGTGCCAAAAAAAATGGGAATTTTACCCCTTAGAAGTGAAAAATGAGGAATTTTCCACGGGTTTATCTGTGCCCCTGAGCTGACAGCAGGATTTCAGTTTGAAGGCAGCTGCCAGCTGGGTTGGGAGGAGGATTTGGGAACCTCAGAGCCTCAAATACAAATTATTTTATTTTCTTTGCTGTAAGAGGAGAGGTCCAATATATAACCAGGCAGTGGGGGAAAAAATTAGGGCTGTATATATATAAATATCTAAATAAATTTCTAAATAAATATCTAAATAAATATCTAAATATCTAGATAGATACATATATAAATATCTAAATATCTAGATAGATAAATATATAAATATATAAATATATAGATATCTAAATATCTAGATATATAAGTGTATGAATATCTATATACATTTTATATAAATATACAAATATCTAAATATATATAAACATATAAATATATAAATATCTAAGTATAAAATATAAAAATAAATGTAAATATAAATAAATATAAATATAAATATAAATATAAATATAAATAAATATAAATATAAATATAAATATGAATATGAATATGAATATAAATGCATATATACATTTTTATATATAAAAATTATATAAATTTATATATGAATAATATATAATATATCATAATTATATATATAATAACATTATATAAATATATAATTTATATAGATCTATATATATTATTTATTATATAAATTATATATATATATAAATATCTTCTATTTTCCATACAGGACTGTGATGATGGAACTTCTGGCCCTGTATCCATTCAGGGCTCACTCCCAACTCTCCCCCAAGTTATTTTTTTAACTTGGCCTCTTTGTTTTTCTCCTCTTTCCCCCTTGGCCATACAAAACCTGCACCCTGCCCCAAGGAGGGACCTGGAAAGGACCTGGAACATTTTCCACATGTCCCTCTAGAGATGGTGGAATGGGATGGGACAAGGATCTGTTCCTCCTCCCTTATTTGAGGTGCTCTCTGCTGTTATTCCCAAAATAAAAATAAAATAAAATAAAATAAAATAAAATAAAATAAAATAAAATAAAATAAAATAAAATAAGGGTTTGTCCAAAATCCCTCGTGTTCACCCCACTTGTATCCCCCTGCTTGGGAAGGTTTTGGCATTGAAGGGGTTTTTACATCCCAGGCCAGGCCAAGGAGAACCTGATGTTCCTGGAACACTGCTGCTTCTCACTGGGATTTCCTGGCCCAGATCCCTTCTGACAAGAGATAGAAAATAAAAATGCTGAGGAGTGAGCAACACTTCAGCTCATTTGCAGGGTTAAGGGGACTCACCATCAATTTGGATTTGTCCCAGTTGCAGAAAAATTACTGCAGTGATTTTCGTCCTATGCTGTGTGGGGACCTCAGCCCAGCACAGAGAGAAATTTTTCCTTTTTTCCTTTTCCCTTTTTCCTCTCTTATCTCCAGAATTATCACATGCACCAGAGCAATGTTCTCTAACTCTGGAGCAAATTAATAATTAGGAATATTTTCAGTGGGCTTTGTCTGTAAGAACCTTGAAGAATCAAAAATCTGAGCTTAAACAGGTTTTATTTTCCCAGTTCTTTCCCAGCAGTGTGAAACTCCTGACATCAATTCAATGCACTTCCAACCTGGGCATATTTGAGTGCAGAGAATTGAAAGCATTGCTGGAGGAATGTCTTGCAGATCAATGTGAATTTCCAACCTGCAGGGTGGTCTCAAGATGTTTATTTTCTGAGCACAACTATGATAAATGAATGGTTAATGCCAAGGGAAAATCCATTTTGAAGTAATTGTGCAGTGAAGTTTCTGGCACCACTGGCAGAGCTGAGGGTGAAAAATTGAATAAAAAGAAGTTAAGGATTCAGAGCAGTGCTGGGGATAAGAGGGAGTTTTTTTTTCTGGATGAAAAAGTTGTTAAAAACAGATTTTGGGGTTTATTTCGGAGTGGAAGCTCAGGTATTTGTAGAGTTCTTGTGCTGAGGAGTGGAGTCTGTTCTCAGCTCAACAGGCTTTGATAGAACCACCAGAAAGGAAAATTTGGTGTAAAAGTATTTGATAAAATGTGATAAAGTTCATCTCTAGAACTTCACATCAGAGATCTGCAGTCTTCAAAATCTGTGCAAATTTTGGCCATGGAAGATGAAGAAAAGATTGTGTTGTCCCTTCAGCTGGAGAATCCATCCCTGGCTGATCCATGGAGGTCCCAGTGATGCTCAAAACCCTTTAATGAATTTTTTTAGCTTGTCTGGAATAATGAAACCGTGGATGTTTTGGCCAGGCTGTTCCATCCTGACCATCAGAGCCTCTCATAAATAGAATTGGAAACTTAGCAAGTGGAGGTGAAGGCTGGAGAACACTTTGGGAAACAAGAAATTCACTTTGATGAATTGAAATTAAAAACAACAAAGAATTTACAGCATGAAAGGTCTGATTTCACTCCAGCTCTTTATTTCAGTCATTGGAGATAAAATAAATCCTCTTGGAGTGTATGGATTTGTGGGTGATTCATCCCAGTTCCATTCTGGGAGCACAAAGATTTAATTGTGGGAGAATCTGGGTAAAACTCTGCAGCTCCATCCCAGAAGGACCAAATTTCACATCCTGGATGGGAGATGGGAGATGGGAATGGGAGATGGGAGATGGGAATGGGAGAGGGGAGATGGGAGATGGGAGATGGAGATGGGAGATGGGAATGGGAGATGGGAATGGGAGATGGGAGATGGGAATGGGAGAGGGGAGATGGGAGATGGGAGATGGGAGAGGGGAGATGGAAATGGGAGATGGGAGATGGGAGAGGGGAATGGGAGATGGGAATGGGAGATGGGAGATGGGAGATGGGAGATGGGAGATGGGAGATGGGAGATGGGAGATGGGAGATGGGAATGGGAGAGGGGAATGGGAGATGGGAGATGGGAATGGGAGATGGGAGAGGGGAGATGGGAGATGGGAATGGGAGATGGGAGATGGGAGATGGGAGATGGGAAATGGGAAATGGGAGATGGGAGATGGGAATGGGAGATGGGAGATGGGAGAGGGGAGATGGGAGATGGGAATGGGAGATGGGAATGGGAGATGGGAATGGGAGATGGGAGATGGGAGATGGGAAATGGGAAATGGGAGATGGGAGATGGGAATGGGAGATGGGAGATGGGAGAGGGGAGATGGGAGATGGGAATGGGAGATGGGAATGGGAGATGGGAATGGGAGATGGGAGATGGGAGAGGGGGAGAGGGGAGATGGGAGATGGGAGATGGGAATGGGAGATGGGAGATGGGAGAGGGGAGATGGGAGATGGGAGATGGGAGAGGGAGATGGGAATGGGAGATGGGAGATGGGAATGGGAGATGGGAGAGGGAGAGGGGAGATGGGAGATGGGAGAGGGGAGATGGGAATGGGAGATGGGAGATGGGAGAGGGGGAGATGGGAGGGGGGCTCATCTCTTGGGTCACTGCTGTGGACACAAATCTTGATTCATTATTTGGAAATTAATGAAGCCACGTTGCCAAAATGATGAATTTACCTTCATTTTAAAAGATATTCTCTGCTACAGGGACAGTTTGTGGCTCTGGAACTTCATCTTTCTGTTCTGACACCCCTTGGTAGAAGCCACCCCAGATAGTCCCAGATTCAAGTAGAACTATGCATTAAATTCTGAAATCACTTGTTGGAACCCAAATATTCCCAAATTAAATTAGAATGTGCATTAATTTCTGTGCCAGCATTTCGCAGCTCTGCTCATTTCTGTCCATTTCCTCCAAGCTTTCTGCAAAGGTTTTAAATTTTTTTTGGTTTTTTTTCCCCTCTCTTTTCCTTTTCCTTTTCCTTTCCTTTTCCTTTTCCTTTTCCTTTCAGGCCACTTCAATCCCACCCCCCCAGAGCCTCCACACACTCGATGGGTTTTGGCTGCCAGATAAGTTTGTTTTTCTTTAACCCTTTCCTGCCTCTCTGCCAGGGCACAGCCAGCTGTCAGCTGTGGGATTTGCTCTCTGGGAAAGAACACCCTGTTCAGCTCTTTGGGTATTTGAAGAGCACTTCGTGCAGATTAACAGGGGATAGAGTTACAGGTGAAGGAAATTCTGCAGCAGATAAAGCAAAGCTTTTATCCATTTAAAGGGGGAACATGGCCAGCTTTCATTAAACCTCTTGGAAATGACAACACTTAACTCCCCACAGCCACTTCAATGCTCTCAGTGCATTAAAGTTACACAAAACCTCAAGATAATTTGACTTTTTCTGATCCTATTCCTAATTATTATTATTTTTTTTTGTAGTCAGCCATTTCAATTCCCAGCCAGCTCTTGGCCTCTCCAGAGGCTGAGGAGAAGGAGATGTCAGCTTAGAATCAATTTGTACCACTGGGAATTATTATTAAGGGGTGTTGAGGAGAAGAGAAAGCAAAAGGTGCTAGTTTAAGAAGGGAAAAGTGGAAATAAAAACAATAGCAGGCTGCACAAAAATATTTGGGAAAGGGTAAATAGATGGAATTAGGAAAGAGATTTTAAAAGCAGCTAGGAACTTTTTTTTTTTTTGGATGAGTTTTGTTGGTGACTCCACAATTGTCTCAGGACAAATGATCCTCCAGGAATCTGGGACATGGGAGAGGTTCTGCAGGGCTGGGCATGGAAAATCTGGGATTGGGACTAATCCCAACCTGAGCTGGGACTATGAAATCAGCAGGATTCCTTTTCCTAGGGGGGAAAGGTGTTTGGGAAATTAAGGAATGAACAGTTTGTATTCTGAGTGCTAATTGCTGATTTGTCACAGGGAAGCCCAACTGCAATTCCCTGGGGATGGGAAGGGTGGCAGGAATGCCCAAACCTCTTTGCTGTGGCTGTTATCCTGGGAAAACTGCTCCAAAAATGGGGATTGGGGAAAAAAAAACAAACAAAAAAAACCCAAAAAACCCAAAAAAAAAAAACCCACAAAAAAAAACCCCAAAGAAAGAAACAAAAAAAAAAAAAAACAAAACCAACAAACCCAAAAAACACCCACACCAAAAAACCCACAAACAACAAAAAACCAAAACAAATAAACAAAAAAAACCCACCCAGATTTTTAGTACAGGTATAAATTTTCCTGAAGACTTTGGGAAATTCTGCATTTTATATCTACAGAAGGGATGCCTCAATATCCTGGATTTTAATCCTTTGGACCCTTCCAGCTCAGAATATGATTCTATGAATTGAAGAGTTCCTCAAATTTTCCTGCTGCTGTTAAATTTTGCCCCCAAAAATCTCACCCTGAGGAATCTCGTGTGGAGCTGTCAGCTCCAAGAAAGAATTTTATTCCCTGCTCAAACTAAAGCAGCATCTTTATCTTAACCCTGATGTGCAGAAATCACAGAGAAAATGCCAAATTTGATTTCAAAATTCGTGTTAATGGCACCAAACTTGCCTGCCTGGTGAAGAAGGTGCTGCTAAAACCGATTTTCTTCACTAGGTCAGAAGAGGTCAGGCTGGGACTGGGAAGTGCTGGGCTCTGAGCCTGGCCTAGGGCTGGTCTGAGAGGAGAAATTCATTCCCACCAGCAAATATTCTTCTTGAAAGCAGGAATGTTTGGTTTAAACTCAAAGTGATCACCAGCTTCTGTGAAATCCAGCTAAAATATGAATATTTTGGGGACTTTCTCTTCTCACCCTGTTCTTGATGCTTTCCTTGCTGAGCCAGTGTGACGAGTGAGATCTGGTTTAAATTCCCCCAAAATCTTCAGTTCCCTGCTTGCCAAAACCCTTTTGGTTTCCATTTAGGGTTTCCAACCAGAAATGCCACTGGGGAGCTTCTTTGGGGCTAAAAAACCCCAAATCCTGCAGGAATACTGAAGTGCAATCCTGTAGATTTTGAGTTCCCTGAAAACACCTCTGGCCTGTGCTGTTCAAGAATTCCATCCCACCTTGTCCTGGGGTTTTATGGCAGGGAAAATTCAGACTAAACTGGTAAAGAAGCATCAATTCTCACAGAGATCAGAAATTTCATTGCAGTATCAGATTTTTATGAATTTTTGTGCCTTTCCCATGTAAGTTGAAGGTCTAAAATTCCAGGGAATGGTGAATTTTGAGTGTTAGAGCACAGGGCTGCTGGTTGAGAGCCCAAGTTTGGGACACAAGGCTCAGACCAAATCACCTTCACCAGGGCTTAAGTGACATCAAGTGAATGTGGCATTAATCAGGATTTCTGCTTCCTGCCTGGGTGAGGGGGCAGCTGCTGGCATGTTTTCCTGTGTGCAGACATCAAAACTTCCCTCTGTGGGCTGCTGGCAGGAGATAAAGGTTCATTTCTCATTGAACTGTCCTGGGAGCCAATGCTTGGGGAAGACAAGGCTGGGCTTGGATGATAAAAGTCATTTAACCCAACCCCCAGGGCACCTTCAGTGAGATCAGCTTGTCCAGCCTGGCCCTGGATTTTCCAGGGATGGATCCAGGACCCCCCCTGGGTGATGTATTCCAGCTTTTTGCCACTCTCAGTGTAAAAAATGTGTTGTTTGTATCCAATGTGGATCCATTTTTCAGTTCAAACCCATCACTGATTGTCCCTATAACTGAGAAATATCAGAATATATCAGAATATATCAGAATATATCAGAATATATCAGAATATATCAGAATGTCAGGGGATGCTCTGGGTTGGGATTTTAAGGATCCAGTGCCACCCCTGCCATGGCAGGGACACTTCCACCATCCCAGAATGCTCCAAAC
Organism: Luscinia megarhynchos; assembly: GCA_034336665.1. NCBI lineage: Eukaryota > Metazoa > Chordata > Aves > Passeriformes > Muscicapidae > Luscinia > Luscinia megarhynchos. The sequence goes on from CM067580.1 coordinate 2,059,305, forward strand.
ACAGTGTCCAGCCTGGCCTTGGACATGCCAGGGATCCAGGGGCAGCCACAGCTGCTCTGGGAATTCCATGTCAGGCAGGAATTCCTTCCCAAGTTCCCATTATCCCATTGATCCCATTGATCCCACTGATCCCATTGATCCCATCCCAAAATCCCATCCCATCCCACCCCAAAATCCCATCCCAAAATCCCATCCCATCCCAAAATCCCATCCCAAAATCCCATCCCATCCCATCCCATTATCCCATTATCCCATTATCCCATTATCCCATCCCATCCCATCCCATTATCCCATCCCATCCCATCCCATTATCCATCCCTGCCCTCTGGGATTGGGAATCCATTCCCTATTTCCTGTCACTCTCAAACAGCTTCTCCAACACTTCCCTGCACACATTCCCATAATAATTATGAAGGGAACTCTGGAGAAGTCATGTTTTCCAGGGCCTGGTTTGTCCCTTGATCCCCAGTATTGGATCCCCTGTCCCTGAGTTCAGGAATCTGGAGATTTTTCCTGGGTGTGCAAAGAGCTGGAGGCACCAGGACTCGGGCTGGAATTGCATTTCCAGAAGTGCAGCTTTCCCATGGATGGCAGAAATTTGGAAAACCAGGAGAGGCTGGGATGTGAGGAGAACATTCCTGCCCAAGCTGGGATATCTGGAATTACACAGCTTGGCAGAATGAGCTGCTGTATAACATAAATGTTCTTTTTTTTTAAACACCTGGGTGCCAAGGGACTGAACAAAGCATCCATTAATTGAATATTTTTTGTGTCTCTTTTTGCTTCAATTGAATTTTTCTTTCATATTTTGATAGAAGCCAGAGATTCCATGTTATATTATGAATATGGATCCGTGGCCAGCAGCTATGTGGAAAAATCAATAAATTCCCAGTTCACTCCCAGGTGTTTTATTGCTGAAGGGGTTGGGCAGAGCAAGTGCAGAGCCAGGAATGGATCCTGGTTAAAAAGGAAAAATGGTTGGAAATGGCTTCAAATTGAAGAAAAAAATTGGGCTCCTTGGCGTTTCTGTACTGCAGGGATTGAGCTTCAGTCAAATAAAGATGAACTGGAATGAGAGAGGATCAGGAATGGGAGAGGGAATCATTTTCAGAGTGGAAATTGCTAATTTAAATATGCTGGAATTGTTACAAACCTTCAGCAAATCCTGTAAATAAAGTCAGACACTTTCTGTGCCAGAAAGGGAAAAATCCCAGGCCATGCCCAAACCTTTGTCTCCCTGAGGGAGAACAGGTGAAATTTGCTTCATGAAGAAGCAGCACAAAGTGAGAGATCAAAGTGTGGAACAGAGAAGAAAAACACAGAAATCACCACGAGAAAATCTCCAGAGCTCTGCTCAAAACTCCCTGTCTGCTGGAACATCAGAGCTTGCTCTTACCTGCAGTGAATCAGGTTTTATTTTGGGGACATTTCCTTGTAACCCTGAGCCAAAGGCAGCAGATCATTGGATTTAAAAACCTCCTGAAAGGACCTGGAACTTTCCTGGGCACCTTGGAAAACATTCCAGCTACTCAGTTAATTAGCAGATGACAAATTAAATATTTGCTGAGTGAAACTGGAGCTGGATTTGTGACCTGTCCAGAATTCTATCCTTGGAGATCATTTGGGTTCTGGTGCATCAGCAAGGCTGGATATTTATGGTTTGCAATGCCTGGGGGTGCAAAAACAGGAATATTTTATTTTTCCTGGCCAAAAGATTTCATCCAAGTGGCATCAAGAGGATCCCATCAGCCAAAACTGAGGGTGAAATTCCATTTTGGCAATTCCATTCCCTGAGCATCTTCTAATTTTCAGCTCCCTTTTAAGCCTGGGTAACATCTGCACTTCAGAGCCTGCTGGTTATAGGTTTTCTCCTAGAAAAATAATATTTTAGATCAAATTTATACCAATTATTTATCAGAAATCCATTTTCTTTTCTCCTTTGCAGGGTAGGAATGGGATCCTTGCTGAGCAAAGCTAGAAATACCCTCAAGGAGTGGAGGTCAAGGCCATAGATTTTAAATAGGTTTGAAAGAGATTTTTAGATTTATATTAGATTTTTTTAACATTTCTTAAAATAAGGTTAAAATTATATTAAGGTTATTTTAAGATTATTTTGGAATTTTTTTCAATTTTGGGGTTTTTAGATTTTTTTTGGGTTTTCTATGATATTTTTAGGCATTTTTTTGTATTTTAATTTCCCAGGGCTGGGTTTTAGTTGAAGCTGATAATACACTCATAGAGTAACTCTTTGCATTTAAAAAACTTCCTTATATTAAAAGAAAAATCCAGTGTTAACTGTACAAAATTTTTCTTCATGTCTGCCCTGACTGCTGCTCTTTTTTTTGTTTGAGAAGCTTTGAGTGCAACAAACCAAGATTTTTTTTTATGGTTTTCAGGGGCTCTGAGCTTTGTCCCTGCTATGGGCAGAGCTTTAATTGCAAAATTTTTCCTTTGTGCTTCAGGAAATGGGAGCAGAAAATTCCCAGCTCCCAGATTTGATGGAATTGTGGGGATTGGTGTCACCTGACCCTTCAGAATTTTTTTTTTTATTTTTTTTTTTATTTTATTTTATTTAAAGGTTGCTGGGAAGGTGAAGAGATCTGAACTCCCTGAAGATTTTCCTGTGGGTCTTGAATAAATCAAATGGCAAAAAGCTGAAATAAAGAGGAACAAAATGAAGTGAAATTGAGAATGAAAAACATTGTCCTGCAGGAGGGCAGTGCCTGACTGGTGGGGTGGGCAACTCCAAAATTCTCTTTTTTCCTTTTTGGAGGAGTCTCTTGAAATGAATAAAGAGGGCCTTAAATGAATAAATTTGGCTTTTATATCAGCCTTGAAGAGGGTGGGATTGGATAAAATCAGCTTTTATTGACTCAGATCCTGTGGTGCTGCTGGGATGATGAGAATGGAGTGAACAGATTGTCGACATTCATAATTATTGGGTTTTAACAAGCCTTAAACTTTGCTCTGATTTTTCCTCATTTTGTTTTGTTGGTTGGTTGGTTTGGGGATTTTTTTTTTTTTTCAAGGAGCTTTCAAGCCCTAAAAAACAAGAGAAATGTCCCTTAGCAGAGGTCACAGATCTGACATCAGGGATTGTCATCTCCTGTCAGATTTACTGCCCCACCACGGCCTGGCCAGACCCAAAATAACCCAAACTCTGGGAAAAAACTCTGCAAGCAGCACAAGATGCACAGAGCTGGAAGCAAAGAGCAGCTCTTAGTGCTGAGTAGGGCTAAAGTTTAGTTTCACTTTTTCTTTTTCCCAAGGAAGGGAAGGAATTAAAAAAAAATAAAAAAATCCTGCAGTGTTTTCAACTCTTGTGTGATCCCACAGCCAGGGCAAAACCCACTCGGGTGCAGGAGGAAAAACTTTTTCCTGAGGAGTTCTGGGTCACCTGCAAAGGGTGAATTGCAGAGAAATTGGGTAAATTTACCCACAAAGGATAAATTGCAGAGGTTTCACCCAGAGGAGCTCCCCAGGAGCAGGGAGTGATCCCAAAGGGATTGGAGGCCAAAGGGATTTTCGGGATTTTCGTCCACCAAGCTGCCCTTTCATTTTATAATCCTCCCAGCCTGTGGGGCTGACTAAGCAGAGAGCCAGGAGTTCTCCCTCGAAATTATTTCTATTCCTGGTTAGAATATTCTATTTTTCCTGTGTAATCCTCGTGCCTCGTCCTGCTGTCACTGTATTTAAAAAAAATCTCATTTTTTCCAAATTATCGTGACTCTGCAAAGCAATGATTAGCAATAAAATGCTGCCTGATCAATCCCTCTTTATTTTAATTGTTATTGCCTGTGTTAAATGGGTTTAAAATTGGAGAGGGAGACCACAGAAATTACCTAGAGATGGGATAAAATGCTTCAACACCTCCTATTGAGCTGATAACGAGGTAATTTAAATGTAGTCACTTCCCCTTTCAGAGAATTCCTGTGCTTAAAACCCTTTGGAATCTGCCAGAGAATCCAGATTTCATTGGAAGCTGGGATCAGACAAATTGAAATGAGAGACTGGCACACTTTAAATGCCATTTATTGGTGATATCCTGGAAATGATTCCCAAGGGCAAGGAGGATGCTCAGGCTGAGAATCTCCTTCCCCAGGAGCAGAATGTGCATTAGCTAAATCCTAATTTAGGCTTAGTTAAACCCGAGTTTATCATTCAGTGCAGTGGATGAATGATTGAAGTCCACAAAAGATCAAATTAAAGAACTGAACATGAATTTCTGAATATTCCGAGCAAATATTGCCTGAGCCAGCCCTGCTTTGAAAAACTCTCATATTTCTCTTCCTGGTTTTGTTTCCTCAAATTCACAGCTATATTTTATACAATTTTATAGCATTATTTGCACATTAATTGTGTCCACACGAGCTGTTCATGATGAATTAAAATTCTTCATCAGGGTTTATCTGGAGTAAAAATGTTTTTACGGGGTTGCATTTTCTGCTTAAAACATAAATAATAAAATGTTATATTTCTGTGGCTTTAAAACTCCTGAAATTCAGCTTTATCATATCCATTATTGTGATGCTTTGGGGGAAAATTACTGTGTTGTTTCTTGAGCAGTAACTCCTTAAAATTCACTTAATTCTCTTCCTTCATCCCCAAGTTATTGAGTTAATGGTCATTAATTACTTTTCATGACTCTTGTCCATGTGTAGGATTTTCTAATAGATGTGGGAGTTTGTTACATTTCTCAGGGATATCTGTAGCTCCTCTTCTGGGGTTAAAATTGGGGGTCACATTCCTCCCTGTGTATGGATCAGGACTTGAAATGTTAAATAGGATCTGAATTCCATAATTGCCTCAGTGGCCCATTTTTCCCAGCTACATTCCATCACATTTCCTGGAAATATTTTATTCTGATTTATAACTTGAAATCTCAATTATTACTTCAGGGGGAGTTGAACTTTTCCTTTTTTTTTTTTTTCCCTGAAACATTAAAGTTCCTGAAAATTGTCTGATTTTTTTCATCCAAATGGAAAGCCCAGGGAATTTTGTGGGGAACTCAGAGCAAGTGTGATGTGCTCTGATGTCACTGAGAGTTCTCAGGGTGATGAGATCCTGTCTGCAAAAAAAAAATCCACAGAAAGGGCAGGGCTAGGTTTGCAATACAGGAAAAATCCAGCCCCTAAAAATCGGAAGAAAAACTCCAACACCAAAAAGGGTGGAGAAAAAAACGGGCCTCAAAAAAGGGGGGAAAAATCAGAACCAAAAGGGGAAGAAAAATTTGCCTTAAAAAGAGGAGGAAAAAATCGGCCCCAAAAAAGGGAAGAAGAAAAATTTGCCCCAAAAAGGACAGGAGAGAAATATTTGTCCCTGAAAGCAGGGAAGAAAATCCAGACCCAAAAAGTGGGTAAAAATTGGTCCCAAAGAGGGGAGGGGGAGAAAAAATTGGCTCCAAAAGCAGAGGAAGGAAAGAAAAATAAACCCCAAAAAATGGGGGTGGAGAAAAACATCATCCTGAAAAGGGGAAGAAAAATCGGCCCCAAAAAGGAGGAAAATCAGCCCAAAATATTCCCATGGTATATTCACTATATTTACATGGAATATTCCCATGGAATATTCACTATAATGCATGGGAATATTCCCATGGTATATTCACTATAATTCAATGGAATATTCCTGTGATATATTCACTATAATTCAATGGAATTTTCCCGTGGTATATTCAGTATATTTCACATGGAATATTCCCGTGGTATATTCACTATAATTCAATGGAATATTCCCGTGGTATCTTCAGTATAATTCACATGGAATATTCCTGTGATATACTCACTATAATTCACATGGAATATTCCTGTTGTATATTCACTATAATTCAAGGGAATATTCCTGTGGTATATTTGCTATAATTCAATGGAATATTCCCGTGGTATATTCACTATAATTCAATGGAATATTCCTGAGGTATATTCACTATAATTCAATGGAATATTCCCGTGGTATATTCACTATAGTTCACATGGAATATTCCTGTGGTACATTCACTATAACTCCCATGGAATATTCCCATGGTACATTCACTATAACTCCCATGGAATATTCCCATGGTATATTCACTATAATTCAATGGAATATTCCTGTGATATATTCACTACAATGCACATGGAATATTCCTGTGATATATTCACTATAATTCAATGGAATATTCCCGTGGTATACTCACTATAATTCACATGGAATATTCCTGTGGTACATTCACTATAATTCACATGGAATATTCCCATGGTATATTCACTATAATTCACATGGAACATTCATGTTGTACATTCACTATAATTCACGTGAAATATTCCCTGTTTTCATTTCTAGGAATTGCCCTGGAAGCCAGGCTGCTCTCGCCTCTCCCTGTGGAAATCAGAAAATTACTTCCCCACGGGTTTCTGTTTGTTGTCAAACAACCCAGATGGGGAAAATATTTGCTCTGTAGCACAGCAACGAGTCCATGGCTGGGTGGCACCAGGGAGCTGAGCCGGAGGCTGAAATGAGGATTTTTCCCATGGCCAGGCTGGTGCTGGAGGTGAAGTGATGACCCCGAGCTGAGCTGTGGCAGAATGAACTCAGGAATGCAGGGGTGCAGCTCTGCTTTCCCTGGAAATCCATGTTTCACCAGAAATTATTGGGATTTTTCAGTGCCTCACTCATTTCTGCACTGGAATTGTGGGATGGGTTGGGATGAAAGGACTTTAAAGCTCATCCAGTTCCATCCCCACCCTGCCACGGTCCCAAACCCATCCAACCTGGCCTTGGACACTTCCAGGGATGGGGCAGCCACAGATTTTTGGATAATTTGTGCCAGGACCTCCCCAACCTCCCAGTAAATAACTTTTTTTTGACCCAGGTTACCTGATCTCTGCAGGAGAAGATGTTGCCATGAATTGTAAAATTGGGATGAAACCTGGAATTTCCAATAAACTTTCCTGTTCTTCTTGAGGATACAAATCCTGGACTGGCACTTTCTGCCTTGCCCTGGCCACTGTCAGTGCTGGCCCTTCTTAACTAGGTGTGATTATTCCCAGATAATTCCAGGATCAGTCCTCTAAACCTGATTTAAGGATGGTTTTTCCAAAGCATTTTTTGTGTTTGAAAAATCCCAGAGCAGCAGAATATTTTTCATGATTATTAAATAATAATTAAATGAATAAATAATAATCTGTGAATAGTCATCAGTGGCAAAGTCTGCCACGATCATCAGTGATTTTTTTTGTATTTTAACAACAAATCTGCATTTCCTGATTCCTTGAATTTCTCCTCATTGAAAAAATCAAGACTTGTTCATTAACATGAACAGGAACAAGCAAGGCTGATGCAAAGTATTTGATTTCTCAGAAGTGGAGAATGTGCTGGGAAATTCCTTTTTATTTTTTTTTTATTTTTTTTTATGGCTAGGATTTCATCTACAGGAAGATGGGAAGTTCCAGGATATCTGGAAGTCCTGGATGTCAGTAACCAGATGTTCTGTATCTGCCAGGCCAAGGACATCAGCCTTTGTCAGGGATTTAAACTTCCTATGGGTTTCCAGCTCCTGGCAGAGCCTTTTCCCACTGCTCTCAGCTGGGGCCCTGCTGCTTTACCCTTGGAAAAGAGAAATTTCAAGCCAGCACCAGTTTTCCCAGGATAATTTCAGGTGTGGGAGCTGGGATTGCAAGCCCAGGATTTCCAGGGCAATCCCAGAATTTCCTTCCCTTTGGGAAAGGAAAGAAGCAGAACATTCCCATCTCTATTTCTCTCTATTTCATTTCTCTCTTTCTATTTCCCATTTTATATGTGCAGACTTTTCTTCCTGCTTTTCAGCTTTATTCCAGTTCTGCCTGGAAGTTTATGGAAGGGAAATAGCAACAGGTTTCTTGCAAATATAAATTAAATTAACACCCCAGGAAAAGCCCCAAACTGGAATTTTGTGTGCAGGAAAAGTTTTCAGTCCTTGCATGGGGTCTGAAAACACAGCTCTGCCCCAGAGCCAGCTCACCCAGGTACAGCAGATGGTTTATTTTAACGAATTAGGAAGAGATGAGAAAATTGGGAAGTGGGAAAAGCCTCCATGCCTGCCCTACATTCCAAATTTCCTCATTCAGAGCCTGTGCTCAGAGCAGGGGATGAGAGGAACATTTTGTGATGTGATTCAGAGCTCCCCTCCCCTGGCAGACCTGGCTGGGCACTCCTCATTTTTTTATAGGAATTGGTACAGCAGAGACTGTTCTTTTCCCCACAGAAACAACATGAAATCATTTTTTCTCAAGTGCCACTCCCCAGTGGCTGGATTTTTAAAAAGCTGGAGTGATTCTTTCCCTGCATCAATTAAATCCAAACACCCAGCTGATCATAGGAGGGGTTTGATGGACAATCACATGCCACACTTGGTTGTTTCCATCATTCCTGAGGCAGATTTTCCCTTTTCCTCTCAAAAAAACCAGAAAATATGCTGATAAATAAATCCCAAACCATCAATCACATCTGTGCATGAGCAGAGTGGAAGATTTTTAGGCAAATCCTGTGAATCACCTGATGGGACAAACTGGCATTCATGGATTTTCTCTCCTGAAATCTTTTTTCTGGAATAAAGATGGGGTAGATGGAGCCCCTTGTGCAGGGACAAACCTTTTCCACAGCTGGGGTTGAGTTTGGATGGGATGTGAGTAAAGAGATGAATTGTCCTGGTGATAAATCTGGTGGGGATTTCTCAGCTTTCACTTTAATTCAGATATCCCGTGGGGTTATCGCCCTTTTACCCTGAATGAAAACCCGAAACTTTCCATTCTCCAACAATTTTCCTGGAAGTCCATTATTTCTTCTCATCTGGGCTCCCTTTCCCATAAAAAGCTGGACCAGGATCACTTCTGGAAGTCCCTTCCAGCTTTTTTTTGTGCCTCTGTGACAGCATTTGCGTGAAATCCTTTGTGAGCTTTACCTGAACACGTGAGTGGCTTTGCTCAAAGCTCTTCCTGTGACTTTTCCCCAGCCCTGGGCTGGGATCACAGATGGGGAGCACAGGCTGTGAGCCCAGTTCCTCTCATCAATTCGCTTTTCCTGAGCCAGGTGCAGCAGGTTTGGCACCAGGGGTGGCTTTGCCATCAGCTCCTGGCTGGGATTCCTGCATTTCCTGGGGTTGATTGGCAGGAAACTCCAGCACTCCCAGCCCCTCTGGCTCTGGGAGGGTGAAAGTGCAAGCTGGGACTCCAGGGGAATAAAGCCAAATTTCCAGCAGTGTGTGCTCAATTCCCTTCCATGGGCACAGGGCAGTGATTAATTAAGGGAGGCTCTCCAGTGGAATATTGGAGTTTTGGATTTGAAAGCAAAAACATAAGGAAATATAAGCTTAAATAATATAAGCAGAATAGAATAGAATAGAATAGAATAGAATAGAATAGAATAGAATAGAATAGAATAGAATAGAATAGAATAGAATAGAATATATAATATGCTTAATATAATCTAATATAATATAATAATATAAGCTGCTTGATTGTTTTAAATAACTTTAATTACAGAGCCTGAGCCCTCCTCTGTCCATTGCCAGTAGATTAAAAGGGGTGAAATCAAGAGGCAGGGAAGAGGAATTCACCTGCTTGAGTTTCCAAGTGTTTTGTTTAAGCAGAAAGAGCCCTGCACAAGAAATCAGCACCTGAGTCCCACTTCTCATTTCTTCCCCTTCTTTTGTGTTTGAAACTGGGGGTGTTTAAATTCAGAGTGTTTACAGCTCCAGTTTCAGACTGAGTCTGACTAATTACAATTTTTTAGAGGATTAACAGATTTAGGAATGTTGATATCAGCACTAATTGCTCCTTGAACTCTGTTGAAGTTCCAAAAATGGGATTATTATTCGGGAATATTGAGACCAGCACTAATTCTCCTTGAACTCCTGTGGAAATTCCAAAAGTTTATTATTATTTAGGAATGTTGATATCAGCACTAATTGCTCCTTGAATTCCTGTGGAAAGGAGCTGGGAGCACCAAACTCCTCCACAAGAAAACATTCCCTGAATCCCACTTTTCTATTTTTTCCTTATTTCTGTGTTTGAAACTGGGGCTGTTGAACTTCACCTGGGCTACATTTGGAGCTGCAGTTTCAGCCTGATTGTGCCTAACGATGATTTCTGTGGGATTATTGATTTAGATCTCTGCAATGATTCTGTTGGAGATGAGTGGGTATGTGAATTATATGGTTTTTAAAACAATAAGACATTAAAAATAAATCTTAAAATTTTTAAAATAATAAAAAACAAAATGATTAAAAATAAAAATAATAAAATTAATTTTAATAATTAATAAAAAGAACTGGCTGAGCAGCAGCTGCAGGAGATGTCTGGAGTGATTGTATCGGAGATGAGTTGATATAGCAATCACTGATTTAGAAAACAATAAAAAGAAATAAAAATAAAAATAATAAATAAATAAATAAAAATAATTTTAATAATGGATAAAGAGAACTGGCTGAGTAGCAGCTGCAGGAGATGTCTGGAGTGATTCTATTGGAGATGAGTTGATATGGTAATCACTGATTTAGAAAACAATAAAAAGAAATAAAAATAATACATAAATAAAAATAATTTTAATAATTAATAAAAATATATCAGTCTCTCTCAATCTTTCACTTTTTCCAGTGAGTGAACCTGGGAATGACTTCCAAAAAGCAATTCATTTATTTCTACATTTATTCCATTTATCATTATATTTATTTATAAAATTACCACCTCATTCTTGATTTCTTCCCTCATCCTGGATTCTTTTTAACAGATTATAGGAGATTCTTCTTCTCCTTTCCCTTCCTCAAGGCGAAATTAGCTGTGAATTTGTACACATAGTAATTCAGATTTATATAAAAACAGCATCTGAGACACTGCCAGCTAATTATTCTAGAGTTTATAATTATTAATTTAATAGCAGGCTTGTGGCCAGCTGACTGCCGTGGAGGATTGGTTGTTTTTGAAGGTTAAAATTGATTTTTGACTCGGTTTTTGTGATATATAAGTAAAAAGAAAGGCCTTACTCAACTAACTTAACTAACCTATTAAGTTCTCATTTAAAAAAAAAAAAATCTAAAAATAAAAATCAGTTTAAATAACAATTTAGTCTTGTAAAAAAACAGGTCACACCTGTAAAGAAATAAAATGTCTATCCCATAAAAATTCCTTGCTGATGCCCTTGGAGCTGGGACTTCTCACATGGATCCAACTCTCAGGGGCCTTATGGCAAAAGGTGAATTCCCAGGTTCCTCCACGTGAATTCCATCCAGACAAACAGGGGAGATGGAACAAAACCCAAAATATTTATCAGACTTCACCTTCCCCTTGTTCTTCCCAATTTTTTCCCCCTGATTCCTGTTTTTCCAGGCTCTGATTCTTTCAGTTCCTTATCTGCTGCCACCTTTTTCCCTTCATCCTCACAATCTTATTTTTGTCTCCTTTTTCTGTTGTGTTTTCTGTCTCTGCTACACAATCTTGTCATCCTTGGCTTGTATTTATTCCAAAAAAAAAAAAAAAAAAAAAAGGGAAAAATTGCTTTCTCACTTGGACTGAGCAAATGAGTTTTTGCTGACATCTGGGATTCTCTTCCAAGAATCTCATCAGTTTGGGCAGCAGTGGCTGAATTCAGCTTCCTCTCTTCTGCCTAAAGTCTGTCAGAGCTGCCTTTTATTTTATTAGTTGGATTTTTTAATAAAAAAGAAAGAGAAATAGGAATGCAGCCATGGATCTTCAGCTTTTTTTTGCTGAGGTTTCAGTTCAGCCCTGAGCAGGATCCCAACTTTTGGCATCTTTTTCAACATTAATCCTGAAATGGCCCAAAATTCTGGCTCTGCACAGAGCCTGAGTCATGGGGCCTTGCTCAGAGAGGGGAATTAGGATTATTTTAATTGTTGGGGTTATTTTTCACCCCCATTTTGGGCTCCTCAGGGCAATGCTGCTCCAATGCTGACCAAGCCCAAAGGCAGTGACTGTCCCCAAAAATGATGGACAAAATGCAAAAATTTTGTTCCTTTTCCTTGTTTTTTTTTCTTCCCCCAGCAATCCAAATTTTCTCTCCAACAGCAAAAGGCAAAATGTGTTACCAAGGCAGAAATTGCAGCAAAATTCAGATGCATTTGGCATGAAGGATTTTTTTTCACTTTTCAATTCTGGATTTCCTCCAGCAGGAGCCAAAAGCAAATCCCTGCTGCACCCACCTGGACAGAACCCTTGAGGCACTCAGGCTGTTGAAATAATTTGTGAGAATAAAAATTGGGATGAGGCAAGAAATCCAAAGTGGAAGTGAAGATTTTGGAGAGTGGAAAAGCCACAGGACCCCAGCTCAGTGGGAAAACCAATTCCCTGTTTGGGAAAAGCAAAGTTCCAGTGCAGCAAGGAGAGAAATCTCACCTCTGTCCACCCCCAGTGCTGATTGGGATGGGAAAAATGGGAAATAAAGTGACTTTTCCCAGCTTCCATCTGCAGCTAAAATGTAGAAATAAGAATTATTTTCTTCATGCTCAGAGCAATGACTATTATCAAAAAATATTAAGGGAGGTGAGGGTAATACTAATTTCAGCAAGGTGAATTTTTTTTACAGCAGCTGGTGGATTTTAGGGGGTTCCCTGTGCAGGAACTGGACCTTGATGATCCTTGTGGATCCCTCCCAGCTCAGGATATTTCAGGATTCCCCCAAAATCTGCAGGGATTTCCTTTCCCTGCCCCTCCAGGAGGTGACATGAAGCTGTGGCTGGGTTTGGATGTGACTCAGGGATGGGTCAGAGCAGAGGATGCTGAATTTGGGAGCCAAAATTCCCTTGGAATCTAAAACCAATTTCTCCTTAAATCTTTTGACTTTTTAAAGTTTTAGAAGTTGTTGAATGGTATCAGATTCAGATAATTAGAAGCCTCTAATTCTCGAATAACAGGAAAAAAATGGTAACACAGTGTTTTCAACCCTATTTCTAATAATATGACTTTTGAACAATGAACAGCCTGTTCTGTTTGAAATACCTGGGAACATCAAATTGGGCCCTGGGAGCCTCATAAAAATCCAGCTGATAAAAAGCCAGGAGTCCAAGGGAACACCATTAGCAAAAGGCTCAGAAAGCAAAAAGGACATTTGGTTTTAATGGTAATTGCAGAACCAGCCTCCTATTAAACATCATTTCCAATTAAATCATCAAAATTGACTCTGTAGTGTGCTGGCTGCAATGATCTGAGCTGGCTCTGGTGCTTTTTGTGCAGGGGAGGGCCTGGGGTGGCTGCCAGGCTCCCAAATCGTGGCATTATCAGGGATTTGGGATCCTTGGAGTCATTAATCCCTAATTAGAACCCAGCAGTAATTGTGCCATCCTCACTCAGGTAAACTTCCCACCCGTTCAAAGAGGAACTTCTGGACACTTGGGGAAAAATTCAAAGCTGGGTTCAGAAATTCAAATTTCACTTGAAACTCTCAGGGAATGGCTTTTCATGGTAAAGGTGGGAGGGAAAAATTTGGAAAATTTTTGAAACTCTGGCTTTTAATATGATTTGTGCATCCAAAATTTCCTCTTTTATTTAAAAAAAAAATTATAGGGAGCAATGGTGCCCTGATGGATGGCACAGATTGATGGGATTGAGTCCCTCTAAATGAGAAAATTCTGGGAATAAGAAATCCCTTTGCTCCAGAATTTCTCTCTCCTGGTCAATTTTAGAGCAGTCTTCTTAGCAGAGCTTGAAAATCAATGCTGGGATTTCTCTGCAAAGAAAAAAATGGTGGAAAAGGCCAAGACTTCAGGTCCAAGTGGTTCAGACCCCCTGCCTCAGCAGGGATTTTTTCCCTAATATTGTGATTTTTTGCCATTTTTTGACACTCTGGTTTTGTGGAGCTTTTTGGACTGACTGGTTGAATTTTGTAGCAGATTCATCCTGGCCTGGACTTCTCCTAAATCCATCTTGAGCCTTTAAATCCGTGGTGGGAGGAGAGCAGGGCTGAAGCTTTGTCATCACCCCAAAATCCAACAACCAGCAGGTGCTTTGGCCAGGTGGGAACGTCCCTCTGGAGGTGAAAATCTCTTTTCAAGCTCCCATTTCACTGCTGCTGCCAGGAGCTCCCCAACCCCAGCGTGAATTCTGGAGGGAACAGCAACTGGGGTTTTGTGGGAATTAAAATCCTCTGAGTTTTCTGGGCCCCAAATGCAGAGGGGTCCCTGGGCTGTTCCTGACAGGGAATAACTGGTTTGTCTCTTTTCCTTGGGTTCATCCAGGCTCTGCTGTGGTTTGTGACTTGTCCCCAGCAACTCCAGGCCTGAAATAATCTTTGTTTGGCACAAACCCCACTGCTGCCACCTCCTTTGGGACAGATGAGCACAGAGCCCCGGAATCCCCCGGAATTCCCCCTGCTGCCACCTGACCCAGACCTCTCCAGCAAGTTTTATCTTTGGATAAAAACTGGATTTCATGAAGCCAAAGTGGTTTTATTTAGCGGTTTTATTTTTTATTCCCCACCTGTTTGTTTGGGGGCTGAGTATGATTTTTTATTTTATTTTATTTATTTATTTGATCTTATTTATTTATTTTTTTTTTATGATGGGAGGTGGGAGAGAGCAGAAGGGGAGCAGAGAAATTAATCCATCTTGGCAAAGCTGAACTTGCTTTTTTATCCAGCAGCTCAAGCAGAAAGGAAACCCCCTTGCATTTGGCCCCTGGCCTTTCTGAAGTGCTTTAAAGTAAAATTTGAGAGTTGTGGCCACCCTGGGTTGAAAGCCAGATTTAAAGTGGGTGGCAAAACCAGAGAGTTGTGATTTAGGGGGGGTTTGAAGGGACAAAAAGAAGCAGGGAGGGATCACCCAAGTGCTCTCTGTTATGGAATGTGATTTTCTGAATGACACAGCCACGTCCAAAAAAAATATATCCTGTGGGGAGATTGAGGATTTAGGGAGATTACCTTTAATCTTCCTCAGTCAATAAAAAGAGAGAAAATCGAATAGATCCTTTCTTCTTAGAAAGACAATGACATTTAATACGTTTGCTGGAGCTGGAAAATTGGCACAGTGTGTTTCATGTCAGAATCACCCCTGAAACCTCCCCAGGCTGAGGCACTGAGCTGCAGCTGCTTTGCCTCCGTGCAGCCAGGGCTAGAAATGCATTTTCCTCTTAAGCTCCCTGGAACTTTTTTTTTGATCTGACAGAAGGTTTGGCAATTGGCTGCTGATGGGAATAAACACAGAGATGCTGCTGAGTTCTCCAGGCTGGACACACCAGCTTGAACAGATCCTCGTTTATCTGCTGCTTCAGGAGCTGCTGCATCCTCACCTGCTTGGTTTTTATCCTCCCTTTGTGTTGCCTCATTTTCTTGTTGTTCCACCTGTGCATTTGGAGTAGAAATAAAATTGTTCCACCTGTGGTTTTCACATTTTGGAGCTGGAATACAGGTGGTCCAACCCTGAGGGTGCTGGAGACACCTGGATTAAATTCCAAGTGCTCCAGGAGAAAAATGCCCTTTGAGATATTTTTTTAGTTGATTATAATTCATAATTTTATTATGCAATAATAATTTGTGCCTGTCTCATATTGTCACTTCAAATTGGGATACAATTCCCTCCATATCTTTGAGATGGGGAGAATATCAGATATTTGCTGTGGGTGTGTTCCTTTGCATTGGGATTCACAACGAAATCCCATTCCTCTGGATTTGGATTCACAATGAAACCCCATTCCTCTGGATTGGGATTCAGAAGGAAATCCTGTTCCTCTGGATTGGGATTGAAGGTGAAATCCCATTCTTGGCACTGGGATTTAGACCAAAATTACATTTCTTTGTACTGGGATTCAGAATTAAATCTCATTTCTCTGGATTGGGATTCAGGATGAATTCCCATTCTTGGCATTGGGATTCAGAATGAAATTCCATTCCTCTGGACTAGGATTGAAGATGAAATTTTATTCTCTGGATTGGGATTCAGGATGAAATCCCCATTCCTTTGCACTGGGATTCAGAATTAAATCCCATTTCTCTGCATTGGGATTCAGGATGAATTCCCATTCTTGGCATTGGGATTGAGAACAAAATATCATTCCTTTGTGATGCCACACACAGATCTCACAGGTTTGGGCACTGCATCCAGAGGATTTAAATTTTAATCCCAATTTAAATTTCATTCATATAAATCCAGGTATTCCCTACATTCCTGTCTCATTCCTGTCTCACCTCTGTCAGGGTGCCAGAGGTGGAGCCAAATAACAGCTGATGTTTTATTAACTCATTAAAATATTAATCCCTGCCTTGAGCCAGGTGGTTCCTGGAAAATTTGCAGCCTCTAAAAACAGGGTGGAGGGAGAGCTCATGAAGAAAAATGTGGCTGGTCCCACAAAACTCCAAGAACAGGAGGTGGAACTACAGACAGACTCTTTCCTGACAGATTTTGAAACAATATTTAATTTATTTGCTTTTCCAAGTTGGCCTCGTGGATCTTGTTTTGGCAACCTCCTGCTGAGGGGACCTGGTTTTGCTCCCTCGTGTTGGAGTTGCTGCTCTGCTCCCTCCTGCAGCCACATTTTCCTATTTTTCTGGTACTTCCATTCAGGAATGATACAGCTCTGGAAAATGTCATGCAGTTTTCAGAGTTAAAAAGTTTGTTAATGGATATTTCACCATAAATCTTCCTCCAAACAGCAAAATAACTGCCCTGGCTGTCCCAAGCAGCATTTGGCACCAGAACTTTGTGTGTTTTCACCTTTTTTTGAGTGTTTGCAAAGTCAGAATGTGAGATTTCTTCTTTTTTTTCCACCAGGGAAGGAGGCTGCTTGGTGGTGAAAAATCCATAAATTTATTTTGAGCAGAATCTTGGGGTATTAGGGATTTGCCACAGATGGAAATACATTATTGGGATGGCAAGGTTCTTCTTTTCACCTTCCTAGAAAAGCCATCTGTCTGCAGCCCTGTGAAAATAGCCCAGATGAAAATGGAAAATCCTATAGATAGCAGCAGTTCTTCCAAGAAAACGTCAGCGAGTCTGTTCCCCTTCTCACCATGGTGGTGTAAATACAGAGCAATTTGGGATTCATGGAATACACAGAATAGAACATGAGAAGAAATCAGGACTGTGAGAATTCTCACGGATTTCCAAGTTTGGAAGAATCTGATATTTGCTGATCCAGGTTTAAAATCTGGGTTCTAATTTTTTTTAAACTGAGCTGAACCATTTCCAGTCGAAATTTCCGTGGTTCCATCAAAATTCAGTTGGATTTATCAGCACAGGGTTTTGGTGGTGCAGAAAACACCACAAAAACCTCCTGGGATAAATGGTGAACAAAAAGTGACCAGCTCCAGCTTTTAACTGGACACTCCTGCCCTGCTGCAAAATTCGGGAATATTCAATCTGAAATCTGTGATTTGTGTGGTGAAAACCTCTAATTTATTGGAGGAAAAAAAAAAAAAAAAGCTGGAGAGGCACCTGAGGGAAGGGAGTTCCATGAGAGAGGTGCAGAGCAGTGAGGGATTGGTACAAAACATGCTGAGTCCTCAATAAAATCCTTTATTCCAGCTGATTTCTGAGCTTGCTGCCGGGTTTTTCACCCCCTCCCCGGTCACAGATGCTTTTTGGCAATTAAACGAGCTCTCAGAGCTCCCAGCAAGCCCTGGCTCCTGTTCTATTTGGAAACATTCACCTTTGAAATGGTTAATTACTCACTCAGCTCCTCCCAATCCCTCCCAAAATGCTTTTTTCGAGTTTTCTAATTTCCACTGCCATGACTGGGCAGCTGTAAATCCCAGCCCAGCTGCAGCTACTGATCCCCTCTAACCCTTTTTTTCTCTTAGTTGTAATTTCAACTATCAGCTCAACAATAAGCCCATCTCTTAATCTCAGCATGAACAAATGGAAAATGGTCAAATGACGCACAATTTTAAGCTTCTTGCTGTATAAATTAGACAGAGTGCGTCAGTTCACTGGAATACTCTGACCTTTTCTCCTTAAAAATCTTGGGGGGGAAGATCTGGGATGCCCAAAGTTGAGTCTGCTGTATTTACAGGGAGCATAAGGTACCAATATGGACAGAAATAAAGGAGCTGCTGCTTAAAATATAAGGGGGAGAGGAAGCCAGGGCAGAGAGAGAGGAATGCCAATAAAAGCCAGACTGTTGTGAGCTTTCAGCAGCTAAATCCACTTTGTATTTGTACAGGGTATCATTCCCCATCCTTCAGTGCAAAAACAGGGGTCCTAGGGGGTTTAAAATTGAATTTCTAATTGCTCTCATTAGCACTGGCCCCTGGATGTCAGCTGGGAGGTGAAGTTGGTTCATTTTGCAAATGGGAAAAGGCAGATTTTGACTGGGAGCTGTGGGAGGATGGCGCCCATCAGCAGCCCAGGTTTGGGATGGATCCACTGGGAATTCCTCCTCCCACTGCAGCTCCTGAGTGGGGACTGAAGTTACGGTTAGGAGCTGATTTTCCTCTTGGAAAATTCCTCTGCTGTCCCTCCCCTCAGTGCTGGTGGTGTCACTTGGATTTGGGTTCAGAGTGCTGCTAGCCCAGTTATTTAGGGAATTTCTATTTGGAGAAACAATGATTTTTAAGGCTCTTTCCATCCCTGATCATTCTGTGATAAAAACCAGTTTTTATAAACTCAGGTGGGTCGTGGTTTGTGTGTGGGCATAATTTTATACAGTAGATAACACTTTAAAAAACCCTTCTTTCATTGTCTGTTGATAGAATTTTAAAATAATTACTTCTCCTTTTTCTGGACAGAATTTCAGATTAATTTGTTTTAGAGAAACCTTTCAATCCAAGTGTAAGTGATGCTTATTAAGCATTTTTTTTCTGTGGGTTCTGTGCCAGGCCCTGTGCTGGTTCTGGGTTTCTCCCTGGCCTTCACTTCATGTGAAATGAGTTGTTTCATTATTATCATCTTTTCTTGGCTTAAAGGAAAATGATTCCTACTGTGGAGAGAGAAATAAAAGCAAAGGGAGAAAAATGACTAGGATCTGGTTGTAGAGGAAAGGTTGAATTTTAGCTTTGTGAACCACCTTAAACCTGAGGTTTTATCTGAGCTGAAACTTTAAATAATACAAAATAATTTTGGGGGGAAAATTGTCTGTGTTTAGTTGTCGATGTTCTCTGAGGAAGGAAGAGATCACTTGGTTTGTCTGAGGTGAATCATGGAGTGGTTTGGGTTGGAAAAAACCTTGAAGACCATCAAATCCAACATGAACCTGGCACTAAGGACACCCAGCAGTGTCCCCAGGTGCCACTTTTACCACATGTACTGGTTGGAAGGACAGGTGTCTGCCAAGAAAGGCAGGAGCTTCTCTTTGAAATGGAGAATGTAAACCCCCTCCACTAAATTATTATAATTTTGAAATTAAGGGACTCTCAGGCAAAGATATGGGAATTAGCAATAACAGTTCTTTACTAGGAGAATTAAAATAGAAATGCAGAATTACAAAGAACAATCCCAAACCCTGCCAGAGTCAGAATCCAAGCTGACACCCGTCAGTCAGTCAGGGTGTTGGCAGCAGTCCCATTCAATGGTGGCTGCATCCTCCTGCAGGGGCAGATGTGGTTCAGCTGGAGCAGTGCTCCTGGAGAAGGTGCAGTTTCCTCTGAAGCTCCAGGGATGATGTGGAAAGGTCTGGCTTTCCTCTGGAATCCAGTGGAAAGAAGGTTCCTTGGTGTCCAAAATCTCAGTTTTTATCTGGGTAGGAAAGGCTTGGCTCCTCCCCTGGCTGGAGCATCTCCCAGTGGGATGATGTAATTTTATCAGTCATGCCCTGGGACTCACTGGCCATGAACAGGAGACATATCCTGGAGGGAGGATGGGCTGTGGGAAGATAAAGATGATTGCCCAGCTGGTTTTTAACAATGGCCCATTAACAGGAGATATCCCCACAGAGATAAGGATCACTGCCACACCCAGATTTTAACAATGGCCCATTAACAGGAGATATCCCCACAGAGATAAGGATCATTGCCACACCCAGATTTTAACAATGGCCCATTAACAGGAGATATCCCCACAGAGAGAAGGATCATTGCCCCAGCTGGTTTTTAACAATGGCCCATTAACAGGAGATATCTCCTGGAGGGAGGATGGGCTGTGGGAAAGAGAAAGATGATTGTCCCAGCTGGTTTAAAGATGGCCCATTAGCAGATAATATGTGCCAGGAGATAAGGGTCACTGGCTTCAACAGATGGAGACAGAATCCACTTTTCTGGCCACATCCTATATTGCAACACAAGACATTCATCCAGGCTTCCAACCCTGCCCCAGGATTTGCTGTGGAATTCATCAATGCAAACCCTGACTGGGATTGTAAATAGGGAAAGGCACAAGGGCACGAACGTGCTAGAAAAATGAGGGAAAAAAAAAAAGAATGGAAAAAATTCCTGAAGTGGAAATGCAGATTTTTAAAGGTGCAGGGCTGGACTAGGGACCTTGCAGCTCGAGTGTGGGGATGTGTTTCCTTCACAGGAGAAATGCTCAGTGGATTTTTTTTCCTTCTAAAACTTCTGGAGTTGAGGGGGGATTTATCTCCAGGCCACTCCAAACACTCCTTGTCATTCCTTAAATATATTCCTGCTCATAAATGTGATCTGTATTTATTGATTTCTCACCACTTTTACTTCGTGGTTTGGTTTTTTTTTTTTCTTCACATATTGTCCTAAATTCTCCTCCTTGTGGCATTGATGGAGCCCCAGAGCTTCACCTCCTTCACACCCACGGGCTCATTTTCAAAACCTGCTGCTTAATGCATTATTCTTTATTTTTAAACTTTCCAGGAAGTTAAAAATAGACCTGATCCTTTTCATTCTCTTATAAATAAAGAGCAGCTCGGGGTTGGGCATTGAGCAGAATCCATTGGTTGGGGAATTCCAGCTGGGGAATGCATCAGTTCCCTCCATCAGGGGCTGTTTCTGCTTTCCCAAAATAATTCCATCCAAACAGAAGCTGATTTTTGGGACTGTGCCCCAAAACCTCTCAACCATTGGGAATTTGGGTCTCTATCTCTTTTGGCTCATTATTTCCTCTTCTGATCCTCCTTGCTGTCCCAGCAATTCATCTGATCAGAAACCTCTCTACTTCAGAAATAATTTCTTTTTATTTTTTAACCAGAACTTTTTTCCTTAAATTTTATTCTCCTGGCAGATTAAATATTCGAGTCCATAATTTATGGGCTTCTGCTCTGAACACTGATGTTCATTGTGTTCATCCACTTAGTGCTGCAGCACAGGGAGAGCTTGTCTTGGATTTGGAAGTAATGAAAACAAATGGTCAATGTTGTAAAATCAGTTTTGTGGTAGGAATGGGAATCTGAGTCTTTTTGGCTCCTTCCAAACTGTGCTGAATTGGTGGAACAGTAGGTTAGAATGGTATCATTAATCCAAATTAATGATTGCAGCAGTGAGCTGAAAACCAGCTCCTGGTTAATAAAATCAATCTGATGCTGTGACTGGGAAAGCGTGGGTGCTTTCCAGATCCCAGGAAAACTGTGAGGTAAAAAATAAATTGGTGATTTTGACCCTCTTATTTTAATCTGGAATGTCAGAGCTGCAGTCTCACACCAGCAGAAATCATCACATGTTTAGAGAGCGAGGAACTAACAGAGGTCAGAGCATCCCTGATGAAGCTCTGAAAGGACCAGAGGTGAAAAGAGGATCTTCTCTTCTTCTCAGGGGGAGGGAATTGGAAACAAAACCCTGCTGGAAAAATAACTGCTAGGTTGGAGATAAGTGAATAAAAATACCCTGCCAGCAAGCAGGGACAGCTGGGGTGCTACACCCAATGGCAAGGGTGGAAAAATAGGGCTGGAAAATTAATAAATAAAATTAGTAATTAGACCTTTTCCCATGGGGAGAAGGTTTGGCAGGTGCTCATTTCCACCCTAGAGTTACTGGAACCCACACAAACACCTCGGGTTGGGCTGGGACCTCAGGGAAAGGATGGGGCAGGTTGGGGGTTGGAAATTCAGTGTTTGGGTCCATCTGCTCTCCAGATTTCTCTGATTCTCAGCTGTAGGGCCTGGGGAACTTCAGCACCAGAGGAGGAGTGAGCATTACTGGGAGTGAGCATTACTAGGAGTGAGCATTTTAAGGAATGAGATTTTAAGGGATGAGCTTTTAAGGAACGAGCATTATTAGGAGTGAGTATTTTAAGGAATGAAAATTTTCAGGAATGAGCGTTTTAAAAGTGAGCATTTTAAGAAATGAGCATTTTAAGGAATGAACATTTTAAGGAATGAGTGTTTTAAGGAACGAGAGTTTTAAAGAATGAGCTTTTTAAGAAATGAGCATTTTAAGAAATGAGCATTATTAGGAATGAACATTATTATGAGTGAGAATTATTAGGAATGAGAGTTTTAAGGAATGAGAATTTTAATGTATGAGAGTTTTAAAAAAACGAGTATTTTAAAGAATGAGCATTATTAGGAATGAGCATTATTAGGAATGAACATTATTAGGAATGAGCATTTTAAGGAATGAGAGTTTTTAGGAATGAGCATTTTAAGAGATGAGCGTTTTAAGGAATGTTGACTATTAGGAATCAACATTTTAAGGAACAAGCATTTTCAGGAATGAACATTTTAAGAAATGAGCATTTTTAGGAATGAACATTTTAAGGAACGAGCGTTTTAAGGAATGATGATTACTAGGAATGAACATTTTAAGGAATGAACATTTTAAGGAATGAACATTTTAAGCTTTGTTTTCACGCAGCTGCTGAAGGAACCTCCCTGTCCTTCAGGGCAGATGTGGCTGCTCTGCCTCCAGATATTAAAATAATCTGTATTATTTCAGCTATTATTAATTATTATTTCAGCTCAGGAGAGATCTCTAGCTGATTATCCAAAATCAAACTAAAACTGGGATGCCTCTGGATCCACCCAGCAGTTGGAATGGTGATAACACCTTAGGCTAACAAAAATCTCACTGAAATGGGATATTCTGGCTAAAATAAGGCTGTTGGAGGAGTTTGGGTTTCTTAAGAATGAATTTTAATCCCTTTTTGGGGTTGTAGAAGTGTTCAGTGCTGGTCTCATCTTGAGATTATTCTATTCTTTAGCTTGGATTTTATAATGCCTTCCAGAAAATAAATATAAAAATTATTCCACCTCATTTCACACATTTCTCAGTCAAAGAAAATAAACCTTGGTAGGAATAATCTATAACTTAATCCCATATATTACCTTTATTGTCTGCAGATATCTGAAGATACTCCAAAAGTATCAAAAATCTCATCATGTTTCCCATTATTAAACTTAAAAACCAAGGCTTTAATATCTGTATCGAGGAGAATCTTATTTTGATGCTACTATGGTGATACTGCCCTATCAAAAGATATGTAAGAATTAATCAGCCTCGCCTGGAAACTTAAAGTAAAGAACAAAATGTTCATCCTTTGCCTACCACAAATGTGTGGTGGGAGACAAAGGTAACTGGGATAAAAATAGCAAAAATTGCCTCATTTCACAATCAGATCCATCCTGAAAAAATATTCAGGTTTGTGCAGTTCTGGGTGGGAGCATCCTGGAGCGCTCTTTAAACGGACACAGCATTCCAGGCAGGTTGGCAACCCCTGGAGCTGAAGGCACCAGCAAAATACCTGCAGTTATTTGAAATATTTCTCACTCAACCAAGGCAAGGAACACGGGTTTTGGTGCCAGTGAAGGACATTGGGTGGTGAAGCGAAAAAACCACATCTGAATTGAGCTTTTTGTGGGTTGAATGTTTCTAAAATCAGTCCCAAATCGTTGGGAAAATTGAAAAATAAAAAATGGAAATTATAAACATAAATAAAATGGAATGGAATTATAAACATAAATAAAATGGGCAATAAAATGGAAAATCCCAACCAGCTGAACAGGATTCCCTCCCAGCAGCACACTGGGCAAGGCTCTGTGCTCCAGGTTATTATTATCCCTTGGTGTTGGTGCTATTTGGGAATTTCCAGGATATCCAGTGGTAACTTTAGTCAGCACTGTCAGAAGAAAACGCCACCTATAAACTATTTTAGACTGAAACACATCAGCAGCTCCTCACGGGGCTTTGCAGGGCTCACTCAGGGATGGAGTTAAGCTCTCTGTTGGTAAAATAAAACCCCACCACAATATTTAGCTTGCAACTGTGCACTTCCAGCATGTAAAAATTGATTTAATTTTCCATAGGGAGAAGGAAAATAGGGAGGGGTTTGTGCTGTAATTCCCAGGTGGCAGAAATGTTCTCCTTGCCACTCTGACAAGAAGTGAAGGTTGAGTGTTCAGCACCTGACAAGTGTTTGTCCTGTCAGGATTTTGATGAGTTTTGTACAGAGAAAAACAGGCATTATATTAATGAAGTGCTGTGCTAAGTGGGCTGCAGCAAGTGGAGTTTGTATAAATAAATGTATAAAAATAAAATCAGGGAAGATTAATGCCTCCAGTCGTGGAGGCAAATGACTAAGCAAATAAATATGTAAACTGTCAGAGAGTGAGAATAAAGAAATCAAACATCAGAAAATGATGTTTTAACAGATCCAGCAGAGAAAATTGTCAGGCTGCATGGCTTATTTAACCGCTGATATTATTGGGAAAATGAGCAATGACAATTCCAATTACCTCCTAAAGCTTTCAGACCTGTAACCAGGGTCTTGATTCAGTGCTGCTGGGTCTCAATAACGTGGCAGAGGTTGTGGCCAGGATTAATTAAGAGGTTTTAATCAAGCCGACCCAACGTGCACTGAAATTTCGGGTAATCCTTCCCCCAGCCTCGAGTGGTGCTCGAACTGCTCCACACAAACCAACCCAAACTCTGCTCCTGCAGGGACATCCCAGTTCTGGTGGCTTCTTGAACTTCCAGTGGTGAAATAATTCCCGAAGTGGTTTAGGCTGGGGAGAGCTGTGGGATCAGAGTCCCGTCCGCGCCCAACGCCCGCCCCGGCCCTGGGCGCCACACCAGCCCTTCCATGGGCCCGCCAACCTCCCAACGCCTGCCCGCCCTCTCCACCAAGAAATCCCTCCTGAGGAGCCCCCAGGGGCTCGGCTGGATTGTTTGGGATCGCTGTGTGCTGCACATGACACATCTTGGAAGTGTGAAAAGGAATTGCTGGCGTTTCTCTGCCGGCAATCTCTGGAGAGAGATTTGGCCTCGGCTCCGTCCCAGCTCCAGAGCTGCAGAGCCCTCACTGTTCTGGCCAGGAGTACAAACAATTTCCATTGTGCAGCTCAAGCAGAAACAAATATATACAAAGCTGTTGAATCTTGCACTTTGATGTGTTTTCATTTGGCACGGGGAGGTGTAATCATTAAACAAATGTGTTTATCTACCCGGGCAACTTTGATCTGGCGTGGGCAGTAAAAGCCTCGTTACTGCAGGAGGAGGGTGAGGAGTTCTCTGAGAACAAAGAGCAGAGAGCTGGTGCTGAGCCTGCCAGGGAGGGATTGCAGAGCCTCTCAGTGCCTTCCAACACCTCGGAGAGGAATTTTTATTCTTTATAATGTATCTCTTCCTAATTTACCCCTGGAATCACCCCGTGTTATTAAAGCAAGAGGCGTTTTCATTCCGCTGGGATGAGTCTGGGGGCAAGTCAAGGAGATTGATTGAGGGCAGATACCAGCTCATCCTACTCCTTGCTGCAGCCAAAAGCCACGTAGGGCTGGATTTATCCAGGTCTGGGTCAGCCCTGTGTGCTCAGCTGCATCTTCAGAAGATTTGAAAGATGAGGCGCTCCTCGCACACCTTCAAACCATAAAGCAAAAGCTGTTACCTCGAGCACTCAATGTCTTCCAGGCCCATCATCTGTCAGATTCTCCCATCTGCAAACGGTGCTGGTGGGGCACAGGGAGTTCATGGCATCACTCTGGTCCAGGTGTGTAACTTTGAGCCCAAGGCACTCTCAGGGGTGGGTGCAGATTCCCCACAAATCCTCCTTTTGCAGCTCTTCCCTTTTAACGAGTTACAAAACCCACTAATCCACTTTCTCTCCTTTTATTATGAGCTGCAAGTGCCCAAATATTTCCCCATCTGCCTCCTGACTGTACAAAGCCTTGCCTTTCCAGCCCAGTAAATGGAGCATTTATGACATTCCAAAAGCTGTTGCCCATTAGCAGTTTCTCAGGCTTCGGAGTGTTTTGCAACCCAGCAGTCTGCCTAATGATTGAGGGGAAAACAACATAATCATGTGCTGACATTCCAAGTGATTTTATAAGCCACTTTTATCTGGGATGCCCTTTTCCTCTCCCCATGTTGGTCTAAATCTGCTCCAGCCACTGCTGCTTTCTGTGGAGGAGCCCTAGAGGTCCTCCTTCAGCTGCTGTGGAGCTTCCCTGTTGAAGCACATCCCCTCATCCTCCAAAGATAAATGGAATTTAGCTTATGTTAACAGTTATTAACTGCCCTGAGTCTCCACTGGAATTATCCCCAAGGCACCTTTGCTTTTTAATTAAATATATGTTGGACAAGTGAAAGCCGTGGCTGGCTTTCTGCTGGTTCATTCTGCAGGGTTTGGGATTAGGTCTAGGTTTAAAAACGTGGTGTGTCCTGCCTGTCCTGAAGGGCTGGGAAATAACACTTGGGGTCACCAGCCCTGGAACCTGCAGAAAAATGTGGGGTTTTGTGGTGTGGTGAGATTTGGTCAAAGGTTGGACTTGGAGCTCATTTCCAAAGTCTTTCAGAGGTGCCCCAGCTCCCAGGTGTGAAATTTTCCCTATGTTAAAAAATCCTGGGTTCTGCTTCCCACTGGGGAAGTTCACTTCCATTAAATTAAATTTTATTTTATCAGAGTTCCAGAGACATCAGGAGTGTCATGGCCATGTAATCCCCAGGTGAGAACATTTGGGGTTCTGTGTGAGTCAGGAGAGGCCACAGAACCATTTTCCATTTGGGAAAAGTCCAAAGAACACCAAAATCTTGTCAGCCACACGTTCAGAGGTTCTCCTGCTTCTTCTGGACCCTGGGAATAATTCCAGGGTTTTTTTTTCTGTGGGTGGGAGATGTGCCCCAAATAAGGCTCAGTGAGGTTTCTCAGGGGTTTTGCTGAAGCTGCCATCGGGCAGAGCATGTGGCAGAGCTTCTCCCTGATTCCTGAGTTCTGGGGAAATTAAAAACGTGTCAAACTGAGCTGCCAGCCCTCCTCCCCACGGTGGGAAACCACCCCAAAGTATCAGCTGGGGCTGGCTCCTCTAAGGTTTTCCAAGGAAACCATTTGTCAGCTGCACCAGAAACCCAGGCTGGCTAAAAAACTCACACTTTTGGGCCACTTTTTACCAGAAACAGCCAAAATGATAGTTTGCTGAGCTGAGATTTACCTTACAAGTAAAGCACAGATTGATTTAATTGAAATGAGGAGTGTTCTCACCATCCCCAGAGGAGAAGGGGGAAAGAGGTGTAAAAATGAGAGAGATTCTACCAGGGTGCCCCCACCACACAAATAAATCCTGCAAAGTCATTTAACCATGTTTTTATTCCTGGTGGATTTCTTTAATCCTTCCAAGAAAAGTTAGAGGATCAAAAGTGATGCTCACTTTTGACAGGGTTTTCATGGAAAGTTTGAGGCAGTGGAAAACAATTTCTTGTTGTTTTTGTTGTTGTTGTTGTTGTTGTTTTTTAATGCCAGTGATATTTACGATTTGCCAATTCTGTGACATTTTCAGCAATTCCTATACACACCAGAAAATCCCAAACACCAAAAGTGGGATGCAAACCATGGGAATGGAGAGAATAAAATGATAGGGATTGTTTTATCTGGGAGCCAAAGCTGTTACCTTTAAATGAGATTGATCATTCTCAGAACAGATCAACTATTTCTGTGGGGAAAAGCTTTATAAAGACTATTGTCTTGTTAAACTATGGAAGAGCAGAACTTGAACTCTCTCTTAAGAGCATCTGTCCAAAGCTGTACAATTCTGTTTATGGTTATCCAACACGAGGCCAAACCACTGGGACTTCAAAAAAAGGATTTTCAGAAGAAAATAGCAACTCTCATTCATTCATTCCAGCAGCGAAATTGAAAAATAATTAAGTAAATTGAAAAATAAGAAATTATTTCTGCATTGTTATATGTTCATAGTTTCCAGTGTTTAGATGTTAAAATTGTGGTTGGTTTTTCTTGGTGGCTGAACTAAAGAAAGAATAGAGGGGGGGGGGAAAGGTCCAAAGGGGATTTCATTAAAGTATTAAAAGTTATGAGGGGCACAGCTGTCTGATCACTTCATTGTCCCTCAGGGAACAGTCAGGGGTCAGGATTAATGACAACTACATTTAAAGCATGTCAGAGGGGAAATACCCGACGTGTTGGAGCAGCCTTTGGAATCGGGATGGTATAGCTGGGCTTCTGAAAGGCTGCACCACTTCATAAACAGCTATAGCTGGGAGGGAATATTTATATCCTGACACTTATTTATATCCTGACTCTTATTTATGTCCTGACACTTGACAGCTCCAAACTGAGCTGCAGGGCTGGGGTTGGTGCTGGTCAAGCCTTGGCACAAGCAGAAGTTATTGATGAAAGGCAAAGCTCACTCACGAACCTAAAGGTGACTGTAAATTAATAATTATCAATTAAATGTATCTTTTTGGAGAGTAGCTGGTGAGGTGCAGGAGTCTGAATGTTAAATTCAAATTAAGACCACCATGATGTGGGTGCCCTGCAGCTCCTTTGAACTTTGCCACCAAAAAAAAAACAAACCAAAACATACCAAAAAAACAAACCAAAACGTACCAAAAAAACAAACCAAAACGTTCCAAAAAAACTCCCCCAAAACCCAATGTAAATATTTCAGCACAGCCTGAATCTCCACAGCTAATTCCTGTGCACACTGCACAGTAAACTGTGACTAAATGGCTTTTTATTCCCCCCAGAATTGATCTTTATTGCTTCTGTAGCAAGGTTTACAACATTACAGGAGTTAACAAAGAGGCTGAGCCGAGGTACTTGCAAGCAGTGAATAAAATGTTACCTGGAGCAGCCCATTGATGGAAATCAAATCCACTGTGCTCCTGGGGTTATTTCTAATCTTGTTTGGCTCCTGAAGAAAACCTGCCTGTCTCCCATCCTTCTGCTGCAGCCAGGGATTGTGACTCAGGCCCAGGTTTGCAGGTTATTAACTCATCTATTCTTAGGTAATTAAATAAAGAGAGTAAGACATGCAAGTTTGAGCAAAAAAAAATTACAAAATGTAGGAAAATTTGTTTCCCCCTCTTCCAAGGGTTTATTTTTTGCTCAACTCCCTTCTATTCTTTCATTTTCTTGGCGTCAGCATCGTTTCCAGAAGTCAAATCCCACGTTAGCCTTTGTTATTTTTCATTCTCTCTCTGCTTCCAGGGATGGGGAGCCACAGATTCTCTGGGCAACCTGTGCCAGCATCTCACCACCCTCACAGGGAACAATTTCTCCCCAATATCCACTCTACATTTACCTTTTCTCATCTTAAAGTTACTCCCTCCTCATCCTACCCCTGCAATTGCATCTTTTTTACTCCAAAGCTTCAATACATTTTGAAGGCAAAGCACTTATGGAAGTTTATTTCCCCTGAAGACCCAACTGCCTTTAATAAAAGTTCTGTTGGGTTGTTTTTCTTCTGTTTGAGATTAGGAGTGGGCAGGAAAATTTAAACATTTAAATCAAGTATCCTTTCAAACCATTAGCCAAAGCCTGTGGGCTCCTTTCAAGTGTATTGATGGTTTCTTCTGGAAATGTTCTGGCAATAAACAGCTTCAAAAGAATTAGCACTTATCCTGGAATTGGAGCTGGCTGGAAGTTTGCAAACGTGGGCAAAATCAGTGCAAGGGTTAGTGTGGAACCTACTGCCAGGCTGGAATCAAAACTCCCACCAGGGTGCTGAATTTGCCTTGAAATATCCTTCAAATCACTGTGAGTGACCCTGGAAATGCCAGGTGAGTTAAAGGTGGAACTATCCCACGTAGCTGGTGTGTTCTGAACCCTGAGATCAGGGCAGAGAGCAGGAGAGCAAACACAGCCCCCTCCTGCCTCTTCCACTCAGTCCTGCCAGGGGAGCTACAGGAGGAGCAGCTGAATCATTCCAATATATGATGGACAACTGGGGAAGGTACTGGTGCCTCAGCATTTCAGCTTTTATGTTTTCATCTATTTGTAACCCTGCAGCTCTTCAGTGCATAACTCTAAACTCCAACCCAGTGTGAGCTGCTGCTCTCCCAGTTTGGGCAGACACAACAATTCCTCTCCGGGCTGGGAATCAAGGACACCTCACTGCCTCAGAGATGGAAACAGAAGTGATTTGGGGCAGCAAATTTGGGGTAAACGACTTCATTACCTGAAGCTGTAATTGGGATATTAACCCCCAATATGCAAATGGACCAAACTTATAAAAGTGTGAAAACCCATTGTCCATTTTTGAGTGAGGCTTCATCTGCCCTAAATGTACCTGAATGTCCTTCAATAAATTGAACAGCTTTTTATTCTCTAGCTTTGTCTGGCCTCTGTTTTTAGGTAGCCCCAAAAGGCATCAGTGATGGAAAACAGAGGGGTTGGTGTGAGAGCTGCTGGCAGTTCCCAGGGGTTCCCTGAGCCCCCATCTCCCCTGCCCCACCGGAGCTGGGCCCTGCAGCAGCGTGCCTGAGTGCTGAGTCAAGGGAGCAGAGCCTCTCCTCCCATGTGCATTGGGTTTGCAGCTATGGCAACAGTGCATGCGTGAGGAGAAGGCAGAGCTTAAAATAGGCTCCTGCTCCCTGCTTGGAAAGGGCTGAGAGCAAACACGTGTGCTCAGCCCAGAGCAGAGCAAGAGGCTCAGCCCTGCCCAGGGGTGCCTCCAGTCTGAGCTTTCCTGTTTGCCCTGCATTAGGATGTGACTCTGAGCTCCACACAAAGTGTCACAAGTTCTCTCCCAGCTCAGGCACACACAACAATCCCTGTCCAGCCCCAGGACCAAGGACACGCTGCAGCTCCAGCCCCAAAAATTGCAAGCAGAGAGAATGGAGGAGAGAATCTGGGAGGGTGGGACTGCAGAGCCTGGAGCTGGATTGGGCAGTGAGCCCCGGGATGGAAATGGAGCCAAAGGGATCAAAGGGTGAAACTCCTGACTCTGAGTCCATCTCGGGCTCTGCCCTGCCCCAGGTGAATCCTTGGAAGGGTTTTAACAAATCCCTGCTTTAGTCCTTTAACTCTGCTCCAGCTCAGCCTCTCCAGGCATCACAAACTGGGAGCACCTGGAGCAGCAGAAGCTTTGTTGGATCCTCCAAACCTTCTCTGAGTTTCCTCCTCCCCACCCCTTCCCTGCTGGGAAAACCTGGCTGTGTCCATCTGTCCATCCCAAGGGAGGTGTTGGTCAGTCGTGGCAGAAATCTGACCACCAGGTTTTGTGAGGTCAGGATGAACCTCCCTGCACAATCCCTCGAAAAAACTCCTCCAGGAAGGAGCTGATTTCACAGGGAAGAAGGACATTTCTTCCAGCTCCAGCCCTACTCCACGGTTCTGGAGAGGGGGAAAGCAGGGGAAGTGGAAAATAGTAGCTTTGGCTCAGGAGCTGTAACCTGTTTTGGTCTGTGTTAATTAATTTGGCAGTGGCTGCCTTGTGTGCTATTCTTAGGCTCCCTATCCCCCTCTGCAACAAATTAGGGCTTTCACATCTGCCTAAAAATAAAACTTTCCTGTCTGCTGGCACAGGAGCCAAACCAGAGTGCAGCATATGTGCAATAAAGATGCACAGCTGTTCTGTCTATGAACTCGGGAACGTGTGAGGGGTTTTTTGTGAGGGATACAGGAGGTACCCAACACTGAGAAGCAGCTTTTCCAAGAAACTGTCAGGCATTTTAAAGAAGTGGCTGCAAAAGGTGAAATAAGAGGGAAACATCCAAGCAAAATTGAAAGAACTTCAATAGAAAAATGTTAAATTTTGGTGTTGTGGAAGGTGATGATCTTGGTGAAGGGGGAATAGTCAAAAGGGAAGGTTTAATTCATGGAACTGCCAGAGGCTCCTCAGTTTCAGAGCTTTTGCTGTTCGTTTTCTGCCCTGACCCTTTCCCCCCTGTGTGGGTGGTGCCCAGGTATGGAGCAGTGCCTGATTTTGGGAGAAGTTTCTTCCCCCAGAGGCTCCCCAGGGCATGGGAGCTGCTCCAAACCTGCCAGAGCCCAGGAATCACTTGGACACATCTCTCAGGCACACAGTTTGTTATTTGGGGTGTCCTGTGCATGCCCAGGGGTTGAATTTGATGATCCTTGCGCGTCCCTTCCCTCAGGACATTCCAGAATTAAATATATATTTATACAATACTGAAGAATCTCACACTCTTTGTTACTTTTAAAGACCCCCTGCGTGAGATATTTTGCACCGAGCTGAAAAGGTGGTGCAGCAGAAGGTGCAGGATTTATCACCCATCCTGGTGCCACCAACCTCGTGCTCAGTGAGACTTTTGTCACCTCCAAAGCTCTGCTGTGGGGGCTGAGGGCTCTGTAACTTCCATTCCTTCCCTGGCTGAGCCAGGGAGCTTTTCCAGGGAGCCAGGTGGAGCTGGGCTGGCTCTCCATCACCTGACACTTTTAGATTTGCTCTTTAGATGAGATTAGCTCCTGAATTTGCTCTGACACTGGGATTTACTCTGCCTGGCATTCCTGACACCCTGGGCTGGGGGTCGCTGCTTTGCTCTTCTCCCTGTTGATTTTGAAGGTTGTTATGTGGACAATGAGATTTTTTTTCCCTTTAAAAATTGGTGAAATGAAATCGTTTCACATTTATATTTGGCCCCAAAGTAAGCTACCAAACCAATGGTTGCAAAGTATTTTTTTGAGCAAAGAGGTTAAAAAGCCCCTGTTAATCTGATTAAAGTGCACTGACCGTGTTAGCAAACAGCAATTAACACTTTTAATTCCTAATTTAACGTCTAGGAAATGGTGATTTGTGGAGCTTTGGAACTTGCATCCAAGGTTCTCTCAAAGCTCTTTCCCCATCGAGGTTTTCCTGGTACCTGAAGGGTTTTCCTGAGAGGG
This sequence comes from Luscinia megarhynchos, assembly GCA_034336665.1. Taxonomy (NCBI): domain Eukaryota; kingdom Metazoa; phylum Chordata; class Aves; order Passeriformes; family Muscicapidae; genus Luscinia; species Luscinia megarhynchos. The sequence goes on from CM067580.1 coordinate 2,092,168, forward strand.
GTCGGTGGAACCCAGGCTGCTGATTCCAAAACACAAAGTCAAGTTAGACCAGCCCGTGCAAGAACCAAAAGCCAAACAGAAATAACACCCTCTTTATTTTCCTGCTTTTCTGAATTCCATGACATTCATTTCACAGAAATGACTGCAAAACTTTTTCCATTCAGATTTTAGCACTGGTTTGGTGACAAACTTGGGAAGATTAGCAATTTTCCGTCATTAGCAATGAACTCTGGTGCTGAAGCTGACTAAACCTTTCCAGGCCAAGATGCATTTTCAGGTCTTTTACAACATTGCAAAGTTTAAGGTTGAGGATTTTCTAGGCTAAGAATTCTCATCCTAATTAGACAAAAATACACAGATTTGTGCATCAGCAGGACCCTCATCCACAGCTGCTCCTGGCTGTCACTGCCCCCATCATTTCATTATTTCCTGTGCTCATTTTCCTGGCTTTTATCTCACAGAACTTCTGCACACTTTGAAAAAATGGATTTCATCAAAGAGAGAAAAACCCTGATTTTTTTTTTTTAAGTGTTTATATTTTTTTTATGTTGAAAACCAAAGCCTTGGAATGGTTTTGGTGAAGCACATCGAGCTTTCAGGCAAGGGCACACCTGCAGAAAAAATGGTTTTCTTTTCAAAAACAAAAAATTTCGAGTTCATTAACGCTCCAAACACAAAACAAGAATGTTCCAAAAGTCTGTTTTCGTGTCCTGAATTGTACCTGCAAAGCGTTTTTCAACTAAGGAAAACATTTTGCATGAAAAATATTGATCTGTGCATTGCCAATAATGCTTTTCCTTATCTCTCCTGACTTCCCCACCTTTCTGATGAGAGAAAAAGCAGCAGCTCTCCCTGTTTCTGGTGATCTGCTCCTCAGAGCCAATGTCAATAGTGCTACTAACGTGTTTTCCACATTAAAAAAATAATTTTAAAAGGAATTTCAGAACTTTGTTTGATGTTGGTGGATGCTCATGAGGCAAAAAGTGAGAATTCACAGGGATCAAGTGGGAAATAATTAATTCCTTCATTTGAAGCTCCTTCTCCAGCTATCCCAGTGCCTGTCCAGCTCAGCAGCAGTGAGGGAAGAGCACAAAACGAGATGGTTTTTGCAGGACTTTTTGCTGTTGCCATCCATGGGTGCAGAGGGATAAGAAAGGACAGCAGTGAGTCACTGCAGCTCCCAGGAACGTCCTGCCTTGGGGACAGCTCCTGCTGGGAGCCCAGGAACAGCCTGTGACTCAGCAGGGTGGGATCTGAGCCTCCCTGGGCTCAGGCAGGGCTTGGAGGGGAGGAGAACTCCCCTGGCAGTGCCAGGGCTGGGGTGGCACTGGGGGGTGGCAGAAGTGTCCAGCTCAGGGCAGGGACTAAAATCTGGGCTCTTTAATTTGGAGCATCCTTTATATTTAAATTCTTTATTCATAACCTGGGCTCCTTCATTTGGGGCATCCTCCGTTTGAGGGGATGGGATTGGAAACCCTGCAAGTAAGTGAGCAGAGAAAAAATCATGCATTGATTTGGATTAGAGAGGAGGAGGAAAATCTTTATTCAGAATTCTTAGTTCTTTATATTTAAATTCTTTATATTTAAATTCTTTATTCATAATCTCAGCTCCTTCATTTGGGGCATCCTCCCTTTGAGGGGATGGGATTGGAAATCCTGCAAGTAAATGAGCAGTGAAATAAATCATAGATTGATTTGGATTACAGATGAGGAGAGAATTCTTTATTTTGAATTCTTAATTCTTTTATTCAGAGAAAATTCTTTATATTTAAATTCTTTATATTTAAATTCTTTATTCATAATCTCAGCTCCTTCTTGTGGGGCGTTCTCCCTTTGAGGGGATGGGACTGGAAATCCTGCAGGTAAATGGGCCATGAAATAAATAATAATTTGGATTAGAGATAAGGAGGAAATTCTTTATTCAGAATCCTTTATACTTTTAGTCAGAGAAAATTCTTTATATTTAAATTCTTTATTCATAACCTGGGCTCCTTTATTTGGAGCACCCTCCCTTTGAGGGGATGGGATTGGAAATCCTGCAAGTAAATGAGCAGTGAAATAAATCATGGATTGATTTGGATTAGAGATGAGGAGGAAATTCTTTATTCAGAATTCTTAGTTCTTTATATTTAAATTCTGTATATTTAAATTCTTTATTCATAACCTGGGCTCCTTCATTTGGGGCATCCTCCCTTTGAGGGGGATGGGATTGGAAATCCTGCAAGTAAATGGGCAGTGAAATAAATCATGGATGGATTTGGATTAGAGAGGAGGAGGAAATTCTTTATTCAGAGGGTGCCCAGAGGAGCTGTGGCTGCCCCTGGATCCCTGGAAGTGCCCAAGGCCAGCCTGGGACAGTGAAAGGTGTCCCTGCCCATGGATTTAAGGATGGGCTTTAAGGTCCCTTCCAACACAAACCATTCCATGATTGATAAGGCACACCCTGTGTCCCTGAGGCTCTGGCAAATATTTGTGGAAAAGTCTGAAATGGTTCAATAAAGAGGGAAACTGAGAACTCAAACTCACTGAGAAACTCCCTCTGTTGAGCTGAGCTCTTTGCCATCAAGTAATAAAAAGGAACAATATTTATTTCCATCAAGAAAAATTCCATAGGGATCTACAGCAGAGGTGCAAACCTCAGCATTAACAGCATTCCTGTAGCTTCAAAGCAAGAAATGAAAGGTTTGATAGCAAATTAGCAGGGTTTATGTAAAAAATGAAAGTACAAAAGATTAGATTTGAGGCCTGGCTTGCAGAGCTGCTCTGCTCCCACAGCATGACACAATTTTGGGAAGAATCCCAGTGCCCATGTGCCCTTTCTGACAGACCCCTGGGGATGGATTGGCCCAGGGACACCCAGACCTTGCACTGATCCACCCCAGGCTCCTCCTGCACAAACAAGCTCCTGGTTCTCCAGCACCACAGCCCAGCCAGGCTCCATCATCACCTCCCTGTTATTGCAGCTCCTCAGCTGATTTACGTTTCCCAGTGTCTTTGGACAGTTATTTCAGGCCTCATTCCTAATGATTTTGTTTCAGGGCAGTGTTATCATGCTATAGATGTATTTGTTTAAATCCTGGCTGACTTCATGGGGGCAGTTTTTTAAAGGAAGGAGAAAATGAGAATCAAAGTCAAAATACGTGCTGGCTTTTTTGGGATGGGTGCCAACCTGCTTCAGCTGGCACAAAAATGAACAATAACTGTGGGATTATCCACTTTTTTTTCACACAAATACTCTTGGGATTTTTGCTGGGATATTTTAGTTCAGAACCTTTCTCTGCCCAACAGAAAAGAGAAGAACTTCTGTGTGTTCCAGCTCCATGCTGATCCATTCTGCTCCTTCAAAAGAAATTCATGGAAAAAATTGAATTTAAACTTCTGGATCCTTCCCCCAATGGAAAACTCTCTCTTGATATTTTCATGTTATTATTTCACTCTCACACTGTGGAATGAAGCCTGGACTTAAGATGTTTTCCCAAATATTATTAATTTGAATTATACCTGATTGGAGTTTAGCATTTAAACAGTTTTGATGTGGGTGATGTTTATCCAGGCTGGTTTTCCACACTTGTTATCAGGCATCCTGAGGATTCCCTGGAAGTAGACACTCCCACAGGCAGCAGTCAGGATCTGATCCAAAATTTGAATTCCTGAAAATGGGTCTGAGGAATGTTAGAACACAAGAAATGCTTGGGATGGAAAGGGGTGGGAGGGGAAATTTTGGAAAAGTCTCACTTAGAGAAGCAGAGAATACTCTGTGTTTCTCTGGAGTCCTGTCCCTCCAAACTTTTTATTTTCAATAATCTCAGCCTAAAGTGATCCCCAAAAACTGAACATGGGAATGTTTGACTCTATAATCTTGAAGTCTTTTCCAGCCTTGGAGATTCCAGTCACTCAAATGCTTGTCCTGCCTTTGGGTGGGTTAAGTTTGGTCCAGGGAATCTCCTTGGATAAAATGGGAGCAGCTGGGAGGGGGATCCAGAGCATGGGAAGGGGATCCAGAATGTGAGGAAGGGATTCAGAATTTGGGAAGGGAATCCACAGTCTGAGAAAGGGGATCCAGAAATTTTGGAATTGGATCCACAGTCTGGGAATGGAATCCACAGCCTAAGAAGATGATCCACTGCCTGGGAAGGGGATCCAGAGCCTGGGATGATGATCCACAGTGTGGGAATGGGATCCAGAATTTGGAAAGGGGATCCACAGCCTGGGAAAAGGGATCCACAGCCTGGGAATGGGGATCCACAGCCTGGGAATGGGATCCACAGCCTAAGAATGGGGATCCACAGCCTGGGAATGGGATCCACAGCCTGAGAATGGGATCCACAGCCTGGGAATGGGATCCACAGCCTGGGAATGGGATCCACAGCCTGGGAATGGGATCCACAGCCTGAGAATGGGGATCCACAGCCTGGGAATGGGATCCACAGCCTGGGAATGGGATCCACAGCCTGAGAATGGGGATCCACAGCCTGGAAGAATGGGATCCACAGCCTGAGAATGGGGATCCACAGCCTGAGAATGGGGATCCACAGCCTGAGAATGGGGATCCACAGCCTGAGAATGGGGATCCACAGCCTGGGAATGGGGATCCACAGTCTGAGAATGGGGATCCACAGCCTGGGAATGGGATCCACAGCCTGAGAATGGGGATCCACAGCCTGGGAATGGGATCCACAGCCTGGGAATGGGATCCACAGCCTGGGAATGGGATCCACAGCCTGGGAATGGGATCCACAGCCTGGGAATGGGGATCCACAGCCTGGGAATGGGATCCACAGCCTGGGAATGGGATCCACACTCTGGGAATGGGGATCCACAGCCTGAGAATGGGATCCACAGCCTGGGAATGGGGATCCACAGTCTGAGAATGGGGATCCACAGCCTGGGAATGGGGATCCACACTCTGGGAATGGGATCCACAGTCTGGGAATTGAGGATCCACACTCTGGGAATTGGATCCATGGCCTGGGAATTTGATCCACAGACTGGGAAGATGATCCACAGTCTGGTTCCAAGAAGGAAAATTCCGAGGGAAAATTCAGGCTGCAGGGATGGGCAGAGGTTGGCACATCCCAGCTCCTGCCTCTTCACCCAGAAATGGGACATCCAGCCCGGCCAGGAAACAAGGAAAGAGGAGAACTCCTGCTCTCAGACCTTGCCCAAAATCATCCAAATTCAAGTTTACATTCTTTAACTTCTAATCCTGGCCCTGCTGCTGCTGCTGCTTTCACTCTGAGAGTGCTGAATGCAGAGAAAGAGAAAATAAAGAGGGAATGACAGATGGAAAAAGTGTGTTTGAGCCACAGCTGTTTCCTCCTTCCTTCAGCAAAAATGATTTAAGTACCTTATAACCTAAGGGAGGGAAAGAAAAAAAAAAAGGATGGTTTTGTAAGAGAAAAATGTCCTGTCAAAACGTCTGCTATAAAATTTCTCATTGTTAAGTAATAATTCTGAGATATTATCTTACTTAATGATTTAGGATTGGGGTTTTTTCTTAACCAATCCCAAAATTTCCATTACAGAAAGAAAGGAACTGGCCACTGGTGACAGATTTTATGAGAAAAATATGAGCAGAGTAAGGAAAACAGACAGGGGAAAAAAAAACCCTTGAGGATTTTGCTTGCGTACGATGTTCTGCCTAGATGGGGAAAATAGAGAATAATCAAGGGCTTTGGGGGATAATTAAAAGGGAAGACAAGAGCAGCTTCCCACCTGAAGAGTGGGAAGTTCCTGTCTGAGGTTCTTCCTACCCACTGTCAGCCAGTTCTGTCTGTAGGATGGAAAAAGGGGGAGATAAAAAGGAGCTGATGTTTTAGGGGAACCGAAGAATCCTCCAGGCAGGCTCAGGTTTCTCCATTACCTGAAACCCTCAAAAGACCAAATTCTTAATGCAAGAATCACACCCTGGGCACAAAACTTGGGTGAGGAAAAGCAAGATCAGAGCTTTTAGAGATGTGAGAATGGAAATGAAACCAGGTTTCAGCAGCTCCTGAGTTTAGATCCCACTTTTGAACTTTGTCCTCACATTTGGTTCCTGAACAGCTCTGAGAGGGGCTGGGGAAGCAGATTTTGATGGTGATAAAAGCAATTTCTTCCTTTTATTGGTTATTTCACCCTATTTTCCTTTCAAGCCTGCTCTAAGTCACTGCCACTTAAGATCTGACTCTTGGGAAAGGTTTAAAGCTGCTTTATCCTTTAAATAAAGGGAGACAAGGAGTCAATTAAGAGAATAAACATCACTTTTAGGATGTGGAGAGGTTGGTATCTGGCTCTCTGCCTGGAGCTGTTCACCTGCCAGCAGCTGCACCCGAGGTGAGAGTGGAGAGGAGCCAGGGTGATCCTCACAGTGCTACAGCAGCACTGGGAATTCAGCAAATAAAGTTATTTTAACCTAAAAAACCAAGTGGGTGCAGCATGGAAACCAGGAGGGAGGAAGAGATGGAGCCTTAACTTTATATTTTACATGTTCCATATTTCACAAATGCCTCTAATTTAGCCCAAAAACATCTCTATTCCATTTCACAAGGTAACTCAAAAGCAGATTTGGAAAGAGTTGCCAAACATGGGCCTGAAACAGAATTTAAAGCGCCTGAAAAAAAAACCTGCACCACAAAAGCAACTTGGAATTGTGAAGCTCTGCTGCTCAGAATAGGGGACCTGTGTCAAAACAAAACTCTGCTTATCAATCTTTAATTGAGCTTGTGCATGAGGCAGAAGACATCAGGTATCAACAAAAGCAGACAGGTTTGAAATGAGAAGCAGATGGTCACCCCAAAGCTCTTGTCTTGGAAAATAAATGAGAGGAAAGAGAAGCAAATTGAGTAGCAGTGCCGGGTTTATATCCAGTGATCTGCTGTGAGATCTGGAAACAGTTGACAATTAATTGAAATAACACATTGCAAATTGTCACTGTACGCTGAAAAATCTTCGGGGGGAAAAAATGCTGTTTGCTCTGGAAATTTGGATTGTGCTGAAGGCATTGTAAGGAAAAAATGTTACCCAGCTCAACCCAAATTTCCACAGAAATTTTGCCACCCAAAACATTTGCAGGGATTTTAAGTACAAGCTGATATTTGGGGCTTTTTAACCATCAAGAGGTGAAGTTGGCTTTTCTCCAGGTGCAAAACTCTGACTCCCTTCATGGGGGAAAAAAAAGCAATACTTTTTTTTTTTTTTTTTTAAGATTTAAATAAAGCTGCAGAACCCCACCAGAATCCCCACAAGCACCTGAGTTTTAGTGTCCGACTATTTGTTCAGAAATACTTCATGATTTAACCTCATTTTTCTTAAACATAGGACACTTATCAAAAACATGGCATTGAGGCCAAAAAGGCTCTTCTAGGATTTGTTCTCCCTTATCTCCCTCATAAATAAGTTCTTTCTGCACTGGAGAAGAAGGGAAGGAGGGAGGGAAATGCCACCCACTGGGAAGCAGGAAAGTGAGAGAAATCCAGCACGAAATCTCCATTTTCCCTGATGTCAGCAGGTGTTGGAGTACAGTGGCCAAGCAAGGTTGGTTTTGTGGAAAAGTATTCCCATGTGGGGGGACTTTTATTGGCACTGGTGCAGTATCAGAATTGGGAATCAGCAGGAGAATTAATCATGGGACACAGATTTCCTCTTGCCTGTCGGACAGGCGTTCCCTGCCTTTGCTCCCGTCTGGAACGAGGGCACTGCTGCTCCCCAGTGCCCAAGGAAACAGCAAAGAGGGCAAGGGGCAGCTGGAAAAAAATATTCAAACAACCCCACTGCAAAACCTGTTTCCACTGGGAATTGGAAATACCTTCCTGCTGCATTCTTTCCACATCTGCAAGGGCCATACTTGGATTTCGTTAAAAAATATTTCCCCTTATCTGGAGCAGGCTCTGACACAAGCCATGGATTTGTTACTCCTGACATAGTTTCTTTTTGATCTGCTTAGGCTTTTCCTGCAAGTTCTTGTTATTTCTGCCCTTTCTGCTGTTTGGAGGCCTTGGGTGATAGATGGTGCAGGGTTTCTGTGGGAAGGTTTATTCCAGAGGCAAGGTGTAAATCATGGGAACACCACGTGCTCATTAGCAGCAGAGATCCACTGTGGGTGTGTAAATTGTGAGTGTGCAACTCCAGCAGGACCTTGGATGATCTGGGCACAGGGGAAACCTTTGGAAGAATTTTTAGCTGCATTTTCAGCCCCACTCTTCTTTCTGTGACCAACTTCTTTTTGCATCTTTTGAAAACATCTCTGGTTTTTTTCTGTCTTGGATAGGGGTGCTCTGCTAAGTGAGGTTATCACTGAAGTTCATTTTATCCCAGCAGATTTCTGTCCCTGTTACAAAAGCCAGAACCCTCATCTGCTCCTTGCAACAAGAAGAAGTCAACAGGAGTTTTATCACTGAATTGACTTCAAGGAGAAACAGATCTTTTATCTGCCAGGTAGTGATAGGAAAATGAGGGGGAATGGATTCAAACTGGGAGTGGGTTTGGATTTGAGATTGGGGTGGAAATGTGCCCTGTGAGGGTGGCAGGCCCTGGCACAGGTACCAGAGCAGCTGTGGCTGCCCCTGGATCCCTGGCAGTGCCCAAGGCCAGGCTGGATGGAGCTTGGAGCAGCCTGGGACAGGGGAAGGTGTCCCTGCCATGGCAGGGGTGGCACTGGATGAGCTTTGAGGTCATTTCCAACCCAAACCTTTCCACGATTCCATGATACGATGCTGATGAAAACGAGATGTAGAGATGATAACAGTAAAAGGAATTATTTGCATTTACCATCTATGAAGGGAACTCTGTTCTCTTCACCTGTCTGCATCCTTCTCTACCCAACAAACAGATATTTTGTTCATTTTTGAACTCCTACCTGGGCCTTAACATTTTTTAAGAAGAAAACCAGTGTTTTCATTTGCTGTTGTCAATAAGAAAATAAATATTCTGCACTAGACCCACAGTGATTCCTCCTAGCTCTGTGTGGGACACCAGAGGAGTAATTAATTGCTGCATTATTACATGGGGATTGTTTTGTTCTGGTGAAAGCAAAGGAAGAACCACAGACCTTCCCTCTGAGTCCTCAGATTATGATACAACCCTAAAATGTGCTGGATAGAAAACTTCCACAGAGGAAGGATGAAGGTCCTCATCAGAAAGAGGAGCTTGTTGTAGGGTGTGAGGAATCCAGGGCATGGGGACTCTTCCTCAGGGGTTATTAAATGGGACTGACTTGTTTTGCTCAGGAGGCTGAGAGGGGATCTCACAGCTGCCTGCTCGAGCATCAAGGAGGCGAAGCAGCAGGCAGAGGAAAGTTATTTCAGTGAAGAGACAATGTTGGCACGAGAAGAAATGGGTATAAATAGACAGAGGCTGGAAACCCCTTCCAATAGGAATAGTGAGGACACATGAAAGGAAATCAGGCCAGCTCTCCAAGCGCGGATGGCGGAAAGCGACTCGGGCCCTCGCGCAGGAGGCCCAGCCCCTGCTCCTGCAGAGCCCTTCTCCTTCTTCTGCATTTAATATTGAGGCTGGCACCAGCTGCAGCAGGGCCCCTGCGCTGGTGAGCTCCAAATAAAGAGCTGGGGATGGGGTCTTGCCACCAAATCTGTGCCTGGGATGCTCCCCTTGGGGACGGAGCTGGATTCCGTGCGCGGCCCCAGGGCCCGTCCAAGTGCAGCCCGGTCCAACTTGTGACAGCAGAAATGAGATCCTTTCCTGAGCCTGAAATGCCTCTTGGTGTTGTGTGAGCTCATGAAAAAGTCAGGATTATTTTTGTCTTTCTAAGTAAAAGGGAAGATTTACTGCGCTGATTTGATGACCTGATGTGTTTTCTGGACCGGGCCGTGCTGTGGGCCTGGAACAAAGGGCGATGAGAGCAGCCACGATTTTCACAATAGCATCTTCTCCCCGTGGCACTGGGACAGATGTGGCTGCAGAAGGTTTGGAGCCTTGAGCAGCTGGTTCCAGACAGGCAGAGGTTTGAACAGGCAGGAAAAACAGGATAGGAACAAGTTTCTTGCACTCATCCTCCTGCTCCTCTTTACAAGATTAAACATCTTAAAGAGTATCTTGTCTCTTCATCTTGGGATTCCTTCAATCCAGCTTTTATTCTTGGTGTTCAGGGAGGGTTTTAAAAGTGGTTTTTCATCCTGGAAGCTCTCAGTGCTTTGCAGTAACAGGTGACCTTCTCCTGGTCCAGGTGGGCTCAGCCCTTCCTGGGCCTGCTCAGATTCCCTGACTGTCATCCCCAGTTTTTCCTTTTTGAGCACATTTTAACAAAGCTTTCCATCTGTTACTGTTTTTTACTCTCTGGAGCGAACATGGTGTTTGTAGTTAGAGGAAACCACTGTGAATTCTTGCAAATGAAAGGAGATATAAAATATTGTCTCATTGAGAGTCTCTCACACCCATAAATGGGCACTTTTATCTCGTAAATGGGCACTTTTATCTCATAAATGGGCACTTTCCATATTGTAAATGATCACTTTCATATCATAAACGATCACTTTCATGTCATGAAAGTTTGTCACTTTTATTTATGCTTTTTTCACACACAAACATGCTATTTTTGCTTTTTCCCCTGGCATCCTCTTCTACCAAGATCTCATCTTTTGCCTCTAGTTTCAAACCCAAATTTCACAAACTGTCGAGCAAAAAACCTTTATTCTGATGTTGCTAAAACAAATCTGAGTACGTAAGATTGTCCCTTGGCAAGCAGGGCCGCTGCAGGGTCAGCCCCGGGTCAGGAGGGGATGTTGGCAGTCTCAGCAGCTCCCGTATTTTCCCGTCCTGAGCAGTTGTGGCAGGAGCAGGAGGGTGACGTTTGTGGCTCAGCAGGAATCTCTGCTCCACAGCCACCACGGCTTCCTCGCGCGGCTCCGCGCCCTTTCCGTGACTTCACGCTGCAGACTGAGCTCCTGGCCTGCTCTGGGGCCCAGCCTGGCTGCAGGCCCGGCCCTGCTCCTGCCTCAGCGGCTCCCGGGTCCTGGCCTCGCTCCTCCACTTCTCCTCGCAAAATATTGTTGTCTCTATTCTGACAGAACCTGGGGCGGGGCAGCACTGCGGTGTTTTCCCCTCTGAAACATCTTCTCTGTTCTGAAACATCTTCACCCATTCTGAAACATCTTCCGCTCTTCTGAAACATCTTCATCTATCCTGAAACACCTTCTGCTGTTCTGAAACACCTTCACCTATCCTGAAACATCTTCTGCTGTTCTGAAACACCTTCACCCATTCTGAAACATCTTCATCCCATTCTGAAACATCTTCACCCATTCTGAAACATCTTCTCCCATTCTGAAACATCTTCTGCTCTTCTGAAACATCTTCTGCTGTTCTGAAACACCGTCTCCCATTCTGAAACACCTTCTGCTGTTCTGAAACCTCTTCACCCCTTCTGAAACCTCTTTTCCCATTCTGAAACATCTTTTTTCCCATTCTGAAACACCTTCACCCATTCTCAAACACCTTCACCCATTTTGAAACACCTTCTGCTGTTCTGAAACCTCTTCACCCATTCTGAAACATCTTTTTCTTATTCTGAAACCTCTTCACCCATTCTGAAACACCTTCACCCATTTTGAAACACCTGCACCCATACTGAAATATCTTCTGCCATTCTGAAACACCTTCTGCCATTCTGAAGTTCCTTCACCCATTCTGAAACACTTTCTGCTGTTCTGAAACCTCTTCACCCATTCAGAAACATCTTTTCCCATTCTCAAACACCTTCACCCTTTCTGAAACACCTCCCATCATGTCCAGATCTCTGATTGCAACCTCCATGCTTCACCAACCTTTTCCTTTATATTATCCAACCTTTATCCTCCTCCATGGTATGAAAGACTCACAGAGCTGAGAAGTCCCTAAACTTCAGTTGTGATGGGAAAGTTCTTGAGTAGAAATTCCTGTTTTTACCTAAAATACATGTCCTGTGTCCTATATCCTTTTACCTAAAATAAATGTCCTGCTGTCCTGTGAACATCCCTGGTCTCCATGGCTTTTGGTTATTCCAAGAAGGCACAGATTTTTTTTTTTTTTGCTATATCTCCACAGTTTATTCAACTTTTTATCTTATTGCTGTTCCTTCATTTACCCATTTTTCCAAGTTTAGAGAAGTCAGGCAGCCAAAACCACAACCCAGCAGACTCTTGTTTGCTGACTGTTTGTTAGATAAATGAGAAGCTCTATAGAGAGGCTTAATGCTATTGATTTTATTATTTTTTTAATCTCCCACTAAATGCAAAGGCCTTATGGATTGGATTTTCCTTGGAAAAGGACACTGCTAAAGAAATATTGGTTGAGTGGGTGATGAAGGTGAGAGGCTGAACCCACTGCAGAGCCTGACTTAAAGTCAGAGATTAGAGGGGGGTTGGGAGCCACCACAACCCCAAAAACCACTTGGAAAGCAGCTCCCACCTTAGGGTGGGATAGAACTGGGTTTAGGGAGCATTGTTTTATCAGAGGTGAAAAGATCACGGGTCTGTGTTCAATACAGACTCTACTCTTAAAGGATTGGTGTGGAATTATCAAAGCAAATGACTCAGAAAAGGAATAAACTCTCCGTGCTTTCACTCCTCCAGAATCAGATAGGATATTACTCATAGGTTCAAGATTGCTAAAAAGGTCATGACCAAAAGTTTGGCTCGCAGTTAAATTCAAAGAATCTATTTAAAATATGTTAAAGTGCCATTAGAATAACTTTTTCTTCTGTTTGGGTTTGCAAAGGCCATCACCTCTCAGTCCATGGCGATGAAGCTCACCAAGGTTTCAGGAAAATCCACACTGAGTGAATTTTAAACCAAAAATCCCTTTCCAAGTGAGGGGAAACACTGAGATTTTGGAGGATGTCCTCACTGGCAGGAAGAGGAGGAGGATTTCTCCAGAGAAAGTCAGACTCACGGCACGGTTGGGCTGCAATGGACCTTGGAGCTCGTGTCATTGCAGCCCCTTGCAGCAGCCCAGGCTGCTCAGCAGCCCAGGAAGCCCATCCCAGTCTGTCACCGCTGTCAGCGCCCCTGGGCTGTGCCAGGCTGGGATCACGGCAGCGCCAGGGCAGTGCCACTCACACTGCCCTGCTGAGCTCCCTTCTCCTCCCAGCCCAGCCTGGGTGCCCAGCACAAAGGCTTTGGCAGAGCTGGCTGCGAGGACAGAGGGATGAGCAAAGGAGCAGCCTCTCCTGGGAGCCTGAGGTGCCAGGAGCACCACGTGCACCCCAATAGTGGCAGCACAACGCTGGGGAAATGCAGTTTAAAGCAGGGTAAATAACACATCCAGCCCTGTTTGATCCTCTGATGCCTTTTGGGGCTACCTAAAAACAGAGACCAGCAATATTTAGGGAATAAAAAGCTGTTCTATTTATTGAAGGGCCTTCAGGTACATTTAGGGCAGATGAAGTTCCACCCAAAATGGACAATGGATTTTCACACTTTTATAAGTTGGGTCCATTTGCATATTGGGGGTTAATCTCCCAATTACAGCTTCAGGTAATGAAGTCATTTACCCCAAATTTGCTCTCCCAATCACTTCTGTTTCCATCTCTGAGGCAGTGAGGTGTCCTTGATTCCCAGCCCGGAGAGGAATTGTTGTGTCTGCCCAAACTGGGAGAGCAGCAGCTCACACTGGGTTGGAGTTTAGAGTCATGCACTCAAGAGCTGCAGGGTTACAAATAGATGAAAATATAAAAGCTGAAATCCTAAAGTATCAACTCCATGTTTACTCCAAGCTCAGCATCTCTCTGGTTGAGCTCTCAGAGCTCAACATTTACCCAAAACCCACCCACCCACCTTGGCTCTGCCTGCTGAGCAGTGGAATATTCCTGCCCAGGAATATTGACGTGCCCAGGAGAAACCAAACCACCCCAACCACGTGAAACATTTCACCAAAGTGCAGCTGCAAAAAGTATTTTTTGCTGGGAGCAGTTGGAGCTCTTAATGACTGCTGAGCCCTGGGCACTTTTAACTCACCTAATCCTTTTTCCTACAACAGCCCCATCTTGGAAGAATCAACCAGGGACTGTGAACATATTTTCCAGCTACTTACATTCTTGCCATATATTAATGATACATGGAAATGCATGGACTACAAATACAGCTTCCTTCTGCTTGCTCCAGAGGAAGTTTCCATAGGCACCCAAACATTTGGACACTTATCCAGCAGCTGAAATTAGCACAGGATTTTCAAAAAAGACCCTCAGGGTTAGAGGGTTTGATGGGCCTAATTATAAAGGAAAAGACGCTCCATGTGCTCACTTAGCAGCAAAGCCTGGATTCATCCAGCTCTGGTTTTAAGGGGCTTAAATTAAGAGCAAGGTCATTTCTCCAGACACTGAATAAAGGGAGAGAGACATTTCCTCAGAATACAAATTTTTATTTTATTTTGGAGGCAAAATGGGGTCTAAAGAGGAAATTTTCAGGACTCAGGGAGCAGCTTCCCATTGTGTTCTCTGATACCTGCTGGGAGCAGGCTGCTGATAAAACTCATTTATTGCAACTGCAAAGTGGGCAAAAAAACTTAAAGAATTGTTATTAGGAGTAATGAAAGTCTGTAAATAAATGAGGGAAGGAATGACCAACCAAATAAAGGGGGAATCATGAAACTGAGAAAAAATCACTGGGACAAGTGATGTTAGTACCTTTCAGCCCTGAGATTGGCACTGAAATGCAGATTTCAGAGAAGTACATTTTGATGTGCACTTCAAAAATTGTGAGAAGTTTTCCCCTGTTTCTCTCTTTTCTCGTGGTTGGGTTTCAGTTTTGGCTTTGCCCAAACCAAGTTAATTATAGCCCAAAGCTGTGAGCTGAGCGTGCAGGCAGGGTCAGTTTTACGTCAAAAGTGGTGCAAAAATGATGAACCCAGAGTGATTTCATGTCTCTGTCCCCAGCCAAGGCAGAGTCTCTGCTGATATTCCATCTGGAAAGGGCACAGGCACCACAAACAGTGGAGAACTCCATGGCTTTGGCTGCCAAAGATCTCAATAATTCTCCTAAATTGATTAATAGACCACTTGCTTAATGAAAGGTTCTGCAGTTTTCCAGTTTTGTAGCCCATGAGAAGCAATGCTGAGTTGTTCCCCAGCCAGTTCATTGGGGAGTGACTGGTAGAAAGGGCTGACATTTCCTAAAGGAGCCTCAGGTTCAGCTGTGATGAATTTCCCTGGGAGAAAATGCTCAGGAGAGGCCAGGATTAGAGCAGAAGGAGATCTATTGCTTCTGCTCCCCCAGCTCTCGGTGATAACTTTGTTATTTATGAGTAATAAAGAGGCAGGAATTTAAATACTCCTATCTTCAACAAACACCTGTGCAAGCCACCACCAGGTGGGCAGAGGGAGAGCTCCTTCCCAGTTGCCCAGGCACAGCAAATCAGCTCCTTGGTGAGTTCATCCTGCTGGATTTGAGTCTCCCCACCTGGATAAATAGAGCTCAGCTGTTGCCAGCCCCACCCAGGCAACCAGAGCCCTCCAGCCCCTGCCATCCCTCTGTGCCTCTGCCCTTCTGGCTCCTGCCCTGTGCCTAAAGCTGATGGAAAAGGGTTTTAGGGTGTCCCCATGTTTTGATGTGGCCTTGGCCACGTCCCTTGGGCAGGAGGGGGAGGAGCAGCAGTGAATTCGTGTGGAGATTTTCATTTTGATCTGAATCCTGGGATGGTTTGGGTTGGAAGATCACCCAGTTCCATCCTTCCACTCTTCCAGGCTGCTCCCAGCCCCATCCAGCCTGGCCTGGGATCCTCCAGGGATGGGGCAGCCAGAGCTGCTCTCACCCAAGTGGGAATTTGATTGACTGACTGCTGTGAGTTTGGTTTTCTTAAAGGTTGAACAACCCAAAACCTTTCCAGCACAATTCTTCAGTCTCATTTTCCTTTTTCTTCTCATCCTTTTGAGACATAAGAAAAAATGCAAAATGTTACTCTCTGCACTTTTCTCTGGAACTAAAACTCCTTTGGAATATGTCAAGTAAAACAAAGGCTGCTCCATCTCCCTTTTTAATTGAAAGAGCAATTAAGACATCCAGTCACACACAGTTAAATCATCTCCTGAAGCTGAGGCCATGATTAATTTAGGAGACTTTGGGGAGCCTTGCCTGTGCCCAAGATGAGCTCCCAATTCCCCTGCAGACCTCTGCTTGCTGGGGCAGGCTCACAATTTCTGCAGGGTTTGCATTTTTCCCTTCCCCAGCTTTCCTTTGAACATTCCTTGCCCGTGATCCATCCCCTGACACGTTGTGTCCTTTGGCTTAGCTGGTGGCACTCACCCCTGACACCTCCTTGTCAGAGAGGCTTTTTCCTCCTGGGATGCTTTGCTGGCAATTCCCTGCATTGTTGTTTTATTGAAGTGGCCAGGAATTTGATTTTTATGAAGATAAGAGATCACGTGGCTGAAACTCGAAGAGAAGTCACCAAAAAATGTTGTTGAGGATCAAAGAGAGTGACCAGAGAGGGAGCAGGAGAATTCAGGGCAATGCCAGAGACTTTCCAGAGAACTTTAACCATGGGAAGATTATCCCTGGGGATCCAAAGAGAATCTGATATCAATGGGAAGAGCAGCTCCATGTGAGCTCAGTCTGCACCCAGGGGTTTTATCTAAGGCAAAATTCACCTCCAGCCCAAAAAATAAAATCACATAATAAAAAATCCCTGACACGGTCCAGACTAAATTAAATAAATGTCATCAGTGGAACTGTGTGTCATTTTTGGGGACAGCTAGAACCAGTACAGCCTGATGTGGGAAGAGTGATTTATATCTCAGGCTCTGAAAAAAGTTTGAAAGGGATTTTATATCCTGGCTGGAAGTTAGTCCAGTGATCGAGTCCAGTGCTGACCTCTGCTTGAGTTACAGAGCTGAGGGACAAACACAGAGTTGTTTTTTAGGAGTTCTCTTCTGTCAATCTGCTTTGGTTTGAACAGATCAGGAGAGATTTCCTGCTTTAACATCTCATGGTGGGGGTGAGGGGGAGAAAAACCCCATTTTTTACAAGCACTGTTCAATAATTTCAGTGTTTGCCTGTGAGGATCTAAAGGTGTGGCTTTGGTTGCTGGGATTTTGAAGATTGAAGGGAAAGGGATGGAAAAGCCCAGCCTGGGGAGGAAGGGATGAGATGAGAGAGCATCATGAGGCTGGATTTCCATACCTGGGCTGGAAAACTGGCAGGAAGACCTTTGGAATTCGAGGTGGAGAATCCAGGGATTCTCTGCTGGGTCTCTCGAGCTGCTCTGGAGAGTGAAGGCTCTGGAGGCAGCACACAGGAGCAGATTTTTGGGAATTTTGATGACTCTATGAGCATACAGCTATTTATATTTATAGTACTGCAGCTCTTCTGTGTTTAGTTTGGGGTTTGTTTAGGTTGTTTAATAAGTGCCAAAAAGAAGAATTTAAAACACAAGTATAACACAAAGACACAAGTTTAAAACACGAGGACAAAGCCTCAGAAGGAGAAGAACTGTGGGCAGGAGAACAGTGCCAAGAAATTAATGCAGGAATATATTGGTGAGCTGAAGAGACAGAGGGATGCAGGATTCCTGTCACCCAGCTTGCCCTTCTGCCTCATTTTCTGAGCTCCATATATTCAGATTAAAGAGTTCTCTGCCATCATCTGCTGCTCGTGCAGGAGGCCACAAGTCTGTGACAATAAAACAGGAACGTTTAATGCAATTCCTATCCCTGACAGCTCCTTAATGCTGCTTATCCTGCCTTTCCTTTCGAGCTTTAGTCATCCTAGATTTCCTTCCAAATGTGAATGAGGTGGCTTAAATCAAAGTGTGAATTATGCTTCCAGTTATTATGTGCTTGCTAATCAGGATGGAAATGAAAAGTTGGTTGTCAAGCAGGGCTCTTTCCCACAATATCCAGGAAAGTATCAGGATTAGGCAGTTTAACAACAAAAGGAAACCGGATTGCACCTTGAGGAAGAAAGAAATAACCTGCTAGGCAGGAAGAATGGAGGAACGGGGATTTTTGCCAAATAAGCTTTAAAAAAAATAAATATACGAATAATTAAGAGTGCCTGCGAGTGAAGCTGGTGAGGACAGAGCTGTGATGCTTCCTGTTAGTAAATACAAAGAATGGGCTCTAATAGGGCTCCAGGGGAATGCACCAGCTTGGGAATAGCCTTGGGAAGAAAGACAAACACAGAGAGAGGATGCAGAAACAGTGCAAAGTGATTCATGGGGCTCGGTGCCATTCCTGATTGTTCAGGAAAGCCTTGCTGGGGGTGAACAAAGCCTGTGGATTCCAGAGCCCTGTGAACGGTGCCCAGAGCAGCCCAGGCTGTGGGGAGCACCTGTGGGGCAGCCAGGGGGGCTGGGGCTGCCTTTCTGCTGAGGGCAGGTGCTGCTGGCTGGGAATGTCCCAGCAGAGCTGCAGAGGGTGGCTGTGAACAGGCTGAACGTGGGGCAGGCTCCAGCCTCGGGATTAAGGGAGAAAAGTCAGGGAAGGGCCAGTCCGGGGCAGGCTTGGCTGGAATTCTGCTCCTGCAGCCTCCAGCTGTGTTTTATGGCTCTCCTCAGCTGCAGGTGCCAGGAGCTCCCCAGGCCAGATCAAAGCTCGCTGCTCCTGTCCAGATCTGGGGTTTTAAATTCTCTGCTGCCTTCCAGAGAAGGGGAGCAGCTCCTAACCCAGGGAAAAAGCAGAGTGAGAGTGGATGACCAGGTTGGCTCCTGCCTTTGGGTGCTGTCCATTCTGAATCTGGATTTGTGCTCCTCAGCCAGCTCAGCCTCCCCTGCTCTGAATTTGCATTGTCAGAAATGGGTAACAAACACCACGGAATTAATTCCTGCAGCAACGTGGATTTTCTCAAGGATACCAGGAAAATTGGTCTAGGTGGAGTTAATTTCAGATAAAAGAGCTGAAAACCAGAACCTGCTCACAGCTTGTGCCACACAGGCACAAGGGAGAGCAGAAGGTTCTGGTATCATTAGCTGAGATTTTGATCAACTTGAAACTTCTTTTACAGATAGATCTTTTCTACCTGTGTTGAGAATTGTGAAGTTTGAAGAGAAGTTTGATAATTATTGAAGTTCCTGAGAACTGCCTGGCAGGAAAAGCCAGGAGAGCACACTCTGCTGATAAATCTGAGAAGAAAAACCTTTCATATTCACTTATGTTGAGCACAAATAAATATCCAGCTGGAGTTGCAGGCAGTATTTTGGAAGCTCTCAGTGGAAGTTTGTGTTTGTTCCCAGCTAATGGGATGTTTAGGGAGGCAGAGAACCTGGCCTGGCAAGGAATCCACAAGGAAAGACCCAAGCCAAGAACTGAGGAAAAGTTCTCAGGGTGGGAGGGAGGGATCCAGGATTGTCCCCCACAGAACAATCTCCTCTGCTTTGTCTGCTCTGATTACCCTGATCCAAGTCATGAAGTTCCTACTCTTCCTCCTGGGGGCAAAATCTGTGGTTTTATGCTCCCTGAGGCTGGGGCTGTGCTTTGATCTGAGGAGTGAGGAATGTTCATCGTTCAGATTTTATTGGTGTTCCCTTGACCTTCCCCCATTTACATGGGAAAGTGAGAAAAGCAAAGCACGGGGAGGCTGCTGGCAGGAATGGTGCCATGGGGACACGTGTGCATTTACAAAACACTCAGGAACCCTCGGGGATCGGGTTCCCTGCTCTGCCCAGCCCCTGCTCCTGCCTGGAGAGTTTAAAATCAAATTAAGGCAACCAAACAAAAAACCCAACTGAACACCTGCCCCATTTGTACACTTCATTCCCAGCTTGCCCCAAGCTTCTGAAGCTTGCTAGGAAATCCAGCAGGTCAGAAAATGTGGCTGCTCTCACCTCCAGCTTCCATTTTCATGCCCCAGTTTGAAAAAGTGATGGAAATAAACCATGGATAGACCAACACCCACCGAGGGGGCCCAAGGAGCAGTTCCCATTTCCCCATCTGGTGGGTTCTTTGACTGCAACTATCCCAGTTCTGACAGGCTCAGGGCTCAGTCTGGAGATCTCAGGAGGTGGGAAGGAGCAGGAGTGGCACATCCCTGAAGGGTCCCCACCCCAGCTGGGGGTGCAGCTATTATCTGAAAAATCTAAATCTAAATTATCTAAAAATCTGACCACATTTTTTTTCAGGATGATCCCTTCCCAGCGTCTCTGCCTTGTAAACCCTCTGACCACCTTCATTTCCAGGTCTTTTCCCAGGGCTGCCTTGGCACTGGGATCACACTGGGAGAAGCTGGGAAGGCTCATCTTGCACTGAGGGATTGCTTTTCTCTCAGGTGGTGGCACAGGTGCAGCTCAGAGGGTCCCTCCAACCCCCCAGGGGTGAATCCAAACTGCCCCAGCACATCTGGATCTCTAGAGGTGAATCCAAACTGCCCCAGCACATCTGGATCTCCATCCAGACCCCCAGGGGTGAATCCAAACTGCCCCAGCACATCTGGATCTCCCATCCAAACCTCCAGGGGTGAATCCAACCTGCCCCAGCACATCTGGATCTCTAGAGGTGAATCCAAACTTCCCCAGCACATCTGGATCTCCATCCAAACCTCCAGGGGTGAATCCAACCTGCCCCAGCACATCTGGATCTCCATCCAAACCTCCAGGGGTGAATCCAAACTGCCCCAGCACATCTGGATCTCCATCCAAACCTCCAGAGGTGAATCCAAACTGCCCCAGCACATCTGGATCTCTAGAGGTGAATCCAACCTGCCCCAGCACATCTGGATCTCTAGAGGTGAATCCAAACTGCCCCAGCACATCTGGATCTCCATCCAAACCTCCAGGGGTGAATCCAAACTGCCCCAGCACATCTGGATCTCCAGGGGTGAATCCAAACTGCCCCAGCACATCTGGATCTCTAGAGGTGAATCCAAACTGCCCCAGCACATCTGGATCTCCATCCAGACCCCCAGAGGTGAATCCAAACTGCCCCAGCACATCTGGATCTCCATCCAGACCCCCAGAGGTGAATCCAAACTGCCCCAGCACATCTGGATCTCCATCCAAACCTCCAGGGGTGAATCCAACCTGCCCCAGCACATCTGGATCTCCATCCAAACCTCCAGAGGTGAATCTAAACTGCCCCAGCACATCTGGATCTCCATCCAGACCCCCAGAGGGTGAATCCAAACTGCCCCAGCACATCTGGCTCCTTCCCAGTGGGTTTCAGTCCCTGGTTTGGCCGATTTCTGCTGCAGTTTCTCTCTTGCTGGGGCAGCTGAATTAAAGCAAGTCTGTTAAACGTTGTGCTCCAGATCAGGGCACACAATTCTGGTTTGGGGGAAATAAAGGATCCACACAAGTGAGATCCCCTCACCCCCAGCTGCTCTCTCCCTCTTTGGCACGAGGGCAATGTGGAGTGGAGACTTTTTGTTATGGCTGAGCAGTTTCTCTCCTCTTGAACACTAAAAAACAACTTGGCTGCTTGTTTCTAAAATATTTAATCTTGCCAAAGCTTTTATTTCTCTTCCCCAGAGTCTCCTTTGACCCCTCTGGTTTCTCTCTGGGCTCTCACTCTTATGAGTGATGTGTTATTATCTTTTCTTGCTTTCCATGAGCTGCCCACAGGCCAGGAACCCTTCCCAGAGCTCAGGGCTGGCAGGGCTGACCCCACACAATTAACTCAGCCCCGAGCTCTGCAGGGCAGCTCTGCCTTGGAGAAGACAGGAATGATAAATACTCTGAAAAAGAAAACCAGTGGCAGGAATTAGGAGCAGGCAGTGGGCAGGAAAAGCAGCATTGATCAGCTCTCTGATTTACAGAAAAGCCTTAGTGATGTGTCAACATGAGTTGATAATCATAATTTCAAATTGACATTTCAGGTTTTAATTAAAAAAACTCAAACAATTAAAGCCACCCACCAAAAAAAAAAAAAAAAAAAAAAAAATTCAAATTCCAGTAGCTTTCCTGCCCAAGTTCTTCTCCCAGGTGTCCAATATTGAGGTTCTCTGGGGGCTGTGACCCTCCAGGTTTTGTCACATAAGGCAGAATTCTCTTTTGGGGCAAACAGATTTTAGGAAAAACCATTTGATAAAAATTTCCAGCATGGAATTTCTCCTTAAAAGCAGAAAAAGGGCAGCCCCCAGTCTGAGGCGGCTGCAGTTTGAAGCAAGGAATAGTTATGGGTTATCCTGTGCTTGGGTGATTTCCTCAGCTCCCAAGCTCTCCAGGTTTTGTCAGACAGAATTCTGGCAGAATTCTCTTTTGGGGAACAGATTTTCAGGAAAATAATGTTTGATAAAAATTCCCAGCGTGGAATTTCTCCTTGAAACTTAGGAAGAGGATAGGCCCAAAATCTGTTCTGCTGCAGCTTTATGTGGGATGCAGCCAAAGGACCTCTGGATTTTTCTGTATTTCAGGTGATTTCTCAACTCCCAGGGCTGTTCCTGAGTCCCTGCTTTGCTCTCTGCACTCCCCATCACAGACATCCCCTCTCCCCCTGAACTTGATTTTATTGCACACAAGCTGCTTTGGCAAAGCCTGAGCAAGTTTTGTGCCAGAGGAAAAGGCAGAAAATGAGAGGAAAGCAAAACCCACTTGTTGCTGAGTGCTGTGCCCAGCACCAGGTGAGCAAACCTGGGGCCAGTCGAGGTGAAGGGAGGATTTTATCCCAGCCACACTTCATGTTCCTGGTGCAGCTTGAAAAAGTTGAAAGCAGAGATTGCTTCCTTCAGGTCAGGCTCAAAACCAGCAGGGAAAACACTGAAACTCAGAGAAAAGAATCAAATCCAGCATTTCTGGCTGAAACAAACCCAAGGCATCCTCACCTTGGGATCTTTCCACTTGCAGGTGGATTTTTTTTCCTGTTTTAGCCACGGTGTGAACTCTGGGCTGGGAGAAGAGGGTATTTTGGACAGGAGCTGTTGCTGTGCTGCCTAAAAGGAGCTGTCCAAGAATAGCCTGCTCCCCAAAATACGAGTTGCCTTTGAGTTCCAAGCCCCAGAAAAGCTCTTTTGCCTGGGGAGCACATGCCAGATGGAAAGTGCCCTCTGATTTCCTCCAAACACGCCTGCAGCTGTTCCTGCTTCCCCTTTTTTCCCCCCTAATGAAATTTTTAGACCTCACCTGTCGACAGAGGCATTATAGGGTTGGGATTTGTGTGCATGAGAGGGTTTGGTTGTTTTTTTTTTTTTATTTTCATCCCTTGTTCTCCTAAAGGAAAATGACTTGAGATGTTTTGGAGTGATGACAGAGGGGCAGGAGCTGTGAAAATACCTTCTGAGGGTGGGAAATCTCAAATTGTGCACACAATCCAGGGGCTGGCTGGAAAGAGGCTTTGTTTAGAGCTGCCTTTATCTGGGGAGCCAGAAGCTGGAAAGTGCCCAGGTCTTAGGGGGAATACCAAGCATTGAGGCTGGACAGAAATAGAGCCCAGCTTAGGGCACAGGGAAGCAAATGGGAGCCAAAGTGCTGACCCAGATCCCAGTGATTAAGGGTAAATACATATTGACAAGGTTGGGATTAGGTGGAGGTGCTTATGCAGTGCAGGGACTGTCTGCACTCGGGCCAGGCAAAGCTGAGGCTGCAATCTGGGGCTGCCCCACAGCAGCCGATTTTTCATTAAAAAACCAAAAAAAACCAAAGAAAGCCCAAAGGAAAAAAACTAAAAAATCTCCATTCTCCCAGCACGTGAAAATTATGCAGGAAAACCTGGTGATAAAGCTGATTTTATTATTATTATTATTACTATTACTATTACTATTATTATTATTATTAATAATAATAATAATAATATTTCTATTACTGTTATTGTTAGTATTATTGCTGTTGTTACTATATTACTAATATTATTGCTACTACTATTATTATTACTACTACTATTATTATGATTATTACTATTACTGGTATTACTATTACTACTACTGTTATTATTATTACTATATTATAATATTATAATAATGAATATCATTATTATAAATATTTATAATAATTATTTAAAATGCAAATTATAATATAAATATAAATATAAATATAAATATAAATATAAATATAAATATAAATATAAATATAAATATAAATATACATATAAATATACACATATACATATACACATATACATATACATATACATATACATATAAATATACATATACATATACATATACATATACATATAGCTATAAATATAAATGTAAATATAGCTATAAATATACATATACATATAAATATACATATACATATACATATACATATACATATACATATACATATACATATATACATATACACATATACATATGCATATGCATATGATAATAATAATAATAATAATAATAATAATAATAATAATAATAATAATTTGTCATTTAATCCATTATTTTTTAAATCCTCCCAACTGGAAGGAGCTCACGTTCAAGCTCCCACCCACCAAGAGGAGCACAAAGCCCGGCTCGGTGCTTGAGCCTTCCCAAACCATTTTTGAAGCACCCGGGCTGTGTCACCTCAGGGCTCTGGCTCACCTTGAGCTGCCCCTGCAGTGCCACCCCAGCCCGTCTGCCCCGGGGCTTAGCAGAGCCTTCCGTGCCTGGTGATGCTCTTAAGGGTGACCCGGGGGGGGAGCAGAGGCTCCTCCAACAGGGGTTGGAGGAGGACAAAAGATTTTCATTAATGGCTTTAAAGCGTGAGACCTGCGTGAATGGCGTGATTAAAAAAAACAAAAAAAAAAAAACAAAACAGGGGTTAAGGAAGCAGGTGGAAAATGATTCTCAGGGGAGAAGATAATTGTGGCTGAGCTGATTTGTCCCCTCTCCTGGCTCAGGGCTCTGCCTGAATGTGTTTGTGAGAAAATATTCCTGTTCAGCTGCCCTTTGGGGCACAGCATTTTTATTTTAGTGGTTGTAGAGGTAAAAGGAGCACATGGCAGCTGGAAAATGAGGTGTGCAGTTATTGGGGTGTCAGCACAGCCCTCATCAGCCAGGTGCCAACACCAACCTGATTCCAGCTGTCACACCAACCATGATTTTCCTGCAGGGAAAAAATTCCCTGCTTTATTTTTTTTTGGTTGTTGTTGTTGGTTTTTTGTTTTGGGAGTTTTTTTGGTGGTTTTTTTTTTTTTGTTTTGGTTTGGTTTTGGGGGATTTTTGAGTTTATTTTTGTTTGGTTTGTTTTGTTTGGATTTTGGTTTTGATTCTTTTTTGTTGTTGTTTTTTTGAAAAAAAAAATATTTTTCCCTTGAGATGGGGGAATATCTTGAGGGATTATTTTCCCATTGTCTGAGATGGGAGCCCTCATTCTTCCCCTGCTGGATTAGCTGGCAGTAGCCTGGGTCAAGAAGCACGTTGGCTCCTGACATTGTTGGGACTATATTTAAGGCTGGTTAAATGCTTAAGGGTGCAGACAGATCCTTAGGTGCTCCTGAAAATCCCATTCTTAGAAGTGGTGTTCAAATAATCTCAGGGTTTTATTGGCCTGGTGGGTCTGGGAAAAAGGAAAGGATGAGTTTTTCACCTTGGGGAGGGTCTGTTCCAGTTTCTACAAACACAGAGCAAGGATTGTTTGTTCTGGAGCAGGAGCAGAACAAAGCATTCAAGCAAAGTGAAAAATCTTTTTTCACACCCAGTAATGCCTCATTTGTGCTTTAATATTTTTTAATGGAGAGATTTCGTTTTCATAACATTAAAATAAAAATTTTTAAAAAAGGGGAAGAATTGGCTAGAATTTCATTTCAATCTTAGTTCATTGTTATTACTACTATTACTAATTTATTTTTTTTCCCTGGCAGTTTTTTCAGATAATCCCAGAACAGTTTGGGATGCAAGGGACCCTAAAGCTCATCCCACCCTCCTTCCACTGCCCCAGGTTCTCCAAGCCCCAGCGTCCAGCCTGGCCTGGACATTCCAGGGAAGGGGCAGCCACAGTTTGCTGAGCCCAGGACACCCAGGGTGGTTTCTGGGTCGTGCTGACCTTTTATCACCCAGCACCCCAAACCTCTCTCCTTAGGGCTGCTCCCATCCCAGTTCCCACAGCTGAATCTGTAGCAGCAATCCAGGGATAGCACAGCTCTTCTGAAAGTTTTCCTGGTTCCTTTTTCTGTGATTTCCCATTTATTCACCAAATATCCTGCAGAATTTGGCCCTGTGGCTTTCAGGCTGTTGGGACTTTAAACTGCTGCACAGGCACAGCCTGGGGACGTTGGAAATGGGATTCTTGAGCTGTCCCCTTGAAGTTTGGAAATATCTCCATGCCCAGGGATGTTTTGGAGCCAGAGCTATTTTCATCCCCACAAACAGAGGGGATTTTCCCAGCAGAGTGAGCAGGAAGTTTTTGTTGCAGCTTACCTTGAACAGACAAAGGGGAAATCAGCAGCTGAGCCCAGCAGCAGCTCCTGCTCCTCCAACAGCCAGCCCTGGCAGGAGCTGCTGGGGCTCAGAACAAACAGAGCTCTGCCCCATTGTTCCTTCACTTTCTACAGCCCTGGCTGGTTCAAAAATTATTTTAAAAGCCCAGAGCCAGGATTTGTGTTTATCCTTGTGTGTGTGAGCCCAAACTTGACCCCATTCAAGATGGGAAGGATTAAAAAAAAAATTAAAATTAAATAGTAATGATAGTGATAGTGATAATGATAATAATAATCATAGTAATAATAATAATAATAATAATTATAGTCCATTCTTTTTTTGGCCCTTTTGGGGAAGAGTCCATCGTTGTTGTTGTTGTTGTTTCAGTTTTGAGTCACCTTCCTGTGTTTACTGTGCTGGTGCTGGGCTCACTTCTGCTGTTTACTGCTTTTCACAGCTGCAAAGCTCCAGGAAGGTTTTCCAGCTCTTCCTGTGCCCTTCCAAAGGCTGCCCCAACATCCCAGGAGGGGTTGGAGCAGGGATCAGAACCTCCTGCTCTCCTGTCTCTGCCAGGCTCCATGAGATCCATAAAAGCACTTTGTAAATAAAGGCTTCTGCAGCTTCCTGGAAAAAGACTCAAAGTCCTTTCAGGCAGCAGCTGAAGGGTTCTTCATGTCATTGTGTCCAGCAGCTGCCTGGAAACTCCTGCTGCTGCCCAGCCCTGCTCAGGCTGGGGCAGCAGGGATCACCCCCAGCCCTGGCACATCCCAGATCCCTCTGGAGCAGCCAGCAGTTGTGCCTGGTTGGCTCCATCCACCTGAGGCCTCTCTCAGGTCTGGTTTCCATCTTTTTCTGCCAAGCTGGAGCTGCTGTCCCCATGGCACCAAAGGCAGGAGGAGCTTCCCCAGCAAGGAGGGACCTGGGGATCGTGGAGCTGTGCAATCAGGGAATCAGGGAATGGTTTGGGCTGGAAGAGACCCTTAAATATCATTTAACCCAGCCCCATGCTGTGAGCAGGGACACCTGCAGCTGGATCAGGTCAGAGCCACTTCCATCCTGAACTGGGGGATTCCCAGGATGGACATCCACAGCTTCTCTGTGCCAGTGTTCACCACCCTCATGGCAAAAGCTTCTGCCTTAAATCTCACCTCAATCAGCTCAAAGCCATTTCCCCTCCCCACACACAGCCCAGAACCTTTCCATCTTTTCTCCTCCTTACCAGCAGCACGAGGCAGGTGCTGATGGAGCCATCGTGGAAACCTGGCCCAAAAGGCTCTGATTTCCTGTGAGCACAACTTCTGCCTCTCCAGGTTATTTAAAGATGCAAAGGCACCCGGAGGCCTCTTCCAAAATCAGCGAGGAGGGGAAGAAAAGAGCAGTTTGCATTGTCTGTGCTGCTGTGCTGGGGAAGCAGCACCACCTCCCACCCACTGCCACCTCCAGCTGACAGCTGGGGAGGGGACAGCACTTTTTGGCAGAGATGATATTTTTGGGGGCTGGTATTTCCATACTTGGCTGGCATCCTGCTGCTAACACTTTCTTCCCTGTTAAAATTTCTCCTCCTCAAACGTAAGAATGCTCCTTTAACGTTTTGGCAAGAGGGAAGAGAATATTTCCAGGGAAGTGAACTCTAAAATGCAGGCTGGGTTTCTGTTTCCATCATTGAAAAAAGCGTGGCCAATGGGAGAAGCTCCTCCCCTTCACCTGAACTGGTGTGGGATTGCTTTGACCTGCTGAGCTTAATCCAATTTGCACCAGAAAAATAATAAAGATGCTCCCAGGTGGGATTTTTGGGGTGTAATGTGCAGAAAGAAATCCCTTCCAACTCAGGATTTTCTATTATTTTATATCACTCTAAAGGATTTCATCACTTTTCTGTGCCCTGCACGTTGTGCCCACGGGGCACTGAACTTGAGAGACTTTAGAGCACCAAGTGTTGATTAAATGCTCTTAAATGCCACCCAAATTTTATTCCCCTGTATTTTTGGAGGGGTGTGAACAACCAGCAGCAACACTGTTAAAGTATTTATTTCATTTAGTCAACCAATTGTTGATTAAATGCTCTTAAATGATACCCAAATTTTATTCCCCTGCACCAAGTGTTAAATAAGTGCTCTTAAATTCCACCCAAAGTTTTATTTCCCTGCACCAATGTTAATTAAATGCTCTTTAATGCCACCCATGGTTTTATTCCCCTGTGTTTTTGGAGGGATGTGAGCATCCAGCAGCAGTGTCAAAGTGCTGCCTCTCTGGAGGACAGGAGGGATGAGATTCATCCAATAAAACCAGGAAAGAGGGAGAGGAAGGGCACTGCAGTGAAGGACAGGAAGGTGGACATGAAAAACAGGAGAGCAGGAGAAGGATGGACACAGAAAATCTCCCTAAAACCAGCACTGTCCTCAGAGAATGGGGCAGGAGGAAAAGGAGGAATAGTGGCACAAGAACCTTCTTTGGTGAAAAAAAATGGAAATATTTCCCTCTAAAGACCTGGAAATCCAAAGATTTTGCAGCAGAACTGAGAGAGAAAGAAGCAGAAGGTTTTGTGAGGCAGCAGGGCTTGTTCTCTCCTCCCCTGCAGGTATTTGGGGCTCCGAGCCTGCTGGGCCTCCCAGGCTTTTCTTCTTTGCTTTCTGACAGCCAGGAATTCACAAAATACACAAGATGTCACATTAGTGAGGGGTTTGCTTTATCTTTTTGGCCGTGTTTTTGTTGCTTTTCTCGGGTGTTTCACCCAGAGTGGGGCGGGAGGGCAGCCAGGTGACAACGAGAGCAAGACAAATGCCTCGGGTTCCTTATCAGAGCCTCCTAATGGAGCAATCTCCTTTTTGCAGAAACATCTCAGGGCTGGCCCCAGTGTGTGCTGGGCAGCTGGGCTTTGCAGGGAATGAAAAAAAAATTGCTGATTTTGCAGGGTGAACTCCCAATGCAAAGTGCAGCCTGAGTTTGTGGGAGAGAGAGAGATTTGGATTTCTCTGGGAGCAGAAAAGCTCTGCAGGAATTCTCTGAATGCATTTACCTGTTGAGAGATTTCTCTTCCCCTTTGAGATCTAGTTTGGGATTAATTAGAATTTTTAGCAGAGCAATGACATCCTGATTCTTTCTCCTTTTTAATGGCTGCAATTACTAATTTTTTTTTTTTTAATAATTACTCACAAATCCACAGATCTGGGACCCCTGTGCATCGTCCTTGGCTCAGACCCACAGAAAACAATGGCTGCAATCCCATCCATGCTCTGGCACTCACTCAATATCCAGCACATTCATTTATGCTAAATTTACTCCTGTTTTCAGTATTTCCAGCGTGCCCTAACCCTTCTGACCTGCAATCTGCTGTAAATCCCTTTTACTGCTCACTGACAGGATAAATCAGGAGGGGCACTGAGATGGTCCCAGAGCCCAGCCCAGGGTTTGGGCTGCAATTAAAGGTCAGGACTGTGGGCATGTGGAACAGTTGGGCCATGGCTCAATCCCTGACCCTAAAAGCCAAAGAAAAGCCACGTTCCTGCTCCCTCCCTGTTACCCCACACACTTCATTTCATTCCTCAGCTATCTGAACTGCTCGTGCCTCAGAGCCCTCACCTGCCACCAGCACTGCCCTGAAATTCAGGGCTGCTCTGAAATTCAGAGATCCAGCTGCTCCCTAAAACCTTTCCCAGAGGAGGCTGCAAACATTTTCCTGCCACGTTTTGCTCCCTGAAAAGCTCAGCTATTGTGCTGTAACTGGAGCAAAGCTGAGGCCTTGTGTCCATCAGGAGATTGCAAAGGTGACAGTTTTGTATGGGAATGCTTGTCCAAATTCACTGAGATTTGGGGTGAAATGGGAGAATTCAGGCTCTTGTTGGGATCAGTGTGTGGAATTGCAGCATGTGGAAATAATATTTTCTTCACCTGCATGACCAGCTCTAGGGCTTGATGCACTATTTGAAGCTCATTCCAGGCTTACAGGGTGGTTTTTCCTCTCTCTTCCATCCAGATCAATGTTGGGATATAATTCATTCTTGATTCCTGACTCATCTGCAAAGGGAAAAGAGAATGAGAGCAGCTTTCTCATTGAATTTTCTTTATTTAATTTGTTTTACTGAATAGACAGAGGATCCAGATTCTTTGCTATTAATTCCTCATTTCCAGTGAAATTATCAGAACAGGTGAGAACAAAGAGGTTCCTTCACCTGCAGAGCAGAAATTGATAGAAAAAAAAAATAATTATTTCAAATACCAAATATGACCTCTAGATATAATAAATAGGAAATATTTTATTAATGAAAGCATTTTGAAGGGGAAAAAATTATTTGAAATTCCATTCTAGAAGGCTTTCCCAGTTGTGATGCAAATGAACTGTCCAGCACTGTGGGAACATCCCACTGCCCACGGGTGCCACTGCCAGTGCTCTGGGGATGCAGAGACACAATCCCAGTGTTCAGTGGCTCCAGACCATTCCCAAAGATCTGAAAGAGATGAGAAAAACTGTGGGAGCCCAGGGTGTACCCCTGGCCTCTCTGGGGGTCTCAAAACCCCCCTGGCGAGGGTCTCAAAGACCCCTGAATGCGACCCTGGTGTCTCAGGCACTGAATTCCAACCCCTGGGGGAAGTTACCAACACAGAGGGAATGGAAACAAGCCACCAAAATCAGTAAAGTGTAAATGAGGTTGTTAGAACGTAGATAAATAGAGTTTTGGGGATGTTTGTGATAAGGGACACGTGGCCAAGATGGAGAGTTTGGGGTGTGGATACCTCTTCCTCCTTCTGCTCCGTGCCATCCGTGCTGGGTGACATGCTGGCACTGTCAGATGGGATGGGGTCAGAGCTGGGCTGTTTAACAAAGTTGTGTTGTATTGGAAAATAATTGTAAATCCCCGGTAGGTAATTTAGAGTATAAAAGATCAGTCCTGCCTCTCCAGGCAGATCCTGCCCTGGACGTCTGGCGAGCAGAGCTGTGAGCTGGGCAGAGCAATCCTGAGATGAGGGAGAACAAACAGCCATGGAAACTCTCAGCACAGCTCCTGCAGCCTCTCATGGGCAGAGCTGGGCTCAAACCCCTGCATGTGCTGCAGAGTGAGCTCAGGGCTGAGGAGACACCTTGGGCTGGGACAGGGAGTGAAGGGATGGCAGGTTGGAGAGAAGAAAAACTTCCATTGGCAAATGTTGAACCTAAAATAATTCTTGAATCACTCTGCAGGCAAGAAGGGTGAGATGGAGCACTTTTCCTAGAGAAACCCAAGGGAAATGTTCTCCAGGAGCCTGTGACTGGTGGGATCAGCTCCCGTGGGGCTCTCTGGGGTTTTGGAGGCACCTGCAGCAGAGGTCACCAGAGAAGGGGCAGGAGGTGGCAGTTCCAAGAAAAGAGCTCGGAAACAAAGAGGGGAAGCAGAAAGCCAGAGCTCTGACAGAGCCTTGGACTGGGGCTGGGAAGTCATCCATAATCCTTTGGAAGACTGGCCTTCCCAAGGAGCCATTGTTCCAGTCCTGGCAGGATCTGTGCCTGTGCTTTCTGTGGAGGAGCTTCCCGAATTATCCGAGGTCATGGGGCTGGGATTTAATTCCTGAGAACTCCTCTGGTGCCAAGGGGAAGAAGATCCCACAGCTGGCAGCTCGTGGTCCTCAAACCCTCCATAAAAATCTGCATTGCTGCAAGGAATTTGGGAAGATTTTTTTTTTCCCTCGAAAAATTGATTTTTTCATATTGAGACAAGTCACTGAAAGTGGAAACCAAGCAGGTCCTTGGGAAGGCATTTTGAAGGAATGCTGCCAACCTGTATCTACTGGCCCTGGCTGAGCAGGGGATTCTTTGACAGGCACTGGGAGGGTGTTTTAATTAACATTTCAAGAAAAGCAGGGGAAGAATGATTCTTCAAATTCTCAGAGGTCAGAAGGTGCTCAGACATCACAGAACTGAATAGAGGGCAGGAGCCTAAAGAGACAGAGACCTGTCAAAGCTCTTGGACAGCACAGCCCCTGGGAGGAGTTATTTTCTTTCTGTTATCAGGTGAAATGGAGCTATCAGAGAATGAATCTCCTGTTCTGACATGCTCCAGAGATAAGGCAGAGCTGGAGGGAGGTGCTGCTCCTGCAGTGGGCCAAAGTGATGAGGGTGATTAAAAACAAAGAGTTTTGATTATTTTGTGAGTTGTAATGGCATCAAAATCCCCCCACAAATGGATGTGATCCCTTCTCATGGAGACACTGAGAAGTGGGAAGGGCTGGTGAGGTTATTCTTTGCCAGGCACAGTGCAGGGCACTCCCATTTCTGCCATGGAAGAGGTAAAAGATCAGATTGGCAGCAGGAAGAGCTTTTCAAGTCCAGCTCTTGCCCTTCTCCATGCAGAGCCCACCAGTCCTGCTGAGTCACTCAGAGCTCCCCACTGCACTCCCCTTGAACTCCTAAACTGCTCAACTCAGCTTCTGGTGGAGCTGGGACCCCCACATCCAGCTGGGTTTATATGAAAGAGGTGGTTTTTCCACTGGGGATCTCATTTATCTGACTGAACTTTCCTCAAAGCCTGCACATCAAGAAATGACTGTGCACACAAAACACCTCACACCAAAATCTGAGCCTGCCTGCAAATATGAAATCCCCCAAAAGTGTTCCTATTAATGGGGTGTGCCCAAACAAACAGCTCCTCAGAACAAAAGAAATGCAAAAAATACACAAAAAGTCAATTTATATTTTTAAAAAAAAACCTTTCATGTTGTTTCAGTGAGAAAAAAGGCACATGAAAGCTTTCTCAAATTTAAAAACATATTTTAGTCAAGCTTACATTGGATGCAAGGTGGGAATAATAATGAGGCAATGCTATTAAGTGGGAATTTTTTAGGAGTGGTTGTGGGAGATGCTAGGAGCTGAATGATGAGCCCACTGGAAGGAAAAATTGAAGCCAACTCCCAAACTCTCACAGAGAACCTGCACACCTACAGGAAGGAATTTTTAGGAAGCCGAAGTTGTGACAAGAGACTTTTGACAGCTCAAACGCTCTTTCAAGTGCTGAAATGAGAGAATTTCCCCCATCTCTTTCCCCATCCAGCTGAGGGTGGGAAGGGTTCCCAGCTGCAATGTGAAGTTTGCTGGTGTCTGTGCCTGGAGGTGACACAAAGGTTGTGGGACAAGAATAGAGTGGGATTAGCTGAGCTCTAATCCCACCGGTGCCGTGTGGCATCACCTACGGAGAGCCTCCCACTGCTGCAGGGAAACGTGTTAAACCTGGCCTCCCAATCCTAACTGATCCCCTCTATCTCCTTTCCTGCCTCATACAGCATCAGGAACTGTTTGAGTTGTTCCACTGGAGCTGCCCCAAACAGGGCTGAGAGCGAGCCCGGGGCTGAGCGAGGAGCTCGTGCTCGGATCCAGCTGAATCCCAGCTTGGATGGTGCTGCAACATCCCAAAATGCCACCAGAACAGCAATGCTGGCCCATCAGAATATAAATTATTCCCACCTCTGCAGTGCCTCGTGGGTTTGGAGTTAATAAATTCAGGTTTCACAGAGCCCAGGGAGGGAGAGGAGCTGTGGAAGCCCCAAATATTCCAGAAAATAGCGGCTGGGAAGCGCTGCCATTGCCACGGAGAAACAAAGGGGAGCTGTGAGCTGCCTGCTGGGTGGCCAGAGCAGCACTGCTGCCGTGGTCCACAGGCTCCTGGAAAACCAGAATGCACAGGATTTCACTGCACAGCTCTCCAGAGCACGCAACAATCGGGCAGGGCGGGGGCGGCTTTCGGAGCCGACATAAATCTCCCTTCCCTCTGCTCGAATCTCACGCTGATAGCAGCCAGCTCTCTTATCAGCCCCTGATGGCAAGGAACGAGGATCTAGATAAAGTTGTTTATTCCAGTCAGGTACTGGCATGATGTGAGAAACCACACTGGGAGACCAGATGTTCCCGAGCTGGCCACCGCAGGGTTTGCTCGGGAGCAGGAAAAACGATTTTTCCTCCTTTTCCCTGGCCTTGCTTGGCCTGTTGTTATTTCCTACCAGCACCTCGGTGTTTTCCTCATCAGCTGGAGCACAGCCCGAGTCTTCCCCTCCTGCTGCATCTGTTTTCAAAGGAGGTTTTGAGAGCTCTCAACACAAAAGTGGTAAATCCTCCTCGGGATGCTCGGCTGAGGAGCATGAAGGGAATTCAGGCACGTTCTTGGTGATCCCTTTGGCCAGTCTAACAGAGGACGGGGTTGAGGTAAATTTATCTCCTGTGTTTCAGGGAATCACCTGGATTTTGCAAGTCCCTGCACACCAGAGAAGCGGGAATGGACAATGAAGTTTCTTTAAGTTTGAGAGGATTTGGAAGCACAGGGTGGAACTTTTGCTCTTTCTCCAAATTCGCCTTTTCGTTGGGAGATTCAGTGGCAAAACAGGACATATTTTGTGGGTGACTTTGTTCTTTTGGGGTTTGTTTGAGAAGGTTGGTTTCTTCCCAGTCCATAAAATTTCAGGAGCAAAAGCCCAGCATGAAGTGCTCTTTGATTTTGACCAAATATTGACTCTATTAATTAAAAAATCGAGTGGAGCTGCACAGCCTCATCTGTCTGCAAAGCATTTGTAATCTCCAAACATAACAGGAGATAATCAAATGTCTACACAATCTTCTCTTTTAACCTTTGGATGAGGAATTTTTTCCAGCCTGGCTGCACCTGAAGCAATCAGCAATGGCAGGACTCAGCAGAGAGGAACAAAAAAAAACAAAACCTGTTGGAAAGCCCTTCATTAACCAATCTGAAATGAAAGCATTCAATCTTAATCCTGTCACCAGGGTTCCCTAATTAAGGGAATGGGCAGATTTATGAGGTTTCTATTTTTACGGCGCGCTCGGATGTGATGTCAGGGCTGGCTGGAGCCAACGGGAATTGTGCTTAAATTGTCCCAGGAGAACTCCTGTGCTCTCCAACTCCCACAGCACCTCCCCAGCTTCCAGCAAAAAAGCTCAGGCAGGGCTCCCAGGGATTCACACGAGCTCGAGCTGTTGTTTTCCGTTCGTGTTTCACCTTTTCCGGATTATTGCTGTGAATTCCCAATCTTCTGCAAGCCCAGTGGGGAGAAATCTGCTTCCTGATCAGGCTGGAATAACTTGTAGAGGTTCCTATAAAGTCATCAGACATCACTCCTGTTTGCAGTGGTGACAGAAATTGGAGAAATGGGATTAGGAAAGAGGGAATGGGAGTGCTGGGCCACCTGTAAATGGATAAAAAGTGAATTTAGATGACAACAGGCAGGGAATTGGCAGGACAGAGCTGTCCCTTCTTGGCCTTTTGGCAATGTTGGCATCAATTCTGTGTCTACCACAGCATTTTTTAGAGAAACTTCCCATAAACAACCTAGTTGGGACAATGAGGGATCTTCCATGAAACAGCCTCAGCCCCTTCCTTCCCCCTCTGCTTGGGGTGTCTTTAGTGGTGCTGCTGGGGGAAAAGAGGAGATGGGAAAGGTCTGAATTTCAAATTCAATTCCTCCAGCAATTCCTCCAAAAGGCAAAGAATCACCCCAAAAATCACACAAATCCAAAACCAACGAAAGAAGCCATTAATTCAATTTCCAGAAGACAAAAATCCAAGCTCCAAGTGCTTTTAGGATTTTGTTCTTACCATCTATTGATGGAAAGCTTTTAGCTTTACCCCTATATTTAGCATTGCAATAAATGTTCTGCATCCCCACGCTGCCATCACTGCTCATTTAAAAGCTTAAGTAGCTGAATTTATGACAGGTTTTCTTTCTGATGCCACTGTTTTCATGCTCATGAATTATAGATCCAGCTCTAGAGAGAGTGGTGGTGTCAGAGAAAAACTGATCACTCATCTTTATGAGGAGAAAAAATGAGATAGGAAGAGGCTCTGTGACAATGGGCAAATTCAGTGATTGGGGGGGAAAGGGTCTTTTGTGGAATCTGTCAGATTTTACCTTTCTTTCATCATGAGGGGAGGAGCAGGAATTTGATTTCTGCCAGCAGCCCAAAGAGCAGGATAAATGAATTTCTGCCACAGGCCAGATCCCTGTTCCCTTTTCCAGCAGGGATGACCTCTAACTTCTCTCTAATTTATCAAGACCTCTCCCAAACCAAGCATTTCTTTGTGGATTCAGCCAGAATTCCACATTTTCCTGCTGCTGACCAGCATTTCCCTGCTGCAGCTCCACTCCTCCTTCAGGGGGACACTGCTAGCCAGGAATTCCTCTCCTGGAATTCCTTCCCTCCTCCCATCAGCTGTGCTGGGAGAAGTGGGCAGATTTTTGCACACTGAGTCTCACACCACGTTGAGGAAGAAGAAAATATTGAAGTTAATTTGCTGTGAAGCTTGGAGAGCAAAAATGCTGTCAGTTATCTAAAGGTTGGCTCTGCCTTATTCCCTGCACTTCCACGAGATGTCTTTTTTCTCCTCAGAGTGAAATTTGTGAATGGCACAGAGGATTTGCAGTGCTGAATGTGTTTGTGCTTCCTCATTTCTCCTCTAACACCAGGAATTTTGCCAGATGCTTGTTTTTCCCTTCTCCATCTCTTCCAAATCCCCCTTCCCAAATTAACTGACAGCCTTTCATGTCCCTGCTCTGGCAATTTCTCCTTCATTCCAGGAGGGAGGAATGCACAGGCCAGATAGTCCAACATAGCTTTGCAAAGACTTTAAGCTGCTTTTCCTCTTGTCAAACCAGCCTAAAATAAATGTATTCCACACCTATAGCCTGAAAAATTTTTACAAGGCAAGGCTCTCATGAAGAAATATAAATCTCAGTGGGGAGAAGAATGCAAAGCAATAAAGTTGTGTATACAGCTGAGGGCAGATGAATTATTTTCTAGTTGTTTCCTCACCCAAAGACCATTCTCTTCATCAAAGCCTGAGCAACTTCCAGGAGCAGAGTTTATCCCAGTGCCTGCTTCTGGCAGAAGCAGCTTTGCCAGCCTGACCTTCTCCCTAAATCCACTCAGCGTGGCCTGGAAATTTTGCATTCTTTTCTTGCTGTTCCATTCTGTTCTGTCACTTTTAGGGCAAGAGAAATATCCCCACTGAACCATCAAAAAATTGCAATGAGGAGAGTGGGGGGAAAGAGGGAATGAAAGCAGCTGCAGAATTAAAATATTTTTAAAAATAAGGGCCACCTAATGCTTAAGAATAAATGTGTTGAAACTCACAAAATCCAGGAATTTTGTCCAGGAATTGCCACAATAAATGGTCACACAGAGAGAATTGAATTCCTTCCCTCCTGCCATCAGTTATGTTGGGAGAAGTGGGGCAGATTTTTGCACATTCTCACACCAAATTGAGGAAGAATAAAATATGTAAGTCATTCTTGCTGGAGGGGAAGGTGACTTGAAGAAGCTTTTTGGGGTAAATCTGCAGGTTCCTACAGGTGGAAGGGAGCCCAGCAATGGCACCACTGCTCTCACCCCATGGTTTGTTCTGGAGGGCAGACAAAGAAACCTCACCCAGAGTTTTCCTTCCTCCAACATCACCAGGTTTTGGGTTGTACCAGCCTCCACTGTGCCTCTGGAAACAGCAAATAATTGAGGAATGGGGTGAAGTTGGTCCTGAACATCCCCTTTTTGTGTGTGCAGCATCAGGCAGGACCCCTCAGGCTGCTTCCCCAGGGTATGTGTTTGGTTATTTCTTCCCCAGCAGTAAATCCTGAGAGGCTGCTGCTGTTTTGAGGGTAAATTGCATTTTTTGAGTCCACCTTTTGTCTCCTGCAGGGATTGATCTTTCCAGGGAATGTGCTGGGACTTGTGGAGGCATTTCAGGGGCTGGAAGGTGAGTTCTGCCAGCAGCTGATGGAGAGTCTGGAGCTGCTGCTCATTTTTCTCATATTTGCTGCCCTAATGATGCTGGGGTTTGCCTGCCCATTCTCTTCCTCACCCTGAGATGAAGAGGGTCCAGGGAGCTGGCTGCAGGAATTCAGGTGAAGTGCTCTGGATCCCAAAGGTCAGATTAGATCAGAACTGGTTCCTTCTGACTTTAGCTTTTTGTGACTGGCTACTGCTGTTCCCAGAACATTCCTGTAGTGATGTCAGGTCCAGTCAAAATGGTTGGGTGGGTTCTGCTGCTCCTTTCTCTGCATGTGTCTTTACATTTGTACTTATGAAACTCTGCCCATGACCCTGATGAGCTTTATGGCAAATACTGACCAATTCCTGGTGCTTAAAATGGAATTTTTCACAGCTGGAAATGCTGGTGGTCCTTTATAAGGGAAGAAAAAAATCCTAAAAACTCTGTGAAACAGGCAGAAGAATTTGGTGCTAAAAGCTTTGCAGAAGTGAAGTTTTGCAGAAGTGAAGTTTTGCAGAAGTGAAGCTTTGCAGAAGTGAAGCTTTGCAGAAGTGAAGCTTTGCAGTCCTGTGGCTCCTCCAGGAGCACTGAGGTCCCCTGGGAGCTGATCTGGGTCTGAGGCACCTCCTGAGCTTGGAGCCAGCCCCATCCACCCTCTGGCCATGTCCAAGGGGCTGCAGGGCTCTGCCTTGGCAGGAGGAGCCTCCAGGAGACAATGGATGGCTGCAGAACAAGTGAAGAGATCACTGAGGGGAAGCTGATATTTGAGATGGGCCCAAATTGAGTCAGGATTGTCTCAAATTCTTTCTCTGCCTTTGCTGTGTTCTCTGCTCTGGTTCTCCAGCACCACCCGTGCTCCTCAGGCTTTCACACCAGCAGCTGGAGGGGCTGGAAGCCCTGAGCCCCTCCTGAATCCAGGCATGCTTCCCTTGGAAACCAGCCTTTGATTCACCAAAAGCTCAGCGTGGCCACGATGAAACAATTTTGGGTTCTGCAAGGAAATAATGCCTCCCAAACCTCCCCTGCAGTGAGGAGCTGCTGCCTCCTCAGCAGAGCCCCAGGAAGGGCCAGGTTTGGTCTTTTGCTCTGTGTTGAACAAGTGATGCTGGCCTGAAGCAAATTCCAAATTAGTCCTTGCAGATGTATGAATGAATTTGGGTTAATTGCTGATTAATCAGTTAATCAGCTCAGAAAACGAAGCTTGGGCATTTCTTGAGAAGTGCATCAACAAAAGCAGAAAGAAAAGAGACTTCTGGTATTTTTAAGGTAAAAATTAACAAAATTAGGCAGATTATTTAAGAATTTTTAGGCTATTTTTGCACGTCATCAAAAGAATGGCAAAAGGGAAGAGAGGCAGTGCCCCAAATTTCTCCTGGAAGCAAAATCTTGGTTGTTTGCTCTCCTCAAAGCTGGACCTCTGAGTAATATCAGTAATTTATTGCTGATATCTGCACTGTCAGATATGCCTGTGACTGACAATGGTGAGGGAGTGGAAACCAGCCAGAGTGAAGATTTTCAGGATTATTTTCAGAAAAGAAAATGGAAATAGAGCTCCCATTCTGACAGGCACTTCCAGGGGTTTGGAGATGACTGTGTTGAAATCTGTCCCCTCTTAAGGAGGCAATAAAATTCCCCAGCTCAAGATTAGCACATCATTACATCCCCTGGCTCTCAGAGCCTCTGCTCAGCTCTCTGGGTGCACCCAGCACACCTCATTCCCTGTAGCCTCCCAAAATTCCTGTTTCCATCAGAGGAGGTGATTTCCTTCCTGTCAGACTGGGAGTTGTGTTTAATGGGCTCAGCTCCACACTGGGAGCTGTCTGCCTTTCAGGGGAGAGGGTGCAGCTGAAATTCCCTGTTTTTGTAGGATAATTGGATCCTTTTCAGGAGGGCAGCAGATCAGCATCAATCAGTTCCACTCTCCCACCTCTCTCGAGCTGCTTTGTGCTGGGAGCAGGAGCCAAGGAACTCGTGCTGGATGGAAATTCCTGGGTGGAGATGGGAGCAGAGGCCTCGTTAGCAGGAGCTGGTGGCAGTGGGGTTGTGTTTTATCCCTGTCAATTAGCCCTGAAAAGCTCAGATCGTTCCCAGGCTGTGTTTGGAGCAGCAGTCTCTTTTGGGGAGTGGGACTGGGAGGGCTGGAGTCGTCCCTGTTGTCCATGTACAGCATGAGAAATTCCAACTGACATTTTATTGACACTTGGGTTGCTTTTGTGGGATGGAATTAAAGACCTCCCCCTCCTTATCCTCGAAGGGATGGCCCTGGGGAGTGAGGAGGTAACAGCCTGAGCTGGAGGAAGTGTCAGGAGAAGGACAGGTGGCACTAAGGTGATGCTGGGTGCAGTCAGGCTGGATATCAGACAACTGCCAGTACCACGGGCAGGAGGAGCTGGGAACTGCCTTCTGCTGGGGGGCACTGGGAGCACTGGGAGCACTGGGAGCACAGAGACTGCTGGTTTGGAAGGTATGACTGAGGGTGTGAAATGGTTTATCCAGAGTGATGGAATGGGTTGGGTTGGGTTGGAAAGGACCCCAAAGCTCATCCAGTGCCAGCCCTGCCTTGGCAGGGACACCTTCCCCTGTCCCCTCCCCCTGTCCCAGGCTGCTCCCAGCCCTGTCCAGCCTGGCCTTGGGCACTGCCAGGGGTCCAGGGGCAGCCACAGCTGTGCCAGGGCCTGCCACCCTCACAGGGAAGGATTCCTGCCCAAAATCCATCCAGTCCCTGCCCTCAGTCAGTGGGATCTATTCCCTGAGTCCTGTCCCTCCATCCCTTGTCAAGAATTTCTCTCCATCTCTCCTGTAGCTCCTTCAGGCACTAAAGGCCACAATGAGCTCACCCCACAGCTCCACTTGAACAATCCCAATTCTCCCAGCCTTTCCCCACCTCTGACCACCCTGCTGCCTCCTCTGGACTGGTTCCAGTGTCCCCACCCCTTCCCAAGCTGGGAGCCCAGGGGATGCAGGGCCAGGTGGGGTCTCCAGTGCAATCCAGAACTGCCCCAACCCCTTTCTGTGCCCTGCTCACCAAACACCTGAGGTGAGCTGCCCAAAGGCATCCCCACCCTGCTGTGCCCTGTCCCCCTGTCTCTGCTGACTCCTTGGCCCTTGGCGATTTCCTCTGGCACGTGTGGAATGCTTTGTTCCCGGGGCACCTCTAATCCCAGCTTTTCTGCCCCGCACTTGGGGCTGCTCTCTGTAATGCCCCACTGATGTGGAAGAGAATGAGCGAGCAAAGCAAGGCTGCTGCAGCAGGAATGTGCTGGAAACCAGCCACCAGCCAGGCTGAGCCCACAGGGATGGGCAGAAACGGCCCCTGGAGCAGCCCAGGAATGCCTCCAGGGTCCTGGATGTGCCCCTTGCATATCTGGTGTTACATGTGAGAGTCCGCACTAAGTCTTTGCTCTGGGCGGACAATTGGTACAAAACAGGTTTTTGCTGCTCCTTTATCCTTCCCATCCCTGCCAAAGCCTCTCAAGCCTCACATTCTGGCTGATATTTATCAGTGCCTGGCTTGGGATCATGTGGCATCATCTCTGTTCTTGTGTTTTTCCCTCACTTTTGATATATCCCAAACCCTCAGTTAATTCTGTGATCCACAGTAGTGACACTCCCAAAGTTTCACCAACAAAACCCCAGGAAATTACCTATTTTTAAGTTTATGGACATTACAAAGGCAGAGTTAATGCTGGGTCCAGCCTGAGAGAAGATGCCACAAAAGTCAGAAAATAAAACTTGGTGTCTCTGCCTTTTGCACATCCCAGAGTCCAACTTCCTGCAGTTTTTCCTTCACTTTTTCCAGAACCCGCTGGAGACTTTTTAAATTTGTTTTTTTAGAGCATTCAAAATAATTAGTCCCTCTTCAGATGCAGGAAGGATAAAGCTTCATCTCCTACTAGAACCCAGCCAGCAGAGCAGTGCTGAGACCATTTATTCTCAATATTCCAGTCTAGGGGCCTGCTTTTTTTTTTTTTTTTTTTTTTTTTTTTGGGATCCACAAATTTGCTGCTGCTTTGTGTTTTCTCTGGGCTGTGAATCAATGGAGCTGCAGAGGAACTTTACGAGCTCCTGGGGAGCCTGAAATGCTTTTGTGTCTGGGATCAAACCCCTCTTCTCTGTCAGCAAATGCTGGAATTGCTGGGGACAATTCCAACAGAGCCATGGAAGGGAGAAAAGAGAGCAGGGAATGGAATCCCACCTGCAGGCAGAGCTCTTCGTGGATATTTGGAAATTGAACCTCCCAAAAACAAGTGTCTTCACAAGGAAGGAGGAGCCAAATATAAATGTTCCTGCAAATGGGAGTTTGACTTTCATCAAGGAAAATAAAAATCTCACCTCAGTGTGGATGAAAAGTACAGAAATAGCATTTTCTGCTTCTCTATGGCTTTTTAGAGTGAGATTTTTCCTTTCTGTGGGGAACCCACTGAAATTTAAATCTGAGCAGTGTCAGTTGTAACCCCTTCCACAATCAGGAGGGATTTCCATTTCTTGGCTCCAGGCAGTGAAAATCCATCTGGTTGGAGGATTTTCCCCCCTGTAGAGGATGGTGAGGTTCTATCCATCCCCTTTTGTCTGGACACGAGGGTCAGGGCTCTGTTTTTGTCTTTTAACTCTTGGAGGGGACCTCACCCAACACCCTGAGCCACTCAGGAAACTTATTCCCAGTCGGTTCCAGTGAGCCAGGGCTGGACTGGCTGGCAGGAATGGGTGGAAATCCACACAGGGACATTCCTCACATTCCAGGGCACGTGCTGCTCCCTGGAAAAAAAAAAATAAATAACCCAAAACTTTCCACTGCAAACAGGCACTGGGAGAATTTCCCTCCCTGGGTATCCCAGTGCCACCAGAGCTGCTGGAATTGGGAATATCACAGAATCACCAGGTTGGAAGATACCTCCAAATCAAGTCCAACCCACACCCTAACACCCCAACTAAAGCATGGCACCAAGTGCCACATCCAGGCAGGAAAAGTTGAATTTCTCTCACCTGGCTGGAATATGTGGAATTTAGAGAAGACATCCCCTTCTCTAAATTGTGTTCATCCCCTAAATTGTCAGGGCAAGGCTCACCCAACATTTTTGGGTCAGGTGCCTGCCAGAGCCACTGCTAATATTGATTTATTTATTTTAGATTTACTGTAGATATTGATAAATGCAGAGCTGCTCATCCACAGCCAGTGAAGGGGAGCACCAGGAGGGTTCAGCAGAGGAAGATTTGGCTGCTAAGGAGGAGTTTGTGTTTTAATTGCTGGACTTTAATTCCCTCTCCAGCTACTTCAAGGGGTGGCAGAGAAACAGAGCTGGACTCTCTGCTTGGAGCAAGAGAAATTCCAGTTAGATCCAGGGAAAAATGCACACGAGGATGTGAAGCCCTCATTGATAAAGGTATTCAAAATTCAGTCACCTGAGGCCTTGAGCATCATGGGCTTCATTTGAAGCTCCCTCTGCTTTTTGCTCTCTTCCAAACAAAACTGCTTTTTCCTGAAGAATCCACACCATGATCTGGGAATTTACAAAGCCAGAACATTCCTATATTCTGAATTCTGTCCCTGACCCCAGAGGAACCTTCCAATGTGCCATGGCAGCTTCAAAAAGTGCATTTTATTCTGTATCAGCCTCTGCATCCTGAGTGAATGCACTGCCCACGTTTTTATTGATCTCTTCTGTAATTTCAATCCCTGCTGGCCCCATTTAATTGAACAATTTTGTGGTCACCTGTCACCAGAACATGTCAGCTATGCTTCCCTGGAATTGTCCCTGTAAATTTTATTCATGGAGCAGGGTCCCATCCCTGTCCCTCCCTCACCCCTGGGTTAACCAGATGACATTTATTAAATTCCACATTTGTTTCTTTCTCAGTGTGTACCTGCAGGTGCAGAAAGAGTTGTCAAAACACTTTTTTTTTCTATTATTTAATCAATGAAAACAGAGGATCAAGGTCACGTTCCCTCATGTGACTGCAAATTCATTCATTGTTTTGGAGGGGATGGAAAGAGGTTGTGACAGGAAAAACATTTTTAATCAGCAGTTCCTGTAGAAAAGTTCCATAGGGGCTGATCTTATCTATTCTCTGTTGTCCTAAATAACCAAACAGATAATTTCTGAGTTTCACCAGCATCCCTGAGCCCCCTCTGTCACATTTCACCAAAGTGCTGAGAGGTGCTGCAGCACTGGGGGTGTCTCAACCAAAACTTTTGGTTTAGAGTTGTGGATAGAAGTGGGAATTGATCAGGGTGAAACTCTGTGCTGGTTTGACCAGAGTG
Source organism: Luscinia megarhynchos (assembly GCA_034336665.1). Taxonomy (NCBI): domain Eukaryota; kingdom Metazoa; phylum Chordata; class Aves; order Passeriformes; family Muscicapidae; genus Luscinia; species Luscinia megarhynchos. The sequence goes on from CM067580.1 coordinate 2,136,327, forward strand.
GGGCAGGGAAAAACGAAAAATTAATAACAAAGTTTAACACCTGGTGTTGTAGAGAAGAGAAGTGCATGAGGAAGGTGATATTCTGGTAAAAGAATGTTTACAAGAGGTGCTGCCTTCCTTGGGCCAATGAGCTGTCCTGGTTTGCAGGACAGGTGTCTGCCAAGAAAGGCAGGAACTTCTCTTTGAAATGGAGAATGTAAACCCCCTCCCTCCTAATTATTATAATTCTGAAATTAAGGGGCTCTCAGGCAAAGATATGGGAATTAGCAATAACAGTTCTTTACTAGGAAAATTAAAATAGAAATGCAGGATTACAAAGAACAATCCAAACCCTGCCAGAGTCAGAATCCAAGCTGACACCCGTCAGTCAGGCAGGGTGTTGGCAGCAGTCCCATTCAATGGTGGCTGCATCCTCCTGCAGGGGCAGATGTGGTTCAGATGGAGCAGTGCTCCTGGAGAAGGTGCAGTTTCCTCTGAAGCTTCAGGGATGATGTGCAAAGGTCTGGCTTTCCTCTGGAATCCAGTGGAAAGAAGGTGCCTTGGTGTCCAAAATCTCAGTTTTGATCTGGGTAGGAAAGGCTTGGCTCCTCCCCTGGCTGGAGCATCTCCCAGTGGGATGATGTAATTTTATCAGTCATGCCCTGGGACTCACTGGCCATGAACAGGAGATATCTCCTGGAGGGAGGATGGGCTGTGGGAAAGATAAAAATGATTGCCCAGCTGGTTTTTAATAATGGCCCATTAACAGGAGATATCCCCACAGAGATAAAGATCACTGCCACACCCAGATTTTAACAATGGCCCATTAACAGGAGATATCCCCACAGAGATAAGGATCATTGCCACAGCTGGTTTTTAACAATGGCCCATTAACAGGAGATATCTCCTGGAGGGAGGATAGGCTGTGGAAAGATAAAGATGATTGCCCAGCTGGTTTAAAGATGCCCATTAGCAGATAATATGTGCTAGGAGATCAGGGTCATTGTCCCACCTGGCTGCAGCAGGTGGGGACAAAATTCACATTTCTGGCCACATCCTGTGTTGTAACCGCGCACATGAGCTTAATTCCATCCATTGGTTCTGTGAACCAGTCTATAAAAATGTGTTTAATTCTGCAATAAATCACTTCCTCTGCTTTCTGGATGAAGCCTGTGTTGCTGTATTCTTCCACCACTCCCCAGCCTTACAGCCACACCTGAGTCATCTGAAGAGATGACATTCTTCAGCTTTTGCCATAAAAACCCCAAAACCCTCAATTTTAGCCCCATCCCCACCTCCCACCCCGTTTGCAGCTTTTCCTGCACTTCCAGAGTCCGTGTCAGAGGAGTTTCTGCTGCCCAGATGAGGAATGGAGCGTGAAGGGCTTGCAGAACCTCCCAGCACGAGGACAGCTCTCAGATGGGCAGCCAGCTTTCCTCTCCCTCTTCCTCTGCTCCAGTTCTGCCTCTGGAGTGCTGAACCCTCAGCAGTCACATCTTTCAGATGCTCCAGTGGGCCCTGAACATTTATTTTAAGTAAAATAAAAGTGGCTGTTCCCTGCCTTGCCCTAGCTCACCCAGGGTGTCTGTGGCAGAGCCAGCAGTCGAGCCCAGATCTTCAAAATCTCAGGCCAGGCTTAACCACAAAACCATTCTTCCTCTCACAAAGATGATCCCCATCCCATAGGAAAAATATTCTAACAGGATCTGAAAAAAAATCCTATAAAAATACTTAAACCTGAACAAATATGTAATAATTGCTATTCAGGATCCATGCAGGGGCTAATGAAAGCCATACTCTGTGATCTTAATTTAAAACAAGCCCAATATTATTTTTAGGGTTTGGATGGGGATTTGTTGCTTCTATCAGCAGCGTGTTTGGCACCCAGTGCCACACAAAACTCTGCTGTTTCATCAAAGCCCTGGCAAAAAACTCTGATTTCTGGACAGCTGCTTCATTTCCCTGATTAAAAACCTCCCCTGGTGCTGCTGCTCGTGCTGCTGTCCCCCTGCAGAACAGGGGGGCTGTGACACTGTGACACAGGGCCAGTCCTTGCTGGTCTGAGCCCCCAGCACAGTTTGGGATTAGGCTTTAATTCCGGAGATGGGAGTTATGCAATGGAGCAGAACAGGAGTCCCAGGGCTGCACTGGCTGACCTTGGGATGCAGAGCTGCTCCCAGAAACCCAACCTGAGCAAACCCTTCCCTCTCCTCAGGGAGAATTGCATTTTGCCTCTGGGCTCCTGGCTCGAGGTGTGTGGTGTGCAGGAGTTTGCAGGAGCTGAGTCAAGCCGGGGGTGTTGTTTTCACATGTGAGACAGTAAATGATGTTCTCTCCAGAGGAATTGAAAATAAAGGCACGTGGCAGCACAGCTCATCTGATTTCCCCCCCCCTCTTTTTTTGTTTTATATTGTTTCTGCTTCTCTAATTCCAGGATCTAGGAGAGGAGCTAACCACAATAATACCATATTTTACAAGATTTTAACTTAATTTTGGTTGGGGACAAGAAACTCAAATATTTCTGGTAAACAAGAACAATGCAGGCTCTGTGAACTGAGCTCAAAGGCTGAGCCCTGAAGAGCTGCAAAGCATCTTTTTGTCCTTGCATCCTAAAAACTCTTTCTTTAGAGAAAAGGGTTAAAAGCAGCAAAAGAGCACAATGAAAACATCAAAATAGCTCAGCCAAGTGCAAAGCCACATATTTCTGGTGGTTTTACCCCAAGCATCAGCACCTGCCAGCCCAGGGTCTCCTTTTTCATTCCCCCAGCCACAGCAAACCCTCAGTGTCTGCCCTGGCCCCGAGCCCTGCAGCAGATGTGCTGGAGGCTTTGTGAAAACTGTGAGTGAGGAGCCATGGCAGGGGCCAGGCTGGGCAGGGGAGCAGGAGCCTGGGTTTGTCCTGCCCTGGAAATGGCAAATCCTCTTTAGCTTTGCTTCTTTCACACTCTGAGTGCAAATCACCTGAACTTCCCCATCTCCCCTCTTAGAGAACCCTTCAGCCTCTCACAGACTCGAGAATCCAGTCTGGGACAGAAATTCTGAATAGAAACTGAGAGTTCAAGAATTTCTGGGCCAAAAAAAAACCCAAAAAAACCAACCCAACCTTTTACTGCTGGATAAATGCAGTGTATGAACATGTCCTGCCTTTTTCCTGCCCGTTTGCTGATGTTCTGTGACCTCAACAGAGCCTTGGAGGGTAAAAAAACCTCAGAATTGAATGGAATGGAGTGGAATGGAATGGAATGGAATGGAATGGAATGGAATGGAATGGAATGGAATGGAGTGGAGTGGAATGGAATGGAATGGAATGGAATGGAGAGTGGAATGGAATGGAATGGAATGGAATGGAATGGAATGGAATGGAATGGAATGGAATGGAATGGAATGGAATGGAATGGAATGGAATGGAATGGAATGGAATGGAATGAAATAGAATAGAATAGAATAGAATAGAATAGAATAGAATAGAATAGAATAGAATAGAATAGAATAGAATAGAATAGAATAGAATAGAATAGAATAGAATAGAATAGAATAGAATAGAATAGAATAGAATAGAATAGAATAGAATAGAATAGAATAGAATAGAATAGAATAGAATAGAAATAGAAATAGAAATAGAAAAGAATAGAATAGAATAGAATAGAATAGAATAGAATAGAATAGAATAGAATAGAATAGAATAGAATAGAATAGAATAGAATAGAATAGAATAGAATAGAATAGAATAGAATAGAATAGAATAGAATAGAATAGAATAGAATAGAATAGAATAGAATAGAATAGAATAGAATAGAATAGAATAGAATAGAATAGGAATAGAATAGAATAGAATGAGAATAGAATAGAATAGAATAGAATAGAATAGAATAGAATAGAATAGAATAGAATAGAATAGAATAGAATAGAATAGAATAGAATAGAATAGAATAGAATAGAATAGAATAGAATAGAATAGAATAGAATAGAATAGAATAGAATAGAATAGAATAGAATAGAATAGAATAGAATAGAATAGAATAGAATAGAATAGAATAGAATAGAATAGAATAGAATAGAATAGAATAGAATAGAATAGAATAGAATAGAATAGAATAGAATAGAATAGAATAGAATAGAATAGAATAGAATAGAATAGAATAGAATAGAATAGAATAGAATAGAATAGAATAGAATAGAATACCTGTGGCTCAAACCTGCTTGTGCTGGGGTCAGTATTGATCACCTTCAGCCCACACAGTGCTGGGGATGAGCAGAGCTGACCCCAAACCCCAAAGCAGCTTTGGGCAGAGGATCAAAGTTCCACACGAGCTTTCAGAGCGTTCTCAAAACAAATTGACAGCAGCACATGCACCTGAAGTGGGGCACTCAGTGGAGTTTGTGCTTTGCCACTGAGAATTAGTCAGAGGAAGGAGAGCTAAGCCCTGGAAAAGCAGGAGCTGCTGCCTGTCGCTGCCTCTTTATCTTGTTATGATACCCGTGTCCAGCCGTGCTTCCCTCTGCAAACCGCCGGGGCTGGGAGCACCCATCATCCTATCAGTGCACTTGGACTCATTATGCTCAATCAAAATGTTTCAAAAGAGGACAGAAATGTCTGCAGCAGTTAATCCCGACCATCGGGGTTGTCAGGACATTGGCATTTTACACTTCAGTTCAATTACAGGACAAATCTGCTAATGGGACATAATCTTCCTGAGTAAACAAGGAAGCAGGGCACTGATATTCTGGCAATTGATTTATGCAGGGTAAATGGTGCAGAGTAAAAGCCTCGGGAAGGCACATGAATGAGAGCAGCCCTGAGCTGGTCTGCTCCTGCTTTCCCTTCCCTTCTTCCACAGGAAAAAACGTTACGTGGAGTTTGTTTTTAATTGTTCTGCGTCCAGGAGTCAGAGGGATGCTCCACACCCAGCGGGGTCATCTCCCCTCCCTCCTCTCCTTCTGCCTCTCCCAGGAAGCAGGAGAGAGGGAACAAATCAAACAAAAATCCTTTGCTGCAAAGGGTGAGATCCCAGAGCCTCTGTCTGTGCAGGGGGGGTGGAGAGACCTGGGGCAGCTCAGCAGTGCTTGGAAGTGAGGGAACAGGGGCTGGGTGCTGATGGGAGACCCAAAGGGGCTGGGGGTGGTGATAAAAGACCCCCATGGGGCTGGGGGTGCTGATGTGAGACCCCAATGGGGCTGGGGTGCTGATGGGAGACCCCAGTGGGGCTGGGGTGGTGATGGGAGACCCAAAGGGGCTGGGGGTGGTGATGGAAGACCCAAAGGGGCTGGGGGTGGTGATGGGAGACCTCAGTGGGGCTGGGGTGGTGATGTGAGACCCCAAAGGGGCTGGGGGTGGTGATGGGAGACCTCAGTGGGGCTGGGGTGGTGATGTGAGACCCCAAAGGGGCTGGGGGTGGTGATGGGAGACTCCAAGGGGGCTGGGGATGGTGGTGGGAGACCTCAGTGGGGCTGGGGATGGTCATGAGAGGCCATCATCAGGCTGGGAGTTCTCAGGAGGGTCTCCCTCAGGGCTGGGGGTGCTGACAAGGCTCTCCCACGGGATGGGGGTGCTGGACCCCCATCTCCAGTCCTGCCCCAGTCCAGCTCTCTCCCAGCCACCAGTGGGTCACTGGTCCCGAGTGCTCTGCAGAGCAGCGAGCCCCGAGCCTGCCTTTGACTAATGCAACCTTTAAGGGTTTAATTAAAGCGACTCCAAGTGATGCAATCGCCTTCCCACACGGACTGCCACTTCCCAGGAGAGCTGAGGGGAGGCTGGCAGGGAAATTCCTGCACACTCATCGCACTCACATCAAACACTCCTCACACTCACATCACACACTCCTCACACTCACATCACACATCAAACACTCCTCACACTCACATCACACTCATCACACTCACATTGCATACTCCTCACACTCACATCACACTCACATCACACTCACATTGCACACTCATCACACTCACATCACACACTCCTCACACTCATCACACTCACATCACACATCAAACACTCCTCACACTCACATCACACTCACATCACACTCACATCACACTCACATCACACTCACATTGCACACTCATCACACTCACATCAAACACTCCTCACACTCACATCACACTCACATCACCATCAAACACTCCTCACACTCATCACACTCATCACACTCACATTGCATACTCCTCATACTCACATCACACTCCCATCAAGCACTCCTCACACTCTTCACACTCACATCACACATCAAACACTCCTCACACTCACATCACACATCACACTCATATCAAACACTCCTCACACTCATTACACTCCCATCACACTCACATCACACTCACATTGCACACTCATCACACTCACATCACACATCACACATCACACATCAAACACTCCTCACACTCATCACACTCACATCACACTCACATTGCACACTCCCATCACACTCACATCAAACACTCCTCACACTCACATCAAACACTCCTCACACTCATCACACTCACATTACATTCACATCAAACACTCCTCACACTCACATCACACTCACATCAAACACTCCTCACACTCACATCAAACACTCCTCACACTCATCTCACCCCCTGGCTCCCATTTTGAGAGCAGATTCCAGAGGAATAGACGTGGCTCCCCTGTGGCTCCTCCCAGCAGGTTATTTACAGCCCTGTAACCTGCCTGGGCACCAACACCCTCCAACAGCCACTTGGACATGGTGTTTTCATTAAGCATTTATAGCAAACTGCAATTAAAGATTCATCAATCCTATTGCATGACAGCGCTACCCAGAGCAGGAACTGACCTTGGGTCAACTTTCCTTCCTCTTTTCTTGTTTTCTGAGGACAATAACCAGCTGGAATCAGCTGTCAGTTGAAAGTGTACACGCTGCTTGTCCAGGTGATTTTGGTGTTGATGGAGGCATTTTGTTTGGGACGTGGGATTTGTCAAAGGAAAATTAAACAACAAGCTGCAAGTTGGTTTGGGGAGACCTCCCAGGCTCGTTTGCACCCTGACTCGGTTCTTTCAGGCAGAAGTTCACTTCAGACAGCTCACCTGAGAGAGCTTGGGGTGCAAGGAGCTGAGCCTTGGTTTCCCAAAATGCCTCCTCCCCAAAACACAGCACCAGTGCATGCAGAGCTGCCAGACAGTGCTGCTGGGCTCTCTCCAAACACCCACCTGAAGGAATTTCAGGGTTTGTTCCGTGCTGGAGGGACATCACACCTCAACTGAAGAATTCTTGAACTCATTCATCTATCTCCAGTTGGGAAATTTCACTGCAAAGGGCGCTGAAAGCAAGGAGGGAGAGCAGAGACCCAAACTGATCCAGTGAAATGGCATTGGAAGTATCACAAAGAACTTGTCATGGTTGGGTACACCCAGATTTTGCAGAGAATTTGGAAATGGAATTGTGTATGAATTCCCATTCTCAGAGTCCCCACAGGATTGAGTTTTTCCCAAGACTTTGCAAGCACTTTAAGGAAAACAGAATTTGCCCTTTCTGCTCCAAACTGGTCCAAGTTACCCAGGGTCAGCCCAGTTCAGCTCTGCTCCTGGGGAACGAGGAGGGAGGGACTGACCCCTTTGTCTGCTAATTCACCAACTGTTGCACTGCAGTCCTTAAAGTGACACCTGGAAATTCCCATTTACTCATCGAGGGAGTGAACTTCAAACCCTTTCAGCACCTCAGTGTTCTGGCTCAGAGAAAAGTCCTGATCAGTCCATGGATGTATTTTCCCCTCATTTTTCAGCCCGGGAGTATTTTCCCCCTCTCTGGAAGCTGTGAGTGTGCTCAGGCTGTGCAGCACACCCACAAATGCTCATTTTCAGAGGGTGGTTGATGATTTCCGGAGCAGTGACAGAGATGTGTGGGTCACAGATGAGCTTTGATGCATTTGATGAACTTCAGCACAGCTGGCACAAAGTTCTGCCTTTTCAGGGCTGGGGAGAGGAGGTTTGGCTGGAGCAGGAGGGCAAGGTTTGGGATTGAAATTTCAGACAGAAATTATTTGGGACCTTGAAAAAGCTCCTGTGAATCTCATGTATAACCGTCCCCTCCCATGAATATCAAATCCTCTGTGCAGAAACCTCTCCTCCTCCTCTCCACACTTGGATTTCCCAGGGTTTCAGGGCTGAATTGCTCAGCCCCAGCCCTGCCCAGACTGCAGCATCCACGTTTTGCCCACCAAATTCCAGCGTTTCCCTGCTGTTTGTGCCCGGGCTGCCTCTCCCCAGGGAGCAGTGATAACATTTTGACTTCTGACAGATGCTTCCTTCACAAAGATATTTTCCAGGCTGACTTTTCCCCAGCCACCTCATAAAAATAGAGGTTTTTTTTTTTTTTTCATTTGAAACGAGTTGTTTCAACTGGTGGGGGCTGCTGGAGGCGGCTGGGGCATCCTTTAAAATATGTCTTGTGATTAAAAATGAAAAATAGAATTCCAAAGTAATTAACGTGTGTTATTGGATGTACACTGATGATTACATTATAGAACTGGTTATCAAAGGATTACAGTTAAGAGGTTTAATATTCTCCAGCTGATCCTGGAGCAAATTAATCTGCTCTGACCTTTACTGTTCTTTGTTATGTCACCAGGGTATCATTTGAGCTACATCATCCCTTACCCCTCTCAGGAAAGCTAAAAAAGGAAGGAATTTCAGAAATTTGGCTTTTAGGGGAAAGATTATCAGAGCAAAGCTCTGCTGGTTCATCATAACTGATCAGCTGAGAGAAACAGATCTGAATGGCAAACACTGGAATCTTTGCAAAGATTCGGTGTAAGAATAAAAAAATAAAAATAAAAGTGAAGAAATCCATTCCCTGCACAAGGATTAGGTTCAGTAGAGGATAAAATGGGAACTGTGAGTGCCATGTTCTGTGCTAAGTGCCCTGGCCCTACAAACAAAGCAAAATCTGAGGCCAGACCTTTGAATCCATCAGGTTTAATGCCCCAATGCCCAGATGAAACCCCCCAGTGGAGAATTCCTGCATCCCTGATCCATCTCCCAGCCCTGAGGTCATTCCCAGCACGGGGATTAAAGCCACACTCTCCAATCCCCAGATTCCAGCCCCACAGATAAGGAGAGCTGCACCACAGACTCCTGAGCTTCTGTCTGACTCAGCAGAGAACAGAGGGCTGAGCCAATGAAACCACTGACATCTGCTTTTTTCTCTGCTTTTGCTCGTGTCCATGTAAAGGAATTTTCACAGCTCTGCTCTGCTGCTGTCAGAAAAGCCAATTTGTCATGGAGCAGGGCTGGGAGGGAGGATTTTCCTGCTGGAAGTGAGAAAAGGCACCAGAGAAACACGGGGTCAAACACTCCTGACAAGGACAGGCACCCCAGGGATGTGCAAAACCAGGGGAACACCCAGGAAAACCCCAAACTCTTTGTGGAGAGTCCCAGGTGCACAGCCCCATCAGTTCTGAGCAGGTGCAGGAGGAGGGAATTCCCTGCCTCACTCCCTCCAAGGGATCCTGTATTTCCTCCTGTTCCTTCCTGGGCTCTCCACCCCCTGATCAGGGATTTTCTGGGTGGAAAACCTGATTTTCCAAGAGATTTTTGCACCTTCAGTCACTCAATTTAGGAGCAGTGCCATTCCCCCCTCCCTGAAAAAAGAAAATCCTTCTCCCTCTGACACCGTTTCCACATTCCCATCTAGATTTTCCACCAGAGCAGCTCCCACTTTTCCCTGCTCCTAATTCCAGTTTTCCTCCTTGCTCTGGATTTGGATTTCATTAGATAAAAGGACACAGCCTTTCCATCTCAGAACAAATTGCTCCTCTGAATTTCTCATTCCTGAAGAAGGTAATATTCACGTTTCCTAGGAAACTTAGAGCACTGCTCACTGCCAACATCATCTTGGCATATTTGAGGAATTAAGGCTTCTCCTCCATCACAGGAAAAAAAAATAATAATGACATTTATCAAATCTTTTTCTCTGTATGTTCTTCCAAGAAAGGGAATTAGATTCTCATCATTCCCCTGGATCTGCTGAGCCCTCAAGTTGAAATTATTGCAGATACTGTAATTCAAAATTATTGCAGATGTTGTAATTCAAAATGATTGCAGAAATTTCGATTTGATATTATTGTAGATTCTTGAATTTGAAATTATTGCAGATATTTAGATTTGAAATTATTGCAGATATTGCAAGTTGAAATTATTCCCTACTGCAGAAAGCACCTTCCTGGATACAACATCCAACTCTGTAATATTTAATATTTAATAAAACCTTCATGGATGTCCTCAAAGGGGGGGTTTATAACCCAAAAATTCTGCTCTTTTTCCTTTCTCCCTTTACATGGGAGCTGTCAGTCCTGTTAAATCCAAGTGTTTGCATTTCAAAATAAAGAATTCCCAGAGTTTATTCCAGCAGGGAATGGACACATGGGATGAGAACTCCAAGGGGGAAGGCTGAGCTCTGTGAAAATCACAGGATTTGGGAAAACATCCCAATGTAGGATCCTCCAGTGGTGCAATAATTAAAGAAATGAGGATTTTCTGCAGATTCCACACTTGATTTGTCCAAAATTAATTAATTCCCAAGTTCCACCGTGTTCCCATTCCTCTCCTGAGGATTTGGGAGATTCAGGATGTGGGAGAACCTCGGGGTCTTTGCTGGTTCCCTGAATCCCAAAATCCGTGCAGCTCTTAAGGTACAAAATGGGATCCACTATGGAATTTTCCACATTTCCCATTTAGTTCACCAATCCATGGGTCTATCTCCAAAATATTGCTGGAATTTCTGGAATTTCTGGAAGTGATGATCCTGCTCTTTGTGGGAGCAGAACCGGCGCTACACGAAAATTTTAATGCGGAAAAAAATAATTTTAAAATCATTTTTATCCAAAAAAAAAAAAAAAAAAAAAAAAAAAAAGAGAGAGAGAGAGAAGGAAAATTTGCTTTTTCTGGGATTATCCTGCTGAAAATCAGACCCAGCAGGACACTGGTTCCCAGTGCTCCCAGTGCCAGGCTCCAACTGGGAGCTGGGCTTTGCTCCTCCGGGCGCTGCCCACGCTCAGCAAAGTTAATTAAGGACAAGAGAATCTCCTGCAGACAATGGGGGCTCTGTTCCTGCAGATCTCAGGATAAATTCTTTATTCTGAAACCAGAGCCCCCAAACTGATTTGTGCCACGGGAGTAACTTTCCCTTATAATTAATTGATGGATTACTTAGTTAATTACTCGGTGATGTGATCACTCAGGTGTTTTCTGTGGTTGATAATGATCTCACTGAGCTGCTGGAATTCCTGCTCCAAACAGAAAATGTTCATTTATTTGGATGGGCACAGACCCCACCTTGGTCTGATCCTTCTTTTAGTCAGCAATTCTGCATTTTGTAATTTTTTTGGTGATGATTTTTTTAAAATCCTGTGTTGAACAGGTGAGTTGTGCAGGTTTTCCAGCGTTTCCTTCTTTCCCTGTGGCTCCATCAGGATGGTTCCTGCTCCTCCAGGGAAATTAAAGGGCTGAAAATTCTGTGAATGAATTAATTAATTAATTGGTGCTTGAAAGTTTTCATGAATAACCGTGCTCCATCTCCATGTTTGTTCATGCTGTCTAAATAAAAAAAAGTTCATTATGGCACCTAATTAATTCAAATTCTAGTGCAACATTTCCTAGAAAAATTGCAGGTATTAAAGCATTTTCTCCTAAAAATGATTTGGCTTTATTTTGCTTCTTGCTAACATTTCCATAAGAAAAATATCATTAGAATAAACATTTAGCTCGTTAAATTTCAGTTTGGATTTTGAATAGGTTTTTTGAATAGCTCTGTTTTTGATGATTCATTTCAGAGCAGTAACAGAACCTGCCCATTTGGGAAGCAAAAATGTACAAAAATTGTGGTTTGAGTTGAGCTTTAATCTTCTTAACCAAATAAAAGGGGTTTTTGTCATGAACATCAGCTACAGCACCTCTAAAAATTGATTCAGAGGCCCAAATTTAAATGTCCATCCTTAAAAATGATTTTTTTTAAAAAATTTCAATGAAAAGCAAGAATGGACTCAGCTCCCTTTCATTTCATAGGAGCCAAACTAAAGGATGGATTTTCCTCAGAGCTTCTTTTGCCCTGTGAACTTCAATTAAACTTTACCTTTGTTTTTTCCATGTCTGGCTCACAATTAAAACCAATAATGAATAAATCCTACAAAATCCATTTTCCAAAGTCTGATCTCAGAGCGAATTTTTAAAGAATTATACAAAAAATCTCAGATTCTCCAGGAATGTGAATGTGAAGTTTTTCAGGGCTTCCCTCTAGGTTTTAACAGAACATTTCCCTTTCACTTTTAAATAATCTCCAGCCAGGATCACAACGCAGAAGGACATGGAAAAAGGAGCTGGTGGAGAGCAAGGAAAGCAGGTTTGTTTCATGGATGAGCAGCTCTCATTTTCATCCTTAAAATGAAATATAAACTTCTTGTCTCTATTTTCTCCCCTGCATTAAGTGCCCTGCATTCACCTGGCCACTCAATACCTTCGGTTTCATCTTTCCAACACAAAAGTCTTTTTTTTTCCCTCCTCTTTTCTCTTCCTTCTCCTCCTATTCAACTCCAGCAGTTGGGAGAGTGGAAAAATTAATTGATTTTCCTTAATGATGTCTCAGTGAGCAGATCAGGTGAACTGTGGGCAGCAGCTGCACTTTAATTTGGGAGTGTGCAATTGAAAATTAGGCACTCATTGGGTTGCTGAGCTTGAGCTGGGGGTTTGGCCCCCAGCCTGAGGGGGTTTAGGAGTAAAAAAAATCCAGAGAAATTCTAATATCCATGTGGATGTGAAGGAAAGGAGAATGGAGATCATCCTGATTTGTCTGGAAAATAAAATGGGAGTTAGGACTTAAGGAAGTGCAGAAAAGTTGGGTTTAGTGATAATGAAATGTCCTTGGTGCTGTTAAACCCAATCTCAGTGTTCTGGAATTGTCTCAAGAACCAGAAAGTGAAAGAGAAACATAGAGGAAAATCTAAATTTTAAATTACTGCAGAGTAATTAATAACCCAAAGTGCCAGGAAAGTATCAAAGCATTAAGAAGAAGAGCACTTAGAATATTTTTTAATTAAAAAACAAATTTCAACCCAATGAGAGCCTTGATTTTAGTTTCACCTTGAAGCTGAGAGTGTGTGAATATTTTTGTTTTGTTTTGTTTTGTTTTGTTTTGCTTCTTCTCATACTCCACATTAAACTTGAGTCATTTCACTTCCAGGATCTGCTCAGATCCTCTTAGAAAACAGCAAAAACCACATTTTAGGTGTTCCTAAAATAGCAAAGTGGAACCAGTGTTTGGCCCATTGGATTTTTCCATCTGAAATCATCGATATTTTGCAATCTGGATGGAGCTGGGGATGTTTGTGCTCTGAAATGTCAGCCAGCATCTCCCAGTTTCACATACTTGTCATCATTTTACAGCTTCAGGTTCACATTACAAACTGGCAGCCATGCTTTTCAGGTCATCTAAATATTCCTTTTTTTCTCTCTCTTTTTACCTAAATTCTTAAATTTCAAAGGAAATCCAGAGGGAAATGGGGATTTCAGGGAAATCCTTCACCTCGGTGTTGCTGCTGGGTTTGTAAATCAGGTGCAGCTCTGGAATCACTAAGGGAGAAATAAAGCACCTAAAAAGCACAAAAACGATCTGAAAATCATGGAGTGGTGTGGGTTGGAAGGGACCTTGAAGCCCATCCTTAAATCCATGGGCAGAGACCCTTCCACTGCCCCAGGGTGCTCCAGCCTGGCCTTGGGCACTCCCAGGACTGGGGCAGCCACAGCTCCTCTGGGAATTCCAAATTCCTCTGGATTCACCTGAACAAAAGGACCCAGGGACTTGAGTCGTGGTTTAAACCCTGGAGTGAAGAGCAGCCAAAAAATCAGTTTGGAAAAGGTGGGAGGAAAAACCAGCCCATGGCTCCCATGTGATCCTGTGTCCAAAGAAAAATCCCTTCCCAAAAACTGGAAATTGCCTTCAAAGTCAAGTTTTCTCTGTGTTTTGGAAATGTGTTTGATGGATGTCAGAGGGAATTCTCCAACACAATTCCAGCACTCCCAGGGCAGGAGGAGATCCCTCTTGGGCCCCCCTGACACTTGTGGAGCCCAAATGCACAAAAAAACTGCACCCAGACCTCAAAACGTTTCAAAAAGTTTTTTCTTCTGGAAAACGTGGCCAAGGGTTGGGTTCCTGCAATGAAAGCATTTAAACAACACCATGAACTAGAGCCTTACAAACCATTAATTCCATTTATTCCTCTCCTCCTGGAGCCTGTCTGGGAGGGCTGGAGGGAGAAAAAGAGGGGAAATTCCCCATATTCCAAAAATATGGGAAAATTTCCCCATATTCCAAAAGTGTGGAAAAATTCCCCATATTCCAAAAATATGGGAAAATTCCCCATATTCCAAAAGTGTGGAAAAATTCCCCATATTCCAAAAATATGGGAGAATTCCCCATATTCCAAAAGTGTGGAAAAATTCCCCATGTTCCAAAAATATGGGAGAATTTCCCATATTCCAAAAGTGTGGAAAAATTCCCCATATTCCAAAAATATGGGAGAATTTCCCATATTCCAAGTGCTCATGAGAGCAGAGAGGGAAAAGCTGATGCAGGTCACCTCTCCATGTCCCCTGGCAGGGCAAATCCATTCTCCTTTCCATATTTACTGCCTGAGCCAATATAAAAGCTTTCCCTGCCCAAATCCCAATTTTTTTGCTGCTCAGAGCTCTGAAAGTGAGAGGATTTCTCCCTTGTGCTGCCCTGGGTTAGAGGGAAGAGCCACTGTGGGCATGGATGGACAGCAGAGTTCCCATCCAGCAGCCAGGAGCTGAAAGAAAAAGTTTTTGTGAGTTTGGTTTGGGACAGCTGGGCTGGGCTGGGGAAATCAGGGATTGGTGGAATTCCTGCTTTTCTCAGACTCTCCCAGTGGAAGGACTCACTCCTTGCTCCCACTTTGGTTTTTGGAGGAATTTTTGGGCTCCAGTGGCAGCTGGAGTTTCAATAATGCCAATTCTCCCCCTGCTCTGCCCCAGGAGCAGATTTAGGACAGAAATGTAAAATCTTCATGGCTGATTTCTCACCCCTGAGAACTCAGCCAGGTGAGCACAGGGAGGAATTTCCCTGGCAGGAAAAGGAGTGACAAGATCCCATCTGTCCCCATCCCTGAGCAGCCATTCCCAGCTCACCCCTCACCCAGGGAATATTCAGAACAGAAAACCATGGTAGGAATATTTTCAAAGGATTTCACAGCCAGGGATTCAGGATTAAACACATTTTCCTGCTTTACCAAAAAGTTCATCCAGGGCCAGACAAAATTCCAAGAGAGACTGGAGACTGGATTTTACCTCAGAGCAGTGGGAGTTGGACTAAGACTAATCAGACTAAAACTGTGATTTCTGTGCAAGGATTTTGGGTCTCTCTGAGGTAAAAACCCCATTTCCATACATCAAAGAAGGAGGAGTAGGAACCTTCATCCTCATAAAAATGGCATCAGGAAGATCCAACCTTATCCAAACTCAGAGTTTGTTACACCTTCAATTATTTTTAAGTTTCAAGAGAACCAGCTTTCATCTCCTGTACATAATAAAAGGTCAGCTTAGGTTTAATATCAACATAAAATAAGGTATAAAACAGGGTTGTTAGGTTTTTTTTTCTTACAGAGATCTTTTTTTGTGATGCCAGCAGTCTGATGTAAGAGGAAATGTAATTCAGGTGGAGAAGCAAGGCAGTCAGTGCCATCCCCAGGGATCCACGTGTGTTTATATCACTCCTCTCAGGCTGCACATCCTCCCTGGAAGGAGAAAAAGACAAATATTCCCAGAGAGGGAGAGGTGTGAGGCTCTGTAGCTGAGCAAACTCTGCTGAGGGCAGGGGGCAAAAAGCAAAGGTGCATGAAGGTAAAAGATATTGGGGGAAAAACCATTCACAAAATCATTGAAATCCCCCATAAACCTGGATCTTTCCCATTGGGAATTATGCACAAACTTTATTCTTCCTCCAATACAAATATTATACAAAATAATGGATGGAGGGGATGGGATTGCAGGGACAAACTCTTGGTGATGCCCAAATTATTGCAAGAAAACTGGGGAGTGAACCATGAAAGATGTCCTGGCCATGGAGCATCCTTGTTTTGTTTTGTTTTGTTTTGTTTTGTTTTGTTTTGTTTTGTTTTGTTTTGTTTTGTTTTGTTTTGTTTTGTTTCTTCTCATACACCTCGTTAAGCTTGAGTCATTTCACTTCCAGGATCTGCTCAGACCCTCTCAGAAAAGAGCAAAACCCACATTTTAGGTTCCCAGTTTTTCAGTGGAAAGGGTCTGAAAGGCCTTTTGCAGTCTCTGAGCTTTCCTGTCCTTGCAGCCTGCAAGGGCCCCTTTGCTGCAGCTGCCTGGATTTCTGAGAGCAGCTTTCCAAGCCTGAGTTCCTGCCTTGTGGCTGCTGCAAACCCTTCCCGGCCATTCCAGCTGCTGCTGCCCTGGGGCAGCTCACAGCGAGCAGGGTCTGGTGGCTCCAGCACCGCCAGCATCTCCAGGATGGGCGAGAAAACCCAAAATCCAGCCCTGAGCCCCAGAGCAGGGCCTGGCTGCCTCCCCTGTGCCTCTGAACTGCTGTTGGGAGCTCTGCCCTGCCCAGAGGGAGAGAAATTATCCTTTGGGAGAGTCCCCAGCGAGCTGCTGGATCCTGAGCCTCGCCTGGGTCACTGCAAAACAATTTCACACGTCGTTCAGATTGCACAAAGTGAGCTCACAGAAACTCTGACACTGCTGGGTGCTCTCCCCAGGCCAGGCTTGGGGCTGCAGAGAAGGCAGATGATGAAGCTCCTGTTGTTTTTAAAGTCACCCTTGTAGGTATTTTATTCTCCTCCATCTCAGACCTGCTCCCTCTGAACAAACAGAATTAAATCTGCTCTTTTCTTTATTCCCCCTTGGGATGATGATGAATTGAGCAAGTTCTGCTTGTCAGCTCTGTTTATTGAGATGGACCAAACCCAGAGCCCAGACAAACCCAAGGCAGAGGAAGTTCAGGGCTGCAGCCAGACCTTTTACCTGTTTTCCCTTTTGAATGACCCAAATCCAAATTTTAGGAAGGTTTCCATCAGGTTTTGATCTATTTTTAATTACTAAGACTCCCAGCCTCTAGCTCAGAGGAGATAAAGCACAGATATAAAGATCTGGCTGCTCCTCCACTATCATTTTTCCAGAGTTGTGCAACCAAGGCAGGTTTTATGACCACAGTGGCATAAATTAGCCAGAAACAGGCACAGGAAGGTGGATACAGCACCAGGAAGATGGGTTTTGTACCAGGAAAACTGATTTAGCACCAGGAAAATGGATTTATCACCAGGAAAATGGATTTAGCACCAGGAAAATTGATTTATCACCAGGAAAATGGATTTAGCACCAGGAAAACCGATTTAGCACCAGGAAAACCAATTTAGCACCAGGAAAATGGATTCAGCACCAGGAAAATGGATTTATCACCAGGAAGATGGATTTAGCACCAAGAAAATGGATTTATCACCAGGAAAATTGATTTATCACCAGGAAGATGGATTTAGCACCAGGAAAATGGATTTATCACCTGGAAAATGGATTTAGCACCAGGAAAATGGATTCAGCACCAGGAAAACTGATTTATCACCAGGAAAATGGATTTATCACCAGGAAAATGGATTCAGCACCAGGAAAACTGATTTAGCACCAGGAAAATGGATTTAGCACCGGGAAAATGGATTTAGCACCAGGAAAACTGTTTAGCACCAGGAAAATGGATTTAGTACCAGGAAAATGGATTCAGCACTAGGAAAATAGATTTATCACCAGGAAGATGGATTTATCACCAGGAAAATGGATTTATCACCAGGAAGATGGATTTATCACCAGGAAGATGGATTTATCACCAGGAAAACTGATTTAGCACCAGGAAAATGGATTTATCACCAGGAAAATGGATTTATCACCAGGAAGATGGATTTAGCACCAGAAGAAGGACATGACACCTTCAGCCATAATTTTTTTTGGTCTCTGACCCATCCTGAGACTCTTCCCCAATAACTTTGCCCTAATCTCCAAGAGCAGGAATAGTGGGAATGGTTTTTTCCCTCATGGGTTGTCTCATCCTCTGGGATTTTTTGCAGCCCTCAACACGTATTTAGAATTCCAATTCAGCACAACTGAGGTCACAGAATGATGCAAAATGAGGATTGTAAGTCATGGGGCTCTCTCCCAGAGGGAAATGGGGCAAAAGGTGCAACTTGTGCTGGATATTTTTCCAGGGCTGTTCATTATTTTGTGCCTGGAAAGTTGAGTTTTCATCAAAATCTCAAAAAATAGAAAAATCCAACCCAAAAGATGTGCTGGGCTCTTGGGATGACCTCACCTGCACAAATTTTTCAGGCACAGGAAAATTCAGTTACCCAGCACTGCCTTTCATGTTCTTTATTTTTCCCAAATCATTTAATCCATAGGAAAAATAACCATGCTCCAGGCACCAAAGGCATGGGAGTGGTGAAACATGGAAAAAAAATCCCCTTTTTGTCAGGGAGTGACCCTGATCAGCCAACAAACCAACCCAAATTCTGCCAGAAGGTTCCACCTGCACACAAATTCAGGGTTTGTGTTCCCATGTGTCCCAGCCTTGTTGTTCCCTTCTCTTTGTTTAATATTTTGGTATTTCAGGGAAATTTTTTCAGTTCTAGTGGGGTAATAGGACTAAAAAGAGAAATGAACTTAGCCCAGGTGACTCTTTTTTCTCTGCTCTGGCCCCAGATTTTGGGCAGACTCCATCCCAGACCAGGCTGCTCCAGCACCAGGGCCCTGCTGCCCTTTAAGTTTCTCTTGACACCTGATTTTAGGAAAATCCTCTCTGCTCCCTGATTTTCCAATGGCACCACAAAGAGTTTGGGGACAATGACATCTTGCCTCTTAGGAAAAAAAAAAAAAATTCCATGCTCAGAGAGACACTTTGGGATGTTCTGGAGAAGAATTCCACCCAAAAGGCATTCTGGATCACAACATCCACAGTCAGAGACTGCCACAGAAAACCCAAACCTCCCAAAATCCCCTGAATGCAGAGCTGAGAGCAGAGCAGGGGAGGAGAGGGTTTGATTCTCAATTCATCTCGGACTGGATGTTTTGCTGAACTTGTCTGGTTTATAATAAATATTTTCCCCCTAAAATTATGGAATTGTCTGTTTCATTTCAAGCTCTTTCTTCACCCCAGGCTCCAGAAAGAGCAATGGTTTTTTAATGTGGAAATTTCTTGCACAGGTTCCTTCGTCCCTTGAGCCAAATCCCATTTTTCTGCTTCTTAAAGATTTATTTATTGATCCTTTTTTGGCCCACCTGATGAGTTACACAACCACATATCACAGAGGGGATGTAAGCAGCAGTTTAAAACCTTACCAGAGAGGCTGAAGCAGCCAGAGCAGCTTTATCAGCATCACTGATTTATTCAGCACATCCAGTGATTTACTGCAGCCTCTGCTTTCTGCTCGGAGCAGTTTTCATTCTTTTTGTTCAGCTTTGATTTTTTTTTTTTTCTGAAAAGTCAACACACGCAGCCACTATTGTTTTCCTTTCTCATCTTTTCAAACTTTCAGGGTTGAAATCATCTCTAATAAATAAAAAAAAACTTGCAGTTGAAACAAGGGAAGGAAAGTTTTTTTCTTTCCAGCTACTCCTGACCATAAGGCACATTAAAAGTTGGTTGGGATTTTTTTTTTCTGTTTTCTGCTTCTGTTTGGTTTGTAATTAAGAAACTATTTGAAGGAGAGAATAAAACATAAACATAAACATAAACATAAACATAAATAGAAATAGAAATAGAAATAGAAATAGAAATAATATAAATATAAATATAAAAACACAAACATAAACATAAATATATAAATAATATAAATGTGGCTATAGATATAAATATAAATATAAATATAAATATAAATATAAATATAAATATAAATTTGCATTTACATATACATGTATATACATATAAAATATATAAAGTGTATTAAAATATACTATAATGTACTATGTATATAAAGTACATTAAAGTATATAAAATATGTAAAATCATAAATATACACATATATACATATATAAATATATTAAAATATATTGAAATATACTAAATATATATACAATCATATATAAATACATAAATATATATGAAATAGATATAATTTTTAATATATAATATATAAATATAAATATTATATATAAATATATAATATATTTATATGTATTTATATATCACATATATAAATACATCCAATTCTGGATACTTTATTACTTCCAAAGCCAAATTTCCTTGAAGTTCCTGGCAGATCCTTTCATTTTTTTTCCTTTTCCACATTAAATTTCCATTCTCAGCTCAAGCTGGAAGTGCTGAACTGGCAGAAGGAATCAACATTTTAACCCCCATGAAATTTCCACGCAGATTTTGGCAGCCTGGGGAAGCCTCAGCTCCAGACATTTCGGGAAGGTACCGAAATTAATCTTTTCATACCTGTGTCAGCCATCAGGGGATGGACTCTGAAGTTCTGACCTCCTCAAGGTGCTGCCTGGAGGGTTTTTGGGGTTGGGCAATTCCTTTGCTGTGGTTGACCCTGCCAGCAGCTGCACAGCTGGGGAAGGAGCAGATCCTCCTTTGATTGGAAAAGCTGGAATTTTAACAGATTTTTTCTGTGGTTTTTTTAAATTAGAGATTCTCTGGTTTTTACAAACCCTCCCATGTGCCAGGGAAGAAGGGCTGGGCACGGTGGGGATGAGATCACAGCTCGGTGATTTTGGGGGCTTTTTCCACCTTTAATGGCTCTGTGAGGCTGGGTCAGCCCTGGCTGAAAGATGAGAAATCAAATTTGAAAAGTGGGAATGATTCCTTACCAACCTTGGCAAAGTCCAGGTGAGGACACAGAGCTCTGGGCTCCTCCTGCAGTGCCACAGCCCCAGAGCATCACTCTCTGTCCTTTGGGGGAAAACTCCTGGGTCTGCTCTCCTGGGGCAGATTCCTGTGACTTCTGGGATTTTTAGAAATGCTCCTGTTGGAAAGGATGAACCAGGAAGACCTTACAAATATGAATGTTTAGATTCTGAAAATATGGAAACCATGAGCAAGGTTGAAATGAAAGCCACTTTTGAGATACCAAACCTCAGTTACTGAATAACTAGAAGACAATGGGATGGCCAGCTGAAAGTAATCCCCTCTTGATAGAACAATGTCTTCTGCTGGAGAGCAGCTCCAAAGGTCAGAGAAGACCCTGCCAGGGTCCAAAGAGTAGTTTTGAGAGTTTAAAGTAAAACACATTATGGTAATGTAAGGATTCCTATAGGCTGTATGTAAATGCTACAGGATTTGTATCTTGTGTTACATTGGTTAGTGGAAATTAGAATATTCATCATAGGAGAAGATTTATTGTGTTGTAAATGGGAAATCTCTCTCTCTCCCTTACTCTTACTGCTACCACCCCTCTCTTACCTTATTCCCTCACCCCTCTCCCCCTCTTGCTCTCTCTTGCTTCCTCTCTATTACCCCTCTCTCCCTCCTGCTCTCTCCCTCTTGCTCTCTCTCTTCCTCTCCCTGTTGCTCTCTTGCTTTTACTCTTTCCTACCCCTCTTGTTTGCTCTCTCTATTACCCCTCTCTCCCTCCTGCTCTCTTTCTCTTCCCCCCATTTTCTCTTTGTCCTGCTCTGGGCTGTGCCTGGCAGCTCCTAGCAGGGCTCTGTCACACTCAGGTCCTTACAATAAACTGCAGCTGTAACTCCAGCTTGTACAGAGCCATGAGTTTTGTCCCTGAGGACAAAAGACTCCCACATGCTCTCTTGTGGAAGCTCCACAAGGTTTTCCATCACAAAACCCTTGTTCCTCACAGAGCATTTTGTGGTCCTATGAGTGTTTCAGAGCCCTCTCAAAAATTAAACTCACCCCGTTGCTAAAATGCTTCCAGTGCCAGCCATGGACTGAGCAGTTTGCTGAAAAACTGTCCCAAGCTCCTCAAGTGCAGCTCTCATCAATTTTCCAATTGATAAGTGTCCTGGATAACTCCCACCCCTCCCATTTCCAAAGGCATAAACAATCCCAGACCATCCTGGGATGGAACCCCAGCCAAAGTTCTGAAATCCAGCACATTATCTCACTCCTGGAATTCCTCTGCCCGCTGTTTAATTGAAGTGTGACACACAAAGCAAAAGATGTTAATTGAATTTTATAGCTCCCAGAAGCTGCCAGGTTGTTGGAGGTGATTTTTACTGAGGGGAAAATTTATCTTCTCGAGCTTTATTTCTTTTTGGGTTGGAAGCACTGAAGGAGCCCTCGCTTGGGCAGACTCCACATTTATTTATTGGCTTTGCTTTCCTGCAGCTAATGGCTGGTTTATTTTGCAGAAAGCATGTCTAGCTCTGCTCTTAATGACACTTGCAGTAAAAATCTCATAAAAAGGAGAAAAAAACCCTGTTCAACCTCTGAACTTGAGCCTTATCTCAGATTTAATCTCGGTTTGAAATGAGGGCTGACTCCTGACCTCTGTCAGCTGAACCTCCCATCACCTGCCAGAGCTCTTTGGTGAAACTCAGCTTTTCTTTCTGCTTGTAACCGAGCCTGAATTTGATTTACAGTAATCCCTTCTAGGAAAGGCTGCTCTGAACTTGGGCTGGGCTGTGCCTGATCAATTAAGACAGGAAAAGAGCTGATTAGAGCTGCTCTGATAGTGGGGCTATCACAAACCATTCTGCATCGATTTGGGCTGCTCAGGAGGGCTTTTTTCACTTTTATTTTATTGATCAGCACCCACAAATGAAGACATTGGAGAGGCAATTGCTCCTCCTGCAAGGCCCTGCAATAAATTTAAAACGTGGCAGCACTAAAAGTGTGATCCTCAGTAAACACATTTCACTGCCCCAGAGGTTTGGGGCTGATCAAAAACACTTATCTGGCAAAACCTGGGCCTGGAAGGTGCCATTTCACAGCTCCCTGTCTAATGTTTGTGTCACCACTTCAACCTCAGCTGGCAAAAAATATTAAATTTAAAAAAAAATTAAAATAAGGAATTTGATGCTTTGAGGTTCCTGTTGCTGTGGTGGGTAGCTCAGGCACTGGGTGATAAATTTAAATTATATATATTTCAGATATAAATACGTATTTATGTCCTCTCAAATTAAATCATTCATTTCTTGCAAACTCTTGAAGAGCAGCACTTCCTGATTTTTTTTTTTTTTTTTTTTTTTTTTTTTTTTTTTGTAGATTGGTTAATTTTGGATCCACCAGAAAGGAAAAAAAAAAATCAAATCTGGCACGGATAACACAGTTCATCACTTCTTGTCCAGTGAACACCTGTCTCTGTGTTTTCCAGGAAAAGACAGAAGGTTTGTTGGCAGGTTGATTAGAGGAGCTAATTGCATTTTTATTAATGGATTTTATTAATGGGCTGCTGGATTTTTTTAGTAGTGGAGTTGCCAGGCCTGCAGCAACCAAGGACTGCTTTTGCTCCTTGCTATGCTTTGAGGGTTGGTGTTCATCAGCAGGACAAGGGGAATTTAATTAAATGAAGACAGTAGTTATTATGGAACCTCTGGTTTAATACAGAATATGGGAAGGAAAAAGAGACAATTAAAATGAAAAGGAGATAAAAGGAGAACACAGAGTCATAAAATCACTGAAGATTTAATGAAGGGACATCTTCAACTGTCCCAGGGTGCTCCAAACCTCCTCCAGCCCAGCCTTGGACATTCCAGGGATCCAGGGACAGCCACAGCTGCTCTGGGAATTCTATTCTATTCTATTCTATTCTATTCTATTCTATTCTATTCTATTCTATTCTATTCTATTCTATTCTATTCTATTCTATTCTATTCTATTCTATTCTATTCCATTCCATTCCATTCCATTCCATTCCATTCCATTCCATTCCTCCCTACCTTCACAGGGATGAATTTCTTCCTAAAATATTTGTCCATGCAGCAGCAACCACATCTTCCAGCACCCCTGCTTCCAGAAAATCTTCCAGACCCAACCTCCTTCCCTGGAGCCTCCCTGGTGGCAAAGCCAGCAGCTGGCAGAGGACAGGCTGGGTTTAAACTCAGTTTAAACCTCCTCCCACAGCAGGAAATGGAGCTGCTTTAATCCCCAGCACACTCCTGCCCCATTGTGAGAGACCTGCTGAGGCCTCCAGGGACAAACCTGGAATCAGAGGTGGCTCCTGGCCAGTGCTGGCATTAAAATCCCTGTATTTCATGCAGAAATCTCACTCAATGTGCTTGAAGAAGAAACTGATCCATTTCTACTCAGAATATTTGTTTATTTGCATTAAAATCCCTGTATTTCATGCAGAAATCTCACTCAATGTGCCTGAAGAAGAAACTGATCCATTTCTACTCAGAATATTTGTTTTTTGTATTAAAATCCCTGCATTTTATGCAGAAATCTCACTCAGTGTACCTGAAGAAGAAACCCACCCATTTCTACAC
Organism: Luscinia megarhynchos; assembly: GCA_034336665.1. Taxonomy (NCBI): domain Eukaryota; kingdom Metazoa; phylum Chordata; class Aves; order Passeriformes; family Muscicapidae; genus Luscinia; species Luscinia megarhynchos. The sequence continues at coordinate 2,160,727 of CM067580.1, forward strand.
TGAACATTTGGGTGTTTTGCATTAAAATCCCTGTATTTTATACAGAAATCTCACTCAATGTGCTTGAAGAAGAAACTGATCCATTTCTACTCAGAATATTTGTTTATTTGCCTTAAAATCCCTGCATTTTATGCAGAAATCTCACTCAGTGTGCCTGAAGAAGAAACTCACCCATTTCTACACAGAACATTTGTTTATTTGCATTAGAATATCTGTATTTTATGCAGAAATCTCACTCAATGTGCCTGAAGAAGAAACCCACCCATTTTTACACTGAACATTTGTTTACTGGTTCTTTTACTACGCATTTGTTGACGCCACAATTCCGTCTTTCAGGGGAGAAGGAGGAAAAACAAAGGAAAAATTACACATGGAGTCTGAGGGGAGAATTCCTGATTCTGCTTGGGAATGGGAGCTGAGCAAGCAGAAAACAAAACCTTCTGTAGAAATCCATCCCAGATGTTGTTCCAAATCATTAATCTGCAAAACCCTGATTTGATAAAAAAGATTTGATAAGGAATCCTGTCTGCTGGACACAAGTTTCACTAATCCAGGGCCCTCATGGACAATTCCTATTTTTCAATTTATGAATAATGTGCACAATGTTTGATAAGCTGCCTCCACCAAGCCACACAAGCACACAATGTACAATCCTAATTAGCTGCTTTGCCCAGCTACTTAAAATGTTTTGCACATGCCAGCAAATGTAAATACACAATTAGGACATGCTTAGTTAAAAGGCAAAGTGAGATAAAGTACAACTATTATTAGCCAGAACAAAAATCTTCATGATCATCACAGCGAGGGCTAATTAGGTGGGGGAAATGTGCAAATGAGCTCAGCTGATTGTTTAGGGTTTGGAAAGCAGTGCCAGGATGGGAAGTCCAGCACTGAGTGTGTTCAGGGGTGGGTTTGTGGTTGTTGGTTCCACAAGGGTGAAAATAATCAGCATTAGGGATTAGGAGAGAGGGCACAGGAGATCTTCATGGCAGGTGTACCCCAAAAACATGTTAATTGTAGCAGCTGGTTTGTGTGGCTGGGTGTCTTTCTACTTATATTTAGGGGAGCAAATAAAATTCAGCTCACTGTCAGCTCGGTTTAACCAATAAAGCTTGAGGGGGAAATGGAAAAAGTGTTTTTTCTTTCTCCCTTTGCCCATTTGCCCATTCCCTATCTGGAAACCCTGCATTTCCCAGTGCTCCAGACTGGCTGGGATTGGGAGATGCCTCACGAGTCAGTGCCAGAGAAGATAAAGAGGAACTTTCTTCCAGGGAATTCGAAGCATCCTGCACTGCAGTGCAAGTTTTGCTTTCAGGTTGGAGGCGATTCCCCTCAACCTGAAGCCCAAGGTGTGCTGCAGCAGCCTGACAATTCTTTGCTGTCAAACACACTAATTAAAAGAGAGGCTCTTTAATTTCCACTGCAAAGGCTTCAGTGTTTATCTAAAGGCTGGTTTTGCCAGCTCCATCTGCTCCTGCTTCTTCCCAGGAATGCACACCCAAAATTTGTCCACCTGAATTCCTCAGCTAAGGATGCTCTGGCAGGGCTGGGCAGAGTGGAAGTGACACCAAAGCCACCACCAGAATGCTGACCCAAGACCCTGCTGCTTCTCCAGCGGTGGCTTTGTGAAGTCCTTTGGGGTCTGTCCCTGTGAGGGGCATCAGCAGCTGGGATTCCTGGAGAGAGAAACAGAATGTTGTGCAAATAAATAAGTGGAGGTAAGGCAAAAAGCACCATCATACCCTCAGCGAAAGCACCTTTCAAGCAAATTCATATTTACAGTCATAGCATTGTTAAAGCTATTTCTAAATACATAAAATAAAATCCTAATGAAGCTTTATTAGTGTTTCATTTCTCCCTCCCTTTCTTCACGTCCTCCTCTGAATTTTAATTGCGGTTTCTTTCCCACGCCCCTCCCAGTCCGAGGAGGTTCCAGCAAAGCCAGAGAGGAGCAATTGGGAGCTGATGGCTGGGGCAGTGTGATCCCGGCTCAGCAGGCTGGGTTTGCCTCGTTAAACCTGCCTGCAAGCCGAGCAAGCTGATTAAAGCTGAGCCCGTTCTTCTCATCTTACAGGCACTCGGTGGGATATGAGACACCAAAAAAAGCCTCCCGTGTCCCTGATCCTTTAACTGCGGGTCAAAGCAGCCAGGTCTCAATGAGGTTTCATCTTTCTCGAGGTGTTGCCAGGTGCTAATTAGCCCCGGGACCTGGTAAAAAGGGAGAAAGTGTAGAACAAGATTTCAAAGGAGATTGGTTTCATGCCCACTGTGTAGGACTGAGCGCTGCAGGAGTCTGTCGAGTTTATTCCCATTTTGTGCTTCTCCCAGGGATGGACTCTGCAGTTATTAACAGAAGTACCTGTTGCTGATTGAGGCTGAATTTCCACATTCCCTCTCCAGAGCTGCCTATAACATCCCCAAAGCAGGGGGAAGACAGAGCAGTGTTTAAATCCCCGAGTTTATTGTTAATTTGGCTCAGCTAAGGAAAACTTCCATCCTGGGGCTGATAAGTGGTTTATTAGACCACTCTAAAACAATAAGAGAGCACAGCAAGTTCCCCAGTCCCAGGGGAAAGTGGGCAGGGCTGAGCAGAGCCGCAGGTCCCCGATCCAATTCCCAGTGTCGTAATGGAAAGCGCAGGGAGGTGTCCTTGATTCCCCGATAGCCTCAGCCCTACGTGCTCCAGCCCCTCTAATAAAAGCCTTTGGGAAGCTGCACGTGGATCTGGCCTAGCCAGACACCCCCTTTTTATGGCTTTTTTCTATTTTGCTGTTCCACCGGCGGTGAGAGAGCGGGGCTGCTCCCGGCCCTCCGCGGCATTCCCAGCCTCCCGAGGATGCTCACCCCCTTGGCAGGCTCACCTAAAAGTGCCTCTGGCTGCTGCCAAAGCCTTCCCGACACGCAGAGAGCTCTTGTTTGTGGCTACCCGACCCTCCTTTTATCCCATTTCCCTCCGCTCCTTTCCCCGTGCGCTCGGAGCTGCGCAACCGCCGCCGGCTCCTTCTCTGCATCCAGAGAATTTGGGCTTTTTCAGGTCATGTGTGCCAGACCTCAGAGTGACCTTAGCTAACAATCCCTTGTTTCTCTTCCTCTTTCGTGTACTTACTTTCCAGGATCAATCTCTTTCCAACAATAATATTAACGTTGGCAGCCGCTCCCGCTGCGTTTCGCTCTGGTGTGCGTCTGCAGCAGGGAGGAGGAGGACAAAGCTCCCTGTCTTTAAAACTTTAAAGCACTCCTCTTCCAGCCACGCTTGGGCCCTTTTTCTTTACATTTGTTGTATTTCGAAGCTGAAGATTGAGGGGTTTGTTGTAAAGAATCCCGTGCCCAGCACCAGTGACTGGTGCAGAATCCATCAGGGCTTTGCTGGGCTTGTTCTCACCACTTTTGATATTCCCCAGACATGAAGGGGAATTTATAGAACTTGTTCCCACCACCTTCTGATATTCCAGGCACAAAGGGCAATTCAGAACCAGGAGCATTAATACACAATCACTTTGTTTCAACTTTCATTTATCCAGTGCATTCTGTGTTAAAAAATAAACCACAAAATAAGGCAAGGGCAGGATAATGCACACACAGGGGAGCAGAGTGGGGCAGAAATGGGAGGAGAGGCAGGTCCTGGAATGCTGTGCTGTGTTCTGATGGCTGCAGTCAGAACCAGCAGCTGGGAGTGACTGATGATAAAATTATAGCAAGAAATGAGATGGACCTGTTTAATACAGAGAGAAATTCCTGCAGGACCGAGGGGACCTTTTTATCACCTCAGAGCAAGGCAGGATGCATTTCCAGAGGATATTCCAGGCTCAAAGCCTGGACTCCGTGAGCTGTGAATGGAGCGAAGGGACCAAGCTCAGTGACACTTCACCTCTCACCTTAAACTTTCCTGAATCAGGAATAGAGAATATTCCAGGAACAGAGAATTATTCCTTGGAATGAGTAAGCTCGAATCCATGATTCTACAGACCTGGCTGGACTGTGGGTGGGTGTAACATTATCCCAATATTTATTCCCAGTGAAAAGGGGCAGCTGAGCTCTGTTTGCACCCAGGGGTTCTGTCAATACCCTTTGCAGGGCAGGAGCTGCTTTGCACCTCGTTCTGCAGGAATTTATTCATCCCTGCAGCGAAAAGGGAAAGATGTGGGGGAAAAGATTCCCCGGGCCCTTTTCCCCATCACCAAAACCTTTCCAAACTTCCCGGACACGATCCCCGGGGAGGACGGGTCTGACGGTGCCCAGGATGGAGAGCGCTGCTGTCCCTTGTCACCAGCCCCGTTTCGGGTGATTTGTCACAGGAGCCGCTCGCTGCCGGGCTGCTGCAGAGATCAGAGCGGGGCAGGCGATGTTCCGGGGCAGGGCAGGGCAGGAAGGGTGAGACGAGGAGCGCTGATGCTCCGCTCGCTTATCTCACCGCTGGAATCTGGGTTTTATTTTCATTTTTCCCATTGACAAACACCGCTTTTCTCGCTTCCTCTCCCGGGCACAGCTGATTGATGCTCCTTCCCTCCCTCTCCACCCAAACTCGGGCGGTGCAGATGTTCCAGCTGCTGGGAGCACCGGCCCCAGCGCTGCCCAGGCTTCTCCAACACCACCCAGGCTCTGCACCCCGAATTCTGGGGAGAATTCACCCTGTTTGCCCATTTGCAGCCGTTTATCGCCTTCATCTCATCAAGCCTGACCTTTTTTCCTGCCAGTGGTGCTCTGCTTTCTGATGCTGCTGTACATAAAGGGCCTTATCCAAGCCACGTTTATTTATGAGATACTTTTATTTAGGGAAAAAAAACCAAAAACTTTTAAGACCAAACAGATTTTAAGGGCAGTAAATCACTCTGTATCTTTCTATCTAGAGGTTGATTATCCCCTGATGTTAAATAAATGAGGTTTTTTAGCCTTTTCTTGTGACTGCCTTGTTCTGGGCTGCTGGTGCCCCCCCAATCCAAAGGATGCCTCACGCCCAGCTGTGGCTCAGCAGCAATTCCAGCTTGGCTGGACCTTGAAATTAGTCCCAACCCTCGTGATTGAGTTGTCAGCATCTGCTGAGGGATCGTTTATTGTGCTGTCCCTTCCCGTTGAGACAGGAAAGCCTCACACAATAACTTCACCTCGTGGAAAAGGTCACGCCCAGAGTTCACAAAACACTGTCTCTATTCCTTTATTTATTGCTTAGCACCCCAATGCCCATCCCATAAGCCACAAAACAGGGGAAGACAGTTAAAAATACTCTGCTTTGGCAGAGTCCCCCTGATCTGGCAGAATTTGGGCTGAGGCTTTTGGTTTGTGTTTATGTGAAAAAGCAGGACAGAGCTCAGCTGGAGTTTCCCCGAGAGCCCCAAGGCAGAATCAGTGCAGGATTTACAGCTCTGCATCCAGCCCATAAATCAGTGCAGGGCGACTTTAACCCCAGCCCAGGTTTGCCAGGACAGCCTGGCAGCCCCAGCCTGCTCCTCAGAGCCTCGTGCCCTGCCACTGATTTTCCCCATCCCATCCCTTCTGCCTGCAGTGCTCCAGGGCCAGCACAGCTCCTGTGTCCTGCGTGCTGTCCCCAGTGTCCCCAGTGTCCCCACGCCAGCAGAGCCGTTATCACTCGCAGCAAACGGTTCTTTCCCCTCCACATAAATTTATTTTTGAGTGTCAGATGTGGAAAACCCAACAGGATGATCACTCAGCATGTACCTCGTGTCTGCTGCCTGCTGGGAAATCACAGCAGAAATGACAAATGAGGGAGGGAGGAATCCAGAAAACACCAAATGGCTCAAAAGGCAGCAGGGCAAATCAAGTCCAACCCTGCTGTGGTTTTGCTGGTCTTGATAGAGCTGCAAAACCAAGAGACAAATACTCAGATGTTCCACTGGTTTGTCAGCAGGCAATTGGTAAAAATCTTTTAGCACTTTTCCTTGAAGAATGATGATTTATTTTTCCTTGCCACAGAGCTCCTGTGGGCACAACCAGGCGTTCCCCAGAGAGCAGCAACGATCTCATGCCAGGAAATCTTTTTCCCTTCTCACAGCACAACTGCTGGATGATTCTGCCTTTGCTCTGGCACCCACCAGGGTTTCCATGGGAATTAACATCCCCCACCACAGCTGCCTCATCCTGCCATGGGGAGGATGTGCCAGTGCCATAAATCCTTGAAAATCCTTGGATGGAGGGTGGGAATTACCCAGAGCCAAAGCCCAGGAGGCTCTGAGGGGCTGGAATTGTAACAGGACCCTGGTGGCCACACGAGGTTTGCCTGCCCCAAAAGCCTCAGGGTAGTAAATGCTATTTTTCATTTGTTAAGTTTTTATTTCAAGGCCTTGAATCAAAGCCTTTGTCATCCTTTACACTCTTACACAGTAACTTGAGATTAGTAGACAACTGTATAAGATTCTGTGAAATTTTTGTGTTTTTTTACTACATTTTTTCCTTGAACAGCAAAACTTCCTTGATGGTTTTGTCCATCATTCATTGTACTTTCAGTCAACTCCAACCTTGTACTTTTCTCTATTTCCCACACCCCATCAGGGATTTGAGACAAAAAGAGAAAGATACAAATTTTAAAATGACCTAGAGAAAAGAGATAAGAAGGGTACGGAAGTGCGAGAGGAAAAAAAAATGTTAAAAGGAAAAAAAATGTTTAAAGGAAAAATGCTGAAAGGGTGGGGTACTGGTGGCCCAGTAAAAGGATGGAACCACATTGTCATACTCTGTAATACTTTCATTTTCACCTCATCTTAAAGCTGCCTCTGGTTTCAGTCAGCACCCACCAGAAATACTCTGGAATTAACTCTACTGTGGTATTTTCAGGAGCAGAAACACTTTCCTCTGAAATGAAGTCCCCCAAGAAGTGCTCTGTGAGGACTCTGATGCCATTCAGAGGAAGGCACGAGATTCATTCTGTGCTCTCTGCTGTCAGTGGGGTCTGCAGCTCCTGCCTTTATCCCAGTTAATTTTGTCTCCCAGTGTTCACCCAGATTTGTGCTGCAGGCACTGGAAGGTTCCACAGTCCCTGCTTGGGGCAAGATCATTTCATGTCCTCCTGAACCCTCAGAAGGCACAGCAGGACCCCTGGAGCACAGACACTCCCTGAACCCCTTGTGAGAATGATGAGCCCCCATTTGCCCTGCCAGCTAGTTTTGGTTTGCATTCCAAGCACGACTCTGGAATTTCTCATTAACTGAGGCATTTTGCAAATACTTGCAGCTGGGGCATGTGGCAAAAAGGGTTTGAAGGGAGGCATAATTGATGGCAGCTCAGTAACACTCATTCGTCAAAGGGTGCTAATTAAAGGTGCTAATTAAAACTTCAGCCATAAGTCCATCCCATGTGTCCATCCCAAGTGTCCAAGGCCAGACTGGACAGGGCTTGGAGCCACCTGGGATGGTGGAAGGTGTCCCTGGGGATAATCTAAATTCCCATTCCACAATTCTCTCTCTATATCCCCACAAATAAATTTGAACCAACTATTCTGCAGCTTGAGTGGTGAAACAGAACAAACCCCACAAGAAATCCATTCCCATCCTTTCATTTTGAGGCAGAGCAGCTTCCAGGAGGACTCAAATGGTGAGTAAAGTTGTTTTCTCCTTGAGGAGTGAGGAGGTGAAACTTCTCCCTTGCAGCTGCCTCAGTCATTCCCTGCAGGAATGTTCACCTGGCTCCTGCAGCAGCTCAGAGCTGGCACTGCCCCCCAGCCCCGAATCTGAGCTCAGCTCAGGGGCACCAGCCCATCCTGGGCTTCTCCTGGAAAAGAAATCCATGCCCAGCCATCAAGAAAAGAATCTGAATCACAACAGAGTTTGCTGGAGGGAGAGTTTTACAAAGCATTTTTTCTAATCTTGGTAAGGAAATAGGTGATTACTGCCTTAAAAACTTAAATGTCACATCATTTCAAACTCTCTGTTTCTCATAAACATCTTGCAACTTGTGGCAGAGGAAATCTCCCCTGCAGCAGTGCCATGTTGGCCAAGAGGTGTTGGGTTGGTGCTCCAGCCTTCTCTTCATGTGGTCAGATAATAAAATCATCTGCTCAATTTAGCTTCACAATGTAAATTTGAGCGGGTCAGTGTTTGTTTTATAGCAGCTCTACCTGATCCATCCAGAGAGGCAGCAAAAACCAGGTTTGGGCAGTGCTAAAACCAGTTTTGGGCAGCACTAAACCAGGTTTGGGCAGCGCTAAAACCAGGTTTGGGCAGTGCTAAACCAGGTTTGGGCAGCGCTAAAACCAGGTTTGGGCAGTGCTAAAACCAGGTTTGGGCAGTGCTAAAACCAGGTTTGGGCAGCACTAAACCAGGTTTGGGTAGCGCTAAAACCAGGTTTGGGCAGTGCTAAAACCAGGTTTGGGCAGCATTAAACCAGGTTTGGGCAGCACTAAAGCACCACTGGCCAGCTGAATTCAGCAGAGGGAGCCTGGAACCTCGATGTGTGTCCCCAGGCTGTGTCTGAGCCCAGCTCTGCCTGCTCCCCAGAAGGGCTGGGTGGCTCAGGCTGTGCCCAGCTCTGCACACCCTGGGGTCAGTCACCCCCACACTTCTCCAGGTGGTGATTCTGAGGTAAAACACCCTCTGTAGGCTGGGCTTAAATGGCTGTGCAGATATCTGGGCATCAGCCTGACTAGACTTTGTCCCAGAAGGTTGAGTTTGTCCCTAAGCCAGTTTAATGTGGACTTTCTGCCACTTCATGAGACCCACAGTTAGAGCACCCTGGGGAGCTGGGGTGGCACTGTTGGACACTGAGCACCAAACCCTGCAGTCAGGTTTTCCTGAAAGGATGTCCCAAAGCCACTGCTCCTTCCCAAAGGGAATTCCAGGCTTAAATCCCAATAATCTCAATGAACTCACTGGTCCCAAAGCCGAGCAGAAACCCCACGACCTTTACCAGTGCCATTGGCCCCAACTCACACAAAATCACTTCCTTGGAAGTTGATGTCTCACCAAAGGAATTCTTCAGTGACTGTTGTGCCTTTCACCTGCAGAATTCCAGTCTGGAGAGTGGCAGGGAATGCTTATTCCTGGAAATCTGTGAGGTTTGAAGGCAAGGAATTAAAAGGCAAGTGGGTGTCTCCCACCATGTGGGCTGGAGCTTCCTTTATTTTCAATATTCATTAGAAAACGTCACCATGTGTCACTGGGACATCTCCATGGTTTTATCAGACCCTGGAGAGTCACCAGTGGTGGGACAGGGACACCCAGATGGGCACAGGGGTTTGTGCCAGAGCCCAGCTCAGCCTGGGGCAGAGGGAATTCATTACAGAGGGAATTCATCACAGAGCTTGGGAAGAAAAGCCAATAACAGGATTGAAACATTCCCACAGGTTTCTCTGGAATGAGATCTCCCAGATAACTTGTGCCCATGGTAAAATGCAGTGCCAGGTGAGATTTTATCACTAATTAGAGGTGCCCAGACTTCAGCCAGCTCTTGGGAAGCTCCATGAGGTCATGGATGAACGGGCTCCAAGGAGAAAAAGAGCAATACAGATGATTTTCTCCAAGAGATTCACTGTGATAAGCACAATGCAGTGACTCAGTGCAGAGCGAGGAGCTGCTGGGTTTTTCACATCCATGAAAAAAAATCAGGTAGCATAGAAAAATCCAGTATTTTGCTTTCCAGTGGTTGTATTTAAAATTAAATATAATTCATAGGAAATCTTTGGACATTTGCTGTACATTACCCAGGAGTGCTTTGCCCTCTACACTTTGTAGTGTGATGAGAAATAAAAAAATGCACAAAATCGCTTCCAGTGGGCTCTGAGGCAGCTCCTGAGTGACCAAATTCCCTGTCCCTTGACACCCCCCCAGATCACTGCTCTGGGTCCTGATGCAGGGTGGAATTTGTTTCTGCCCCCACGTGTCCCAGGAGGGAGATGTCAGCTGGGCACGAGCAGAGGGCTCAGCAGCACGAGAACCTTCTGCTCTGCCTCGAGCACAGACCCCTTGGAAGGCTCACAACCAGCTGACAGCTCTCTGGAAACATCTCCCTCTGCTTGCTTTGGCTTCCAGAGCTTTTCTAAGTGTAATTACCAGCAGCTGAGCAATGGGAATCCTCGTGGTTCGTGCTCAGGGAGGACCTGGGCTGAATTCTAACCTCTGCCACGGTGTCACAGAGAGAAAAGAGATTTAATTCATCTGCAGGTCCATTTGTACAAGCAGGGACCAGGCTGCCCTGCACTGAGGAGAACCCTCCATGTCCTGCTGATTCAGTGGAATTCACACAGATATATATAATTATATATCCATTTTTAAGAGTCTCAGGTGCTGATATATAAATATATAAACCTCTCTTCACATCACCATGCTGCTTCAGAGGGGGAAAATCCCCCCTCACATCCCTCTAAGCCAGAGGACAGGGATGGATTTGTGCCCTGCAAGGACCAAGGTCTTCATTAAGATCCCTGCTCGCTGGGCAGTGACAAATCTTCCCTCAGAACAGTGATTAAGGTTTAATTTTATTCTGGATTATGGGCAGCTCCACTTGCAAAGCAGCCAAGATTGGGCACATATTGCCTGGAAATGAACATCCCTCCCCAAAGTGCTTAAGCAGCTTTGGATAAGAAATGATGGTTTGGGGAAGATTAGGAGCCTAAGGAAGATCTCCAGGCTAAGAGGGCATTCAGAGGAAGTGCCATCGTGGGTTCAGGAGGAAATGCTCAGGGGCTGAGGCTTCCAAATTGCTTGGGAGATTTGGAGCAAGATGGTGGGGAAAGGATAGGTTAGTGAATTTACAGATTTGCAATTGATGGATTTACAGATGGGGGAAGATGGCCAAATTTATGGGGATGAATGGGGGGTGTGTGTTTATAAATCATCAGCATTGAAACATTTCCAGGCTTCAATTTGCTTAGAGATCCAAATCAGCATTTCTGGAGGTTTTATGATGTGGCAGCAAAGCAGGAGCATCACCTGAGCTCAGGTTTAGGTGGGGAACACAACCTGTCTGCCCAGCCCTAGAGCTGAGTTTGGAGGGCTGGAGGAGCACAGAGGGAAAGGAGGAGAAGCCACCAGGGCTGGGGCTGCAAGTGTTTGTCCTGATATGCAGTTCCCTGATCCTGCAGATCCTCTGCTTTTCCTCACAGGTACAGGTTCGTTCTGCCAGAGAATGGTGTTAAATGCAAGCAGTGCTGATTATTTGTTCTCAAACACATATGTTCTCCCCTCCCCTGGGAGCAGGGGAGGAGGACAGTGAATGTTTCACCCTCGCTGCAGTGACAGCTTTGATTTGTGAAACAGCTTGGAATAAAACGCCGGTGATTTTTCATGGAAAAACCAGTGGACATAATTTTTGTGTGTCTCAAAGAGAACAGCAGAGAGCTGAAATGCCTGGACAGACCATTGTGTGAGTGCCAAAATCCCGGATGGATACAAAACTCAGTGTTTGCAACCCAGAGAAACAACATTACAATCATCCCTGGTTAAGCAGATTCTGCTTGTTTATTGTTTTCCAGTATCTGCGGCTCTGCTCATCAATTTTTCACATTATTCCTTGGCTGTTTCCTCGTGTTCTGTCTCTTTGCTGGTTTGATGTTTTGTTCTCTGGAGAGTTCTTCCATAAATTTTTATTATTTCCTCCGAGAAATCTTTTTTTATGATTGCCAGAGAGAGCTGGGACTGTGATATGGTGGAGGCAGAGGAGAAGGCTGGGCAGTGGAAACTCCTTTAACTCCATGCCATGGAAAAACCCCTCTGGCTCCCTGTCAGCCAAGGAAGGTCAAACCCAGTCTGAGCTGCAGCCCTGCCCATGGATCCTAAATCCAGTATTCAACATTGATCTCCAGCTTCACAAACACCACCCTGGCAGTGCTGGCAGCAGCCCTGACATCAGCATGATGACACAGGGCACAGACATGACTTCACTCTGCCAGCCCTGCTCGGGAGCAGCCCTGGGAAGGACTGGGCTAGTCAGTTCTTTGTGATGAGGGCTGCTTGGAGGATGAGGAGGGACAGAGGGGGCAAAGCTGGGCTGGATCAGTGCCTGGGGCAGGGGATGCTTGACACTGGTGGTGCAGGGTTTAAATCAGGGTTTGCAGCAGGGTTTACAGCAGATCTTGGGCTCAGCTGGGCTGTGCTAAGAGTTTTTCCAGGCACATCCAGCACCAGCCCATCCCTCAGGTGGTTGGAGCTGGGGCTGGAGCTGATCTTCAGCTTTGGAAGAGGTTTTTGGAGATTAATCCTCAGTTTTCTAAGAGATTTACAGAGGTTGATCTTCAGCTTTGGAGGAGAGTTTGGAAATCTGTCTGTGTTGGGCTGAGCCCCACCCTACACAGGGAACAGGAAGGTTCCCAAGGAGCAGAGTCAGAACCTTGGTGCTGCAATCACATGGAAAAACAGACTTAGACATTCCCAGAATTGCTGGGCACATCCAACACCAGCCCATCACTCAGGTGATGAACCAAAATCTTCAGCTCTGGAGCTGATCTTCAGCCTTGGAGGAGGTTTTTGGAGATTCTTTTTCAGTTTTAGAGGGCATTTACACAAATTGATCTTCAGCTTGGAAGGAGATTTTGGAAATCTGCCTGTGATGTGGCCAAACCCAACCCTACAGAGGCTTCCCAAGGAGCAGAGCTGGTGCCCTGGGGCTGAAATCACATGGAAAGTCAGACTTAGACATTCCCAAAATTGCTGGGCACATCCCTCTGAAGAATGATGGACGTGGGGTGTGCTGCCCTCACTGCCCTGCCAGTGCTGAGTCTGTGGATGTCCTGTCTGAATTGAATTAAAATCTAGAAGCACCACCAGTAAATCATCCAAAGCCCAACAGAAATGTTTAGGAAAAGGGAATGCTCCAAGTGACCACAGTGTGCTTCAGGGAAATGGTTCTGAGCTGACAAGAATTCACATGGTAACTCCTTTTTAGTAAAATGAAGGGGGCAGGAAGAGAACTATTCAAAAATGACTTTTCTGATCCCCACCTTCACTCCATCCATGCAAATCTGTGCCCACAGGATGAATCAATGGGAGCCAATCCATGAACCCAGCATGAGCCACAATTTGGGATTGTGTAAATAAAGCACTGAGGTGACATCACTGGGGCAGCAGGGCTTTATCCCAGCTGAGGATCAGCCCAGAAAGTGGGAATAACTCTTCCTGCCCTGTGATTTATGCTCTCCAGCTATTGACTGCTCTGAAATGAGGCTCTGCTATAAACAATCCGGGCAGCAAAGGAGGCAATTGTGCCTTAATGAGCCCATGGTTCAAAGCACTGCCCTGCTACATTGACCCCTCTATAGATCACAAAGTCTCCTTGATTTAATTACCTCACAGAACCCCAGACCAGACAGCTCCAAACCTCATTTATGCCCTGATCTTGCTATTTTTTTTTTTTTTATTTTGGTGCACTTTGCAGTGATTTACAATTCAGCCAAGGGACTCTTCAGGCAGCAGAGGAGAATTGTTTAGAGGGGTTTGTGTGCAATTACATTTTTCTGAAGGAAAGAAAAAGGGGGAAAAAAATCACATTTTGAGACTCAAAGTCTTGTCTCCTTTCCCAAGCACAAATAATAAGCAGCTCTGCCTATTTAAGGGTAAAGGACTAGAAACTTCAAGGGCAGAATTAAGGGAATTTCAGTCAGAGGCGAGACACTGCACACTGGAAATGTTCCCACTTGGAAGTTCCCAATCCTGACGTGCAGCTTTCAGCAGATATTACAGGATTGTTCCACCAGCATTATCTCAGCTACCAGGGTATTTATTTTCCCCTTCCCATCTGTGGCACAGAGCAGTGGAAATAATACAAAGTTCCCTTGCATTCACCAGCCCCTCGCCCCTCCTGCCTCAGCATGAGCCTCTCATCAGATGGGCCTCAAAACATCCTCAAAAATTAATCCAAAATTAACCAAATGACCGAGATTACACCTTGATTTCTTCTGGAGCAGCTCTGAACTGCATCCAAATGTGCAGCAAACAGCCCTGGCTGCTCTCTGCTGCTTCCTTGGCACAAAGGATTCCATGTCCCCATGGCAGGGAGGGATGGGAGATAAAATCACGGATTGAAATCACAGAATCATGGAGCAGTTTGGAAAGGACTTTAAAGCCCATCCAGTCCCACCCCTGGGATGGGCAGGGACACCTTCCACTGTCTCAGGATGCTCCAAACCCAACCTTGGGTATCCCAAGCTTCTCTAAAAGTTTTGCTCCAGAGAGCATCAGAGCTGGTCATGGATCCTGCTGAGGGCTGATTCAGGCAAAAAAAAACAAAAAAAGGAGCAGGACAAAAAAGGCTCTCCCAGGCTGGAGGTTGAGGCTGGGTTGAGTCTGGACCTTGCACCCACCTGCCCCAGGACAGAGCAGCTCTGGCACCTCCAGTGCTGCCAGTGCCAGAGCAGCTCCACGGTTTGGTGATCGTGTTTCACTCTTCACATTCTTGTTTTGTGACAGAGTTGGATCACTAAATCTGCCACATTATTCCCTTTCTGCCCCTCCCTCCCTCCTTGATTAGCAGAGACACTTATTCCAGCTTTAATAGGGAGAAACAAGTTCCCTCTGTCCTTTTCCAGTCCTAAAAATACAAGAGTGTGTTTTCCAGAGAAGCTGGTGATTGAGATTTAAATGTTTAACCAGAATACATTAAAATGCTCTAAATATCAAGGAGAAAAAGGGAGCCCTGATACCCAGAGGAAAGTGGGGTGCTTGAGCTGAGTTACAGCACTCTAATTGTTGCTACTGTCAGAGCTTAAAATCTACAACATTATTTTTAGGCCCTCGTCCAATCCACAAAAAGATCTCTAAAATAATTGCAAAAGGACCTCACTTGAAGACTGTTTGTTTTGGAAAAATAGAAATCTTTGCTCCATTTCAGCATATTTCAGCCTGGAAAGCAGTAATATTTTATTTGTGTTGAAAGAAGGCAGAGACTTATTCAATATTAATAAATGGTTTACAGCATGGGTTAAAGTTCTTTTTTTATTTTCTTTTTCTACCCTGCAGTCCTGCGCCAGGAGACTCCACTCCTGGGGGAGAAGATGTTTCTGCTGAAGGGACCTGAAATCAAAGAGAAATAATATTCCCAGGGTAGAAATCTGCCCAAAATGAGATGTTTTCTGCTCAATGTTCTGCTACATTTTGCACAATGGTGCTAATTAGTGGTGTGAGCTAATGAAGAGCTGTATGTTAATAGCACACCTGGCAGGGCAGTGTGCTCCTGGCCAGGACAAAGGGACCTGAGCCATCCCTGGTCCAGGCTCTTGGTTGGAACCCTCTGAGCCCCTGGGAGCTGTGCCAAAGTCACTCCTTGACATTCAAGACTCAAAGTCCAACTGTCTGTGCTCAGAGACAAGAAAGGGATGGAAAAGAGGTACCAGGAGAGAGAGAAAAGGGAAAAAAACCCAGATCCTCAATCAGGGGGATGCACTTTAATGGATGAGCTTTAGGGTCCCTTTGAACCCAAAGGAAAAACCAGATCCTGAATTGGGGGGTGCACTTTAATGAATGAGTTTTAAGGTCCTTTCCACCTTAAAAGGAAAAAGCAGATCCTGAATTGGGGGGTGCAATTTAGTGGATCAGCTTTAATGCCCCTTTGAACCCCCAAAAAGAAAAAGCAGGTCCTGAATTGGGGGGTGCACTTTAACGGATGAGATTTAGGGTCCTTTCCACCCCAAACCATTCCAGGTTTGCAGCCTGGGGAGGTTTGCAGCCTGCAGGTGATGGAAGGGATTGAATTTTGGCTCTTCCTGAGGATGCACAAAAAAAAGAAAAAAAAAAAAAGCATTTTGTGCCTTCTTGATGTTTTTTGCTTTGTTCAGTGGAAGAAAGGGGAGAAGGGAGAGTGTTTTAAGTCCTGGCTGTGGCTCAGCTCTGGCACAACCCTTCAGGCTGCTCATGCCCCTCTGGCTCCCTGGGCTGGTGCAGAGCTGGCCCAGAGCCCTGAGCCACCTTTCAGCCCCTGTGCCTGGGAGCTGCCCAGCCCTGCCAGCTGCTCACCAAACCCCAGGGCTGGGCTGCAGCTGGACCCCACAGCACAGCTGGAGCCACCAGGGCCTAGGAACCAAACCCCTGCAAGCCACAGAGCCCAGCCCAGACCTTCCCTGGCCACAGGGAGGATCTAACTGTGGTCACCAAAGGCCCTGCACCCTCCCAGGGTGGCATTCAAATGGGTGCCCATCCATCAGTGACCCAGCTGAGGGGCTGGCACCTGGGGAACATCAGCAACAGAGCCCCCAGGGACAAAACCCCAGAGGAGAACAGCTCTGGGTGAGGAGAAAAATGACACCAACAACAGCAGCATGGAGCTGAAATGACTGCAGGCAAATCCTGGGCATCAGGTGCTGGGAGTGATGGCTGGGAGTGCCCTGAGGGGACAGCACAGCAGAGGTGCACAGCTGCCAGGAATTCCCTGTCCCCCTGCAGGGGATTTGCACCTCACCACTCCCACCCCTTGGATGCCACTGGAGTGACTCTAAAACCCAACCAAATCTGCTTTTTCATACCACAAAGGGGTCAGAAGGAGCAAAACCCGTGGTGATGGACACTGCTGACCACGTGCCTGGGTTTTTGATTAATTGCAAATCAACAGCAGCCAGCAGAGTTTCAGAAAGTCAGCTCAGTTTTGGTGTTGCTGCTTTAAACATTAACCTGCTGCAGAACCCACAGATGCTGAGGGGAGAATGCTCCTTCCCCTCCATTTTTTATCTCAATTTTTTTTTAAGTGCTGCTTTTCAGGGCTGGGGACTCCTCTGCAGGCAGCAGCTGAGCGGGGCTGTTTATTTATAAGAGTCAAGCAGAGCCACACAAAAGGTTATGGCCATGGGCCAAATGTCTTTGACATCATAGCCTGTCATTAATGGCATAAATCCTCCGTGATTTCATTTCCCACTGAGCCAACCAGCATCTCTCCCAGATTATTTCAAAGGAAAAAAAAGTCTAAACATTTACCTTCAAAGCCCAAACAGATCGTATCGTTCCAGCCTGCTTGCCCGATATGAAATATATTCTCTTGCACATGGCATTTTTATGGCAGCTTGTGACCACTCCTGGAGCTCCTCTCAGAAGGAGATTGGCTCAAAAAGAGAAATTTTCTTATTGTTCCCTAAGGGAAAAACCAAAAAAACGGCATTTCATTCAACAAAACCTTTTCTAACCGCTGCACTTTGCTGTTTTAATGTATTTTTGTCCCCCAGATCTCTGGCTGAAGGAGAGAATACTTAAAAGTTTGTTCTCTGTGCCACAGCCTCTTCAGTGTGAGAATATTCAATGGGGACAGGCTGGAAAAGTTTTTCCTTCACACCACTTTTATCCCATTTTTTCCATCATATCCATAATGGTTATGTGGAAAACATTAGGAAATCACTCTGAGCATGAAAGGTCTGAATAATACCTGAATATTTTATCTGAATAGCTGAATAATACCTGAATAATGCCTGTAATACCTGAATAATTTAATTTAAATCCTTTGGGATTTTAAGTCTTCCTCGCCTTCTGCTGATGGACAATGCACTGCTTGATAAAAAGCCAGATGGAAAATATTTGATAATAATATCAGATCATTTTTGACCAGTCATTGCTTTTTACTGAACTGGGCCTAAAATGCCCAGGAAAAGTTTTCCAAGCCAGGGCTGGCACTAAACCTGGTGGGATAAACCAAAATTCTACATTTATATGCAAAAGCAGAGAGTCAGAGAATTGGGTTTGACCTCACTTTTTGGAATATTTGCTGAAATGGCTCCAGAGTCCCCAAATGTCCAAAAAGTCAGGGAAGCTCCCACTCATCAGCAGCCCTGCATGAGGAGTTAATTACCTGTAACTACAGATGAGTCCTGAGACCCAAATGAACTCGGAGAAAGCGAATTTAGGCTCAGCCCCAGGCCAGGCTGGGTCTGGGCACACAGGGCACCACGAGAGGGGATCTGGTGCCTCCTGATGCTGCTGCCTGGAGCTCCAGGGAAAGGGGGTCCCATGGAGCACCCACAGTGCCAGGGAGGCTGAGAGGATCCGTGTGAATTTTCCCAGAGCAGAAAAGAGCCCTCAGGGGACTGAGAGAGAGAAGCAAAGTCCCCCCAGCCTCTGGTGATGCTGCTCAGAGGAGAAATCTCATGGAGATGGGTGTGACAGCACAAAGCTCCCTCTGAGCCGCCACTCCTGTCCCCATCCCACCTCCACCCCACACCCCAAACCCCTCACCACCACCAAAGCACAGCAGAAACACCTCCAGCATACCTGAGGAAATAAAAATTGGACGTTTCCCCCATTTTTTTTGAGCAGCATCTCAGGAGGCACCGGCGAGCGAAGCAGGGCTGTGTCAGCTCTCCTGCCAGAGCCAGAGTGAAAATATCCCTGCAAAGCACCAGTAGCTTCATTCTTATGACTAACACATCCCAAAGGTGCCATAACATGCAGGGAGGCAGGGAATTCTGGGGTGCTGGAAGGAGTACAGCCAGAGGAGGAGCTGCAGGGGAGAGGTTCTGAGCAAAGCCAGCCAGTGATTTTTCCACAATTCATCATCCTCACTTTTGCTCCGCTCCTCCAAGTGCAGGGATGAAAAGTCCCACAACTCCAGCACAGACTGAGCCAGCCAAGAAAAAGAAAAGCAGCTTGCTCTGCTCCCCAGGGCACACGTTATGCCTGCTTGTTAATGGTTTTTTGATACGTGGAGGAGACAAATTTCAAGGAGGAATGTGGCCATCTCCTATCAGAGACGAAATCTCAACTCTCCCCTGCTGGAACGGGCTGAGCGTGGCTCGTGCTGGGGGCAGGCAGGGCTTTCAGGGGAATCTGAGTGGGTTTTGGCACAAATCACCCAGTGCAGGCTCCTTTCTGGGGCGCTCTGGGGACTCTCACAGAGCTGCTGGAAATAGCCACAAAATGGTTTGGGTTGGAAGGGACCTTCGAGGTGATCTCGTGTCACCTCCTTCCAATGTGCCAGGCTGCTCCCAGCCCCATCCAGCCTGGTCTTGGGCATTCCAGGGATCCAGGGGCAGCCACACTGCTCTGGTAACCTGTGCCAGGGTCTGCCCCCCTCACAGCCAGGAATTTCACCCCAAAATCCCACCCAGCCCTGCCCTCTGGCAGTGGGAATCCATTCCCTGTGTCCAGTCCCTCCATCCCTTTTCCCCAGTCTCTCTCCAGCTCTCAGTCCCTGGAATGCTGCAATAAAATTGCCCAGGAGCTTCTCCAGGCTGAGCAATGCCAGCTCGCAGCCATTCCTCAGACAAATTCTCCATCCCTCTGATCATCTTGGTGCCTGCTCTGGACTCTCTGCATGTCCTTCCTGTGCCAGGAGGGGGATGAGCAGCAGGAGGCAGATCCCAAATGCTCTGGTACAGACATTCCCAAAGCTCAGCACCCCTTGAAAGCTGTCAGCAAAACCCCACCAGCCTTTAGAGCCAATAAAATCACCTGGAAAAATGCTGGGAAGGTTCCTCTGGACCATCCAGCACCATCCAAACCTTTCCACAAAAATATCTGTGGAAGGAAACCTGCCAGGCTGAGAGCAGGAGGCTTTCAAGCACTACTAATTAATTACACCTCAAACACATGCAAATGGTGTTAATGTGCAACAAAACGTCCAAGTGTGAAAACCCAGGGCACAAGAGCACTGGTTAATCATTTCTGGAGCAGTGCCATTGTCACTGGGGGTGATGCTTTAAGTTTCAAGCTTTTATATTTCTCAGGTCCTGTGCATTAGTGCATAACTCTGAGCTCCACAGAGTGTTAGAGTGTTAGTTCTTCACAGTTTGGGCAGGCAAAAAAATCCTTCCAGGCCTGAGAACCAAGGACAGCCTCAGGTCCCAAAAAGCATAAAAGAAGTGAATTTGTGGGGAGCAAACTGGGGGAATGTGACTTCATTACCTGCAGCTGTAATTGGAGGATTAACCACTTTTATACAAATAGATCAAACTTTAATTGTCTGAAAAACTGGTGACCATTGTTCATCTTGGGTGTAGCTTTTGCACTGCCCAAGGTGCATCTATTAAAAGCCTTTAAATAACTACTTTTATTCTCTGGACTCTGTTCTAGGTTCTCTCCGAGGCACAGCAGCAGCACAGAGCGATTCCTGCAGAGGATGGAAAGGAGGGACAGGACATGCAAATGCTGCTCACGTTCCTTCTCCCTGCTCTGTCCCAGGGGTTCAGAGCTCTGAGCAGAGCACGGATCCCTGCTGAGGCCGTGGGGATGGAGGAGCTCTCGTTATCAGCACGGAAAGCTCAGAGCTGTCACAACATGCTGAGCTGCAGGGATTCCTGGGGGAGCTGGGCTGACACATCTCATCCTGATTTGCATGGGTTCACGAATCTCACCCAGGCTCTTTGTCCAGAGGTTCTGAGGATGTTTAGTCAGTGCATACCTGGAGTTAATTCGACAGAAAACCTGTCACATACGATGCCATGGGACAGGTGATGCCTTTCAAACAGAGGCCAGACAAAATTAAAGGAATAAAAATCTACAAAATCAGTTCTTTATTGAACTTATTTATTGAAGGGTCTTCAGACACATTTAGAGCAGATGAAGCCTCCAGGGGCTTCAAAATGGACAATGGGTTTTCACACTTTTATAAGTTTGGTCCATTTGTGTATTGGGGGTCAATCTCCCAATTACAGCTTCAGGTAATGAAGTCATTTACCCCAAATTTGCTGCCCCCAATCACTTCTGTTTCCATCTCTGAGGCAGTGAGGTGTCCTTGATTCCCAGCCCGGAGAGGAATTGTTGTGTCTGCCCAAACTGGGAGAGCAGCAGCTCACACTGGGTTGGAGTTTGGAGTTATGCACTGAAGAGCTGCAGGGTTACAAATAGATGAAAACATAAAAGCTGAAATGCTGAGGCATCACAGCATTTAATGAGTTATCAATAAATGCCAACACACTCCACCTGCATGGAAATGTTACAGCTCTGAAGGTAAATACCAAAACCAGCAGGGTCCTGGGATCACAGCCTGCTGCCACTGCCAGGAGGGAGGGATCAGAAGGGCAGAGAAAAAGCCTTGGAGAATTGGAGATAAATGCTCTAATGGAGCTCCAGTATTGGCTCTAATTAGGATAAATCAGGGCTTCCCTAATTGCTTTTAATCCTTTGGTTTCTTGCTGACAGGAGTGACCATGCCCAGGATGTGGAGAAGGGACTTGGGGGGATCCAAATCCTCTGTATCCCACTGCCCCTCCCTCCTGCAGACAGGGATTCTTTTTATTTCAAATTATCATTTTGAAATGCAGCCTGTGCATTTCAGCTGCTCCATGCTCCTACTCACTTTATTTTTCCTTTAAAGTTTTCCTTCTCTTTTTTTTTTTTTTTTTTTTTAATTAGCTGAGGGGTTTTTATTAGAGCACAGGCATCTCTTGCCAGACTCTCCTGCAGAAGGCAGGATGGAATTCCCTCTGTTCCCATCCCAGAGGAATCCTGTCACCTGCAGCAACCAAAGCTCTCTTGCTTTAGCTGTAAACAGAGAAAAATAACAACTTTTGATCTGCTTCCACCTTTCCAGCAGAAGTGAAGGCACTGCAAGTATCAACGTGGGAAAAGGGGGTGAAAAAAATTTTTTTTGGGGTTTCCTTGAATTCTATGAGTGCATGGGAAGGAGCCCACAGGAACCCAGAGTGCTGCTTTTCCCAAAGGTGACATTCATCCCTCCTGGATGCAGCACCACTGCCCTGCTCCAGAACATTAAAAGGCTTCAAAAACAGAGTTAAAGCAGAGTTATTGGTCTGGGCACCCTCTGTGCCCCGGGCTGAGGGGCAGCCTGCCATGGAGATGCCCATCCTTTGCTACCCCACAGCAATTAAACCTCACTAGTGCAGGCAGGAGCTCAGAGCAGCAGCAGCAGCTCTTTCTCCACCCAACAACCAGCAGATTTCGGAGGTGGTGACCTCACAGTGCTCGGGTTTGGTGAGTTCTTTATTTAGTGAGCCCCAGGCGGTGTGCATGACACCCAGGCACAGCCAGCAGGCGCCCTGCACGCCTAATGAATGAGCTGATTTGCATATCAAATGAACTTTATGCACAGCAGGCTGTTTGTAGAAAAAAATTTACAGGGTATAGTTAAAAAAATTAGCAAAATAAAAAATCCTGGAAAGCAAGAGCTTGTAACTCCCCCCTGCTTCCCAAGCAGCCAACACATCTCCAGCAGCAGGATTTACCTGATTTACCTGATTTACCTGATTTACCTGATTTACCCCCCTCCTGCTGCAAGGAATAACCAGAATTCGGCCAGGTTTGGTCATACCAGACCTAAAACTTAGTTTAGACCTCGGTTCCTGAGTTCTCCTGAGACCTGGTGCAGCTGGGAGGTGGAAGGAGGGGGAGGATCCAACCCCAAGCCATCCTGACACAGCTTCCCAACCAGAGGGATTCAGCAGGGATGTCAATAATATAAATAAATATATAAATATAAAAAATATAAATATATTTTAAAATAAATATATAAATAAATATATTTATAATATATAAATATATTATATGAATATAATATAAATATATCATTTTCTGATATAAATAAATTATTTGTACAAGTCTCAACAGAGATATTTTTAAATAAATTCTGTTGGGGGTTGAAATCCAAGCCAGTAAGGAAAGGGAAAGGCAAGGGGGGCATTTTTATTTTGAAATGATAATATAAAATCCATAAATTGCTGGAACAGGTATGTGTGTCCTGCCCATCCAAACCTCTAAGATGCATTTACTTGTGTGTGACACCCTGGATTTGCATATTCAAACAAGCTGAAAACGTCAGTGTTGGATTATAATCAGTATTTTAGCAAAAATTTCAGAAGGAAAAATATATAAATATATTTTCAAGACTTGTATTTAATTTTTATATCTTTGATTTTTCTAATTTTATTCTTGACTTTTCTATAATTTTATTCTTGACTTTTCTACAATTTTATTCTTGAATTATCTACAATTTTATTCTTGACTTTTCTATAATTTTCATTGCTTTTTCCTTTCTGTCCTTTTTTAGAAAACTGGCAAAAGAGGCACCAGTTGCTTCACACAGATATTTTTACAGGAGCACCCAGCAGCATCACTGCTCATGTCCTGCAGCTTCCCCAGGTTTTCTGTGCTGTTTTATTCCCTCTGCCTGGCTTTGGGCAGCACATCTGGAGCCTGCAGAGCATCTTTCAGCTCAGCTGGAGGCAAAGAAGAAAACTTCAGTTCTTGCTCTGCTGGGCACCAGAATTAATTGGTGATTATTTAATTGGGGCTGAGGAGGAGAGGCACTGACAGGAGAGGGTGCTCATGATTTAGGGAAGGGCCAGAGCAGCAGGGAGTGTCCCCAGCCCTGTCCCTGCAGGAATCCAGGGCAGGGCATGAGCAGCGAATTCAACCCAGCCCTGAGGTGATGATGATGATGATGATGATGATGATGATGATGATGATGATGATGATGAGCTCTCAGAGAGAGCATTCAGTTTGAAAAGTAAATTTGAATGTGTAAATGGGTCACGGCTCTGCAGGCTGATAAAAAGGTTGGGAAAGCAGCAGAGGGGTCAAAGCTGCATGGAAATGTTTGAGCCCTGCTGGATCTGCCCCTGGGAGCTCTGCTGCCTCAAGCTCTGCCCCGGAGAACACAGCAATGGGGATGTCAGGGCTCCTGGTGGCTCCTGTCCCTGTGCTGTGACACCAGCCATGCAGGTTACACAGCAATTAGGGATGTCAGGGCTCCTGGTGGCTCCTGTCCCTGTGCTGTGACACCAGCCATGCAGGTTACACAGCAGTGGGGATGTCAGGGCTCCTGGTGGCTCCTGTCCCCGTGCTGTGACACCAGCCATGCAGGTTACACAGCAGTGAGGATGTCAGGGCTCCTGGTGGCTCCTGTCCCTGTGCTGTGACACCAGCCATGCAGGTTACACAGCAGTGAGGGTGTCAGGGCTCCTGGTGGCTCCTGTCCCCGTGCTGTGACACCAGCCATGCAGGTTACACAGCAATAGGGATGTCAGGGCTCCTGGTGGCTCCTGTCCCTGTTCCTGTGACACCAGCCATGCAGGTTACACAGCAGTGGGGGATGTCAGGGCTCCTGGTGGCTCCTGTCCCTGTGCTGTGACACCAGCCATGCAGGTTACACAGCAGTGAGGATGTCAGGGCTCCTGGTGGCTCCTGTCCCCGTGCTGGGACACCAGCCATGCAGGTTACACAGCAGTGGGGGATGTCAGGGCTCCTGGTGGCTCCTGTCCCTGTTCCTGTGACACCAGCCATGCAGGTTACACAGCAGTGGGGATGTCAGGGCTCCTGGTGGCTCCTGTCCCCGTGCTGGGGGACACCAGCCATGCAGGTTACACAGCAGTGAGGGATGTCAGGGCTCCTGGTGGCTCCTGTCCCTGTGCTGTGACACCAGCCATGCAGGTTACACAGCAGTGGGGATGTCAGGGCTCCTGGTGGCTCCTGGTGGCTCCTGTCCCCGTGCTGTGACACCAGCCATGCAGGTTACACAGCAATGGGGGATGTCAGGGCTCCTGGTGGCTCCTGTCCCTGTTCCTGTGACACCAGCCATGCAGGTTACACAGCAGTGGGGATGTCAGTGCTCCTGGTGGCTCCTGGTGGCTCCTGTCCCCGTGCTGTGACACCAGCCATGCAGGTTACACAGCAGTGGGGATGTCAGGGCTCCTGGTGGCTCCTGTCCCTGTTCCTGTGACACCAGCCATGCAGGTTACACAGCAGTGGGGATGTCAGGGCTCCTGGTGGCTCCTGGTGGCTCCTGGTGGCTCCTGTCCCCGTGCTGGGACACCAGCCATGCAGGTTACACAGCAGTGGGGGGTGTCAGGGCTCCTGGTGGCTCCTGTCCCTGTTCCTGTGACACCAGCCATGCAGGTTACACAGCAGTGGGGGGTGTCAGGGCTCCTGGTGGCTCCTGTCCCCGTGCTGTGACACCAGCCATGCAGGTTACACAGCAGTGGGGATGTCAGGGGCTCCTGGTGGCTCCTGTCCCTGTTCCTGTGACACCAGCCATGCAGGTTACACAGCAATGGGGATGTCAGGGGCTCCTGGTGGCTCCTGGTGGCTCCTGTCCCTGTTCCTGTGACACCAGCCATGCAGGTTACACAGCAGTGGGGGTGTCAGGGCTCCTGGTGGCTCCTGTCCCGTCCTGTGACACCAGCCATGCAGGTTACACAGCAGTGGGGATGTCAGGGCTCCTGGTGGCTCCTGTCCCCGTGCTGTGACACCAGCCATGCAGGTTACACAGCAATGGGGGGTGTCAGGGCTCCTGGTGGCTCCTGTCCCCGTGCTGTGACACCAGCCATGCAGGTTACACAGCAATGGGGGGTGTCAGGGCTCCTGGTGGCTCCTGTCCCCGTGCTGTGACACCAGCCATGCAGGTTACACAGCAGTGGGGGATGTCAGGGCTCCTGGTGGTTCCTGTCCCTGTTCCTGTGACACCAGCCATGCAGGTTACACAGCAGTGAGGATGTCAGGGCTCCTGGTGGCTCCTGTCCCCGTGCTGTGACACCAGCCATGCAGGTTACACAGCAGTGGGGATGTCAGGGCTCCTGGTGGCTCCTGTCCCCGTGCTGGGACACCAGCCATGCAGATTACCCCAGCCCATTCCAATAAAAGATGTTCCAGGCAGACACAAACACGGGGATTTCAAGATGACTTTGCTGCTTAATTTTTTAATCCCCTCCCAAATCTTCCACTGTGCTTGCTGATGCTCTGGGTGCTTTCATCCCTGCCCCCTTTCCCTGCTTTGGAGCTTTTCTTCCATTTCCACTCAAGGCAAGAAATGACCTGGGGCTCTGCAGTCCCAGGTGTGACCTCAGGAAAGGTCCTGGATTCACCTAGGGGCAGATTTTCCTCTGCTACAAATCTGGTTTGTGTTGTCCCCTGGGAAATAATGATGGGATCATCCCTTCCTCCTGCTTTTTGTGCTCCTCAGGTGCTCCAGATAATTGTTGTGCTCAGACAACCACAAACACAGCTCAACATCCCCCTCCAGACCCATCTCCCCCCTCCTTTACACACGGGCTGCACACACCCAGCTCATCCTCAAATTATTAATTTTTTTAAATTATTTATTTAGAAATAATAAAATAAGACATAATATATAAAAATCTGTACAATCCACAATTTGTGCAGTACATTAGGAAGACTTTGATACAAAAAGGCTGCAAACAGGAAAATAGAGTCATGGACAATTGTCAGACGCCGAGATTGTTCGTCTTACAAGAGCTGCAGGCCAAAAAAAGTCCTTACAAAAATCAGCTTCTGATGGGCTGTGGGGTGGCAGCTGTGCAGCACCTTCTACTCCACAATGTGGTGAGCAGCCAGAATTAAAGACATTACAGTACTTCTCAGTTTTACCTTGTAATCCATCGTGAAAAAAAAAAAAGAAAAACCTAAGAGAATGAATTAAATATCTCAACCCTTTGTCTTTTTTTTTTTTCCAAGGGTAACACAGAAGTGTTTCACAGCTGGGGGAGGGTAATTAAAGCCAGCTAATGAGTGAGGATCCCTACCCTGGCCCAATTAACCCAGGACAACTCAATTAAGCCAGGACAACTCCCACGGAAGAGAAGGAGGGAGGGGAGCATCCCCACCTGCCTCTGCTCCTGCCACTGTACACAGAATTATGGGTCAGACAATGTGTCTCATTCAAGTATTTTCAGGGAAGGGCAGAAATAACATATTCCCCCCCAGCCCCTAAGCAAAAGACAGGATGAAAGCTTCCGTGCGAGCCAGTTTATCCAATTTATCCAATTTATCCTGGATAAAGGGGCTGAACCGAGGCCTGGGGGAGCCTGGGGGTAGAGCTCTGTCAGTTTAAAGTTTAAAGTTTAAAGTTTAAAGTTTAAAGTTTAAAGTTTAAAGTTTAAAGTTTAAAGTTTAAAGTTTAAAGTTTAAAGTTTAAAGTTTAAAGTTTAAAGTTTAAAGTTTAAAGTTTAAAGTTTAGCATAAGCTTGGCCCAGGATCAACGAGAACTGAAGGAAAGCTGTCAGTTGCTGTCTAGTCCTCAAAAATATTTTTTTTTTAAATGATTCCTCCAATTTGCTGCTGAGAAAGCCAAAAATTGATGGCAAAAAGGGGATGGGGATCACTGGCAGGGCTCTCCCCAGCAGCTTGGGGGATTCCCTGGGCAAAGACAAAGGGCTGTGAAAGAAAGAACAAGCAGAGATTAAAAATGGATTACACCTGGACACACCCCCTGGACACGGCTCTGGGAGCTCTGCAAAAACACCAGTAACTAGAACGTGTTCTCAAATGAAAAGTCCATGCTTAAAAAATAAATAAAGAGAAGTTCAGAGCATTAGGAATCCTATAAGGCTTGCAAGTAATTTGCTAAAAATCATGCTAACCTGTAGCATCTAGTCCTAGCGAGCCGAGACTGCTGAGCTGAATTGATACTTTTTTTTTTGGTGGCCTTTTCGTTGTCTTCTCCTTGTCCTCCTTTACAGACTTCTATTTACATTTGGCTTTAAATATGAAAATACTTGATAAACTTTATAAAATGTACAATTTTTAAAAATATTTCTGAAAAACCGACTTGAAAAACAAAACAAACAAACAAGAAAAAAAAACAAACAAAAAAACCCAAAAACAAACCCAAAACCTCTGCACCAGAAACGTTAAAGGGGAGGGATTTTTTTTTAAACTCTCTGGATTTCTCGTGTGTCAAAGAAATGAGACGAATCCTGCATTTTCCATCCCCTCCCATCTCTCAGCCCTCCCTCAAATATCTCAAGTATCAGGTAGTGGGAGCACTGTGCCCTGGGGGATGCTGCTGTGAGGTCAATCCCCTTGCTCCTGCTCAGGCTCCCTTTCCCCACTGCCTTTTCGTGCCCCCTCTGCCACTGAACACTCTTTGGTTTGGTTTTTCTCCTTTGGCAGAGCAGCACCTGCTGTCTCCCCTGCTGACCCAGACACTGCCCCCAGGCCACCTCAAACCTCCAGCCTCCCCCAGGAACAGCCCCAGCGCTTGCACTTCACCCTCTGCCCTCTCCAGGGCCAGAGCCGTGTTTGCAGCAGGGAATGCCCCAGTTCCCACCCTCGTCAGGAACCAGTTCATTGCAGGCATTTCTCTGGCACGGGCCCCTCGCAGGCATCCACGAGCAGGAGACACCAGGCCTAGAACAAGCTGTTTTTTAATGGCATACAGTGATCCAATACTGCAAGAGTGCTCTGGGACTGCCAGCCCCACAGGAGCAGGGCCAAGCACAGCTTTGCTGGCTCCTCGAGCCTAGAGGCACAGAGAATTTAAAGCCAAAACACCTCCAAGGGCTTTGCTGAAGGTGACAAAATCTGCTTGGGGTGTCACCAGCTGGGGTTTGCTCCCTTTGCAGCCTCATCCTCCCCAGAGGATCCCTCTCTCCACCAGAAGGAAATCCTCCCTCACACCCTGCCCTGCTGGAGAGGAGCATCCTGCACAAATCTCTGCCATCCCTCTGCCACACCTGCGTGCTGTGCTGCCCTTTCCTCCTCAAAAATCTCTTCCTGGGGATCTCTCTGCTGCTTGGCTCATCCCTGGCCAAACTCCAGCAGCTCCAGGCGTGTCCATGGCACAGTTTCAGGGAAAGCTCCTCTGCTCAGAGCTGGGGCAGGCCAGGGAGGACACACAGGTGATGCTGGTTTGCTTCCCCCTACAAGAAAACAGGGATTTTATTCCCCCCACAAGGGGAAAAAGAGGAGGAGGCCCAGCTCACTTTAGATCCCAGCCTTAAGCCTTTAGAATAAGGTGCAAAATAAAGGTCTCAAAAAGAAAAGAAAAAAAAAAAGAAAAAATTCAAAACCAAAAAAGTGTCTGAGGTTTGATTTTTTTGTTGTTGTTTAAAGCAGCCTGTTCCTTTTTTTTCCTTTTTTTTTAAATAAACTCCACTGTGCAAAACTGTGCATTTTCTTTGGTATCCACTTAGGTAGTTTGAACTTAGTACTTTTTCCTATGCATACACATCTTTTGTCTCGCTTTTCCTTTAGACAGAGAATTAAATTCTCCCCCCAAAAAAATCATAATTTTGCTGGAGGCTACTGATTGGCCTGATATTACATAATGCCCCTTATGTAATTGGAAAGAGAGAAATTGATTCTAGCTATCAACTACTGGCCTCAAAAGGAGTTTAAACTTTCTGGCAACATTGGCCTCTCTGAACTGATCATGAGCTTTTCAACCCAAAAAGTTCAACACTGACTTTTTTTTTTTTTCCTTTTTAAATTACACAAGAGAAAATAAAAACTACACTGCAACAAAAATAACCATTTGTGTTCATGTAGTTAGCAGCAGCTTTTTAAAAAATAATTATAATAATAATAATAAGGCAGATTCTTGCCTTTGTTATGCCATTAAAAACATTCTTGTTCCCTAGAGAGAAGCATTCTGGAAAAAGTTGAAAAAAAAAAAAATAATAATAACCCAACCAAAGCTTGCCTGCAAGTTCAAGTTTTGTAAAAAAATATATACATAATTTATTCTACAACATATGTGCCTTCTGTTCATACTTAGACATGTTTAGTGCTTTGTGTTTAGAGTTTATTTCCTGTCATCCCTCCTCTGAGGACAGCCCTAAAACCAGCCTGGGTTCCTCGGGTCTGCTGCCTTCACACCACTCTTCCACAGTACCGTTGTCTGCAAACTCTCCCGGGCCAGCGTCTCGGGCGAGGAGCCGCGGCCCGCGGCACGGAGGGGGTTTGCCTGCCACGCCAGGGCAGAGCCGCCCGTCAGATCTCGGACTCGCGCCGCAGCGGCCGCGGCTCCAGCGGCACCCCCGCCTGCCCGTGCGGCTCCATGTCCGGGTGCGTGTCCGTGCTCATGCTCTCGGGCACGCCCGTGTCGATCTCGTCCTCCTCCTTGCTGCTGAGCGCCACCTCGTTCTCGTAGCAGAAGGAGTTGGCGTTGGAGAGGATGTACTTCTTCTCCGCCAAGTCCCTGGCACTGCAGATGGGCGTGTTGGGCACTTCGTAGGTTTTGTGGAACCTCGAGTAGTCCACCTTGTAGTAGTTCTTCTCTTCGAAGAGCACGGGCTCGTAGCGGTGGCCCCAGAGGATCTCGTTGGCCAGGTACGAGCTGCGGCACTGCGTGGTCATGGCCGTGGCCTCCACCATGCCCTCCAGGATGACCACGATCTCGAAGTCGGCGTTGTCCATGTCCTGCTTGCTCAGGTCGTACAGAGGGCTGTCCTCGTCGATCTCGTGCACGATGGTGATGGGCGACACCAGGAAGATGCGGTCGATGCCGCTGTCGAAGCCCACGTTGATGTCGATCTGATCCAGGGGGATGTACTCCCCCTCCGACGTGATCCGGGACTTCAGCAGCTGCGCCCGCACGTGCGCCTCCACCAGGTGGCTTTTCCTCAGGTTCCCCACGCGCCACATCAGGCACAGCTTCCCGTCCCTCATGGCCACCACGGCGTTGTGGCTGAAGACCAGAGTCTCGTTCCTCTTTTTTGGCTTCGCCATCTTTGCCATGACGGCGCCAATGATGAAGGCATCGATGATGCAGCCCACGATGGACTGGAAAACCACCATGAACACGGCGATGGGACACTCGTCGGTGACGCACCTGAAGCCGTAGCCGATCGTGGTCTGGGTCTCGATGGAGAACAGGAAGGCTGCGGTGAAGCTGCTCACCTGAGACACGCAAGGCTTGCTGTTCTCCTGCTCCTCCAGATCCCCGTGCAACAGCGCAATCAACCAAAACACACAGCCAAAAAAAAGCCAGGAGAGGATGAAAGTCAGGCAGAAGATCACCAGCATCCACCTCCAGCGGATGTCCACGCACGTGGTGAAGATGTCGGCCAGGTAGCGCTGCCCCTTCTCGCCCACGTTGATGAACTGGACGTTGCAGTGCCCGTCCTTCTTGACGAAGCGGCTCCGGCACTGCTGCCGGGTGTGGACCTTGCCCTTGCCGTTGCCGAAGCCGTTGGCCACGGCCATGGTGGACAGCTTCATGCCGTCCTCCTCCGAGGACACGATGCTGTAGCGGTTGGTTCGCACGCTGCCCATCACTACTGCCGGGGACTGAGGTGCTTCTGCTTTAGAAAACAGTCTGAGTTTCTGCAAAACCCTTTGGAGAAACAGTTTTGAAAGTTCTACAGGAACACACACAGGCGGAAAAGCCGGGCGGAGGCCGGAGTCCCCAGAAGCCCTCGGATCAACCAAGGACGGTCTTCTGGCATGCAGGGTGAGCTCAGCAAGCCGCCGTCATAGGGAGGGCATGGTCTGCAAGAGAAAGAGAAATGGCACTTTAGGCATCAAGGAAGACAGCACCTGTGCACCTGCAGGAAGTTTCCTCTCCCTTAAAGGCATTTTCAGCAACGATGCTCGCAGCTGTGCGTGGACGGGGTCACGCATCGTTACCGCGAGGAAGGAATTGTCCTTCCCTAGGAAGGAGCTGAAGGGATCGTGTCCCACCGCTCTGAGCAGCGTTCACTTCAAAGCTGGGCACGCAAAGGATCTCTCTGCTATTAATAACTGTGAGTTCTGCTTATTTTGAAACAATTCCCTGTAACATCCTTCTGGTCAAGCACAAATACTGAAGTGGTTTGCAGCGAGTTGTGATGTGTCTCGTGGACTGTCTGACCCATGACAAAGCAAAAGGGAAGGTGGAGACCGGGGAATAAACTTGGGAAGTGCAGATAGCGGTGATTCTGTGAAATTAAAGCACCTACAATTGTTTTAATTAAGCTAAAAGAAGGAGTTTTGTATTCTCAGCAAATTTCAAGAATAAGGGCTGCAGTAGCTTCTATCTAACTCCATAAACTCATCAGGATCTCTGTAGATTTTATGCTCAAGTTTGGCCTAAGTCGTACCAAAAAAAATAAACTTTTTAAACCTCTCATCTGCTCCTGCTAAAGCCAGCAGTAAACCAGCAGAATCAGCTGAGTGCCTTCCTGACACCTTCAGCAGCGAGTCCCAGCACCTTCCCCTGGGGAGCCCCTTCCATCTCCCCGAGGGTCCCGTGGGTCTGAGATGTCCCCGGTCAAGACTCAGCAGAAAGGCTACAAAACCCTGTCCCTGAGGGGAGAGGCCACCAAAAACTTGTTTCAGGGAGGTCTGGCTTAGACCCAGGTCTAGCTTTTAACAAGTGCGTCATCCATTAAGTCATGTACTGCATATCAGGAAATGGAATACTGCAGAGGAGAAGGGATGCTTTAAAGCAACTGCTGCAGCCACACATGGCCCACGGAGGGAATAAAGCTAAACCCAGGTGGAGAGGAATGTCTGCTGTCCCTCTGGCACGGCACTGGAGGCTCCAGAACCATTTACAGTAGCAGGGGATGAAATCACGGCGCTCTTCCTAAATTAATGTTATCAAAACTCATCTGAGTTTGTCCAAAAGCCAACAAAACTGCAGCCACCTCTGCTCTTCCTCCGACTGGAATCTGACAACAGCTGGAGATGTTATCTCCTTTCCCAACCACAGCAGCCCCTAAAGCCCTGCTGAGGTGCTCCAAAAACTTATTCCAAACAACTCCCCAAGCCCTCCCACATCCTCCAGCCACATGACAAAGGCCTGAGCTCAGCAAACACTTGTTAGGAAAAGAGCAGGTGACAAACAGCAACATCATCAGCTTGGTGCAGGCTGCTTTTCCCTCCAGGATCTCCTCAGGGTTTGCTTTCACCTCCTCTTTTCCCCTCGCTCCTGTTTGTTGTGCAAGAATGTGTCCCCATGCCTCCCTGCCAAGATTAGTCATCTGTGACTTCAGCTCAGACAAGACATTTTGGCAGCTCTGGGCTCTGCAATGCCCGTCTGAGTGCAGCTCTCAGCACTGAGCACTTCTGGAGCTGCCCTCCTACTTACCCCGGGCACTTATTCTTACTTTTACAACTGTCTTGCCTCCACTGTGTAAGGATGCACTTTTTCCCCCTCTTACACTTTTTTGTTCCCAGGTTTTCTCATTCCCGTCAGGATATCGTGCTCAAAAATACAAAAGAATTCTTTTAACGCTCACTTAAACGATTTGTTTCGGCCAAAACCCCGCTTTTATTAGAAACCTGAACACAGCAGGGAAGTGAAATTACTGTTAATACATCCCACATTAAAAAAAAAAAACTTCTTGAAAAGCCATTGCACTGCTCTGCAAATCGATCACTTTCATAAACCACATCCTATAATCACAGTCATGTTCGACTTGCACAGTCAAAGCCTGTTTTGTTCCAAGCTGAGGGAAACACACAGCCTAGGAAACAGTTTCTCCTGGAGTTCGGGTTTCTGTTCCTTTTTCTTTCCTGGATTTTAGAGGAAAACTTTTCGTGGAGGGAAAGATAAGCTGGAACATTTAAAGTGTCTGAATATGCAGACACAAAAGCCTCGACCTGAGGACACTTGTTTGAATTCCACAAATCCCTGAAATCCTAACACCAGCATCCTGTGGCTGCATTTAGAAGTTTAGGACTCAAATTTGTTCTATTCCTCCCATCCCTTGCCCAGATCCCTCCTGGCTGGCTGTGCTGTGGGAGTGGAGCTGCACCCCTTTGGCTCCAGGGACCCCAAAACCTGGGGGTGAGTTTGGGGACAGCTTTGCTGGGAGCTCACAGCACAAAGCTCTGGCAAGCTCCAGGGCAGCAGAGCTCTCTGCCTGCTTTTCCAGGAGGAGATGGGATGGGTGGGATGAACCAGGCACAGGGATCAGCCAGAGGTGCTGACCATGGAAACACAGGTCCTGTGAAACGCCCTGGGGATCCACTGGCTGCCCCAGCACCTGCTCCGTGCTCACCCTGACCCTCACAAACACCTTCACCAAAGTTCCCCAAAAAACCCAGGAACAAAGCAGCAGGAAAACCTAATGCTACTCCTTACTGTGCCAATCCACCTGCTGCTCCAAGGCTGGGCAGCACTGCTGGCTCTCACTCCAGCCCAGCACAAGTTTTTGGAGGCACAAAAAATCCCAGGCTGGTGTGGGAGCAGCCCTGCAACCCTCCCTGGGCAGAGGGAACCGACCCAGTACCACTGACCCACCCCAGTGTCTGCCTGACTGGGCCCAGTGCAGTGCAGCCACACACGGAGCTGTAAATTCAACCATCACCAGGTGTGTTGTTATGACAATGATGTTTATTATTAACAATAATCCCGGGGAACTTTCCTGCTGGAAGGGAAGACAAGCAATGCATTTGCAGTGGCAGGGACCCGGGATTACTGGGAAGGGATGAGATGGGACGGCAGAGCCTGGCGAGGGGATGCTTGGAGAAGGGAGGAAAACGGGGCTGTGCTGCATCTGCAGCATTTCTGAGCCAGCATTTGGGGAAATGCCACGGAGAGGAGCCCAAACCTTCACCTTCCCCTGAGCATCCCCCTCTAAATCCCGGCTGGGGAAGGACGCTCACACCGCAAGCACAGCGGGAGGGGGACTGTGCAAAGGTTAAGGACTGGGGCTCGCTCCGGAGCGCAGGGGAGCAGGGGAGGGGTGCAGAGGAGCAGCAGGGAGCGCTCGGAGCGCTTATTCCCCGGCTGACGCCACCGAGCCCTGCGGAGCGAGCCGGGCACATGTTGCCAAGAGAGCACCAGCAGCAGCTCAGCCAAGCCGAGCAGCGCTCGGAAAGCAGAACAAAGCAGCTCCTCGCCCCGGCCAAGCCTGTTCCCACATTCCTGCTGCCTCGCTGCCGGGCACGGCCACCCCGTAACCTTTCTCCTTAAAAGTCATTCCCCAGGGCTCCTCCGCGGCTCGGGGCACGACTCAAGTTACACCGAGTGGCGAGCTGCCCTCAGGAGAAGGATCTGACCTTCAGGGACAGGCAGCAGGGGGGAGAAAAAAATTTTAAAAAGAGCACATGATGCGGAGAAATGGGTGCGAAGAAATAGGAGAAAGGGAAGGACAAGTGGCGCCCGCATCTGCTGTCCTGCCAAGGAGACGGGCTCGGGGTAATTGCAGCTGGTGACAAAATAACTCGGAGCGGAGCAGCCATCACCAGGGGGTGTACGCGGCGCACGGGCCGCGGGGATGGAAAAGCAAACAAGTGTAAAGGTGAGGCTGAGCCACGGAGACAAGTGCGGGCAGCGTGCGGGGTGGGGACAGAGCTGTGGCTCCCGGATCGAGCCGGGCCGGCGGCACCTGCGGGACCCCGGTGACACCTGCGGGAGCCCGGTGACACCCTCCCCCGGACACTGACCCCTCAAATCCATCTCCCTTTGCTTATCAGTATTTTTTCCTTTCACTGTCATGAGCTAAGCTGAAACAATACAGCTCTTCGCTGCCTTCGCAGACGCTTTTTTTTTCTTTCCTGCTTCCCATTTTTTTGGCAGGATGGCCAAAAGGAAAGAAGCCCTGCCGATGAATGAAGCTACAGGTCCATTTCACAGCTCTCCAAACCATCCCGGGCGCTCAAACCCACGCATCCCAGTGCCGGGACCGGCCGCTCCTGCCCTCCCTCCGTGCACGAAACAACAGGCGAGAAGAAGGCGAAGGGATGGAGCGGAGCGCTTTGTGCACCGGAGTTGTCATGCGAACTTCCAGCCCTTCCCCAGGATAAAATATCCCGAGGGGGGAGGAAAAAAGCGGGGGGAGCAGCTGGTGCATGGAAAGTTATGAGCACAAACAGATGCTGCAAGCAGATGCTCGGGCGCTCCAGCCATACCTATCGAATTATTTTAGGCGCTGAGAATAGCTCCGTGAGAAACGCAGGAGTTGCCCCTCTTCTCCAAGCCCGCTTTATCGCGGGGGGGTTATCGCGACAGCGCATCGCCTCCGCCGCTCGGGGAGGCGCGCAGGGAGCGGGGGAAGGAGGCGATCCTTACCTGCGGCGGACGCGAGGGAGGTGCCGGTGCGGAGAAGGGGTAAAAGATCCGTGGCGAGGCCGTGCCCGGTGCCCGGTGCCCGCTCCGCTCGCACTGCGCTCCCGCCCGCCCGCGGCCCCTTTTTGCGGGCGGCCATGGACCGTTTAATACGGCCCCAACGGCCCCGCCCCCCGCGAGCCCGCGGCCAATCACAGCGCGGGGCGGGCCCGGGGGGCGGGGCCAAGGCGGCACCGGGAGCGGCTCCGGGAGCGGCTCCGGGAGCGGAGCGGGGATGGAGCGCGGCGATGGAGCCGGGATGCTCCGGGGATGCTCCGGAGCGGCGCTCCCAGCCGGGGTTCCCGCTGCCACGATGGGCTCGGGAGAAGGCGCTGGGTTCCGCGGTCCTCGGTGTGGAGGGTCCTTGAGTTCCCGGTGCGGAGGGTCCCGGGAAAAGGCGCAGGGTTCCGGGATTCCCGGTGCGGAGAGTCCCTGGGATCCCGGTGAGGAGGGTCCCGGGAAAAGGCAACGAGTCCCTGGGTCCCCGGTGCAAAGGGGTGACAGCAGAAGGCACCGGGTCCCCGGGTCCGCGGTGCAGAGGATCCCCGGGTGCCCGGTGCCGAGGGTCCCGGGAGAACGCACCGGGTCCCCGGGTCCGCGGTGCAGAGGGTCCCGGGAAAACGCACCGGGTTCCCGAGTCTGCGGTGCAGAGGGTCCCGGGAGAACGCACCGGGTTCCCGGGTCCGAGGTGCAGAGGGTCCCGGGAGAACGCACCGGGTTCCCGGGTCTGCGGTGCTGAGGATCCCCGGATTCCCGGTGCCGAGGTCCCGGGAGAACGCACCGGGTTCCCCGAGTCTGCGGTGCCGAGGGTCCCGGGAGAACGCACCGGGTCCCCGCTGCGGAGGGTCCCCGGTGCAGAAGGAGAAGGCACCGGGTCCGTGGATCCCCGTGCGGAGGGTCTCGAGGAGAAGACGCCGCTCCCCGGGACCCCGGTGTCCGTGTGAAGGGTCCCGGGAGAAGGCGGCGAGCTCCCCGGTGCCCGGTGCGGGTTCCCCGGTGCCCGGTGCGGGAGAAGCCGCGGTGGGGAGCGCGCTCGGCCGCGCTCGCTCGGTTCCGTGTCCCGTGTTGCGCCCGCGGGCACCGGCACCTGCCGCCCGCATCCCCGCAGCCTCCCTCGGCACGATGAAGCTTTTGCGGGACTTCTCGGGGAGTTTGGGATGCTCCCCTGTGAGAGTGGCTGCCCGCTCCCCTGTTCCCGTGTTTTGGGCTCATGTCCGAGGCCCCGGGCAGTGAGAAAAAAACAGCGGAGACGGAAAAGTTCCGTTCCTTTTGTCCCTTTCTTTATTTTAGCGAAGGGAAATGCTAAGGTGCAGGGTGTCCCATCCCAAACTCCCGACCCTAGCAGGCACGACACACACCGCTCCTAAACCCAAAATCCTTCTCTTTAACTAAACGAAACATCCCTTCCAAAACAAGAGCTTTGATCCCCGGACTAAGTTCTTTTGGAGCAAGGGAAGGACGAGCCTGGCTGCAGTGCGTGGGATCCACGGCTTTGTTCCCTGAGTCACCTGTGGCAGCTCGGTCAGGCTGGCCAGAGTTGAAATATGCAGAAATCCAAATGATTTTTAACAGCTTGTCCTCCCTACAGTGGACGTGGCCTAAGACAAAGAAAATAAGGATGAAATGCCTGGCCGGGAGCCTCGCAGGAACAAAAACAGCCTTGTAAGCACAGCCTGAGGTTTGCCAAGCCCCGGCTCTGATGGACAGTGCGGGGCTGTCGGGCTCCAGGGCAGGTGTCCCTGCCCTCGGCTGGACAACAGCTGAAACCCGCGGGGGAGCCCGTGGTGTGCTGGAAAAACAAGGTGACTGCTGAGTGCAAGGGAGGCAGAGCCCCAGGATTTAGGAATTGCCGTAAACACCTTGAGTTGCACCCAGCACTGCCACAGCAGCTCCTGAGACACCCAAAAATGAGAGCTGGGGATGCTCCGGGGAACCGGCAGCCTGGAGCTGCTGAGGGCTAGACTGCTCCAAGCGGGTCGGCCTCCAGAGAGCTCCTTACAATGTCCAGAGCAGGCTGTAAATACGATTCCTTACTTTCCACAGCAATGCCAGTGCCTGCAGGCGCTCCTCCTTGCTTAAACTCTCCTCCTCCTCCTCCTCATCATTAGTTTGCTAAGTTTCCAGGTCTGCCTTGCCCAAAAGCTCTCTCCCGGCTGCACGGGCTCCCCGCGCTGCCGCTGCTCCATCCCGAGTGCCGCGCCTGGCAGCGCCGGCGTTTGCCGAGCTCCCCGCATCCCCGATGAGGAAGTGCCGCATTGTTGCAGCAATAAACACAGCGGCCGAGGGCAGCTGGCTCACGAGAGCCACATTTGGGAGGGCAGGAGGCGCAGAATGAACGTGGTGGGGAGGGGGAAGCAGGACAAGCGCCTCTGCTCGTTGGGCAATCTGGCAAGTTGGGCAATCGGCTGTTTGCGAGTTGTTCTTGGGTGGTTCTGTTCTGTTTGCAAGGGGAAGAGAAGTCCAGAACTTTTGAGTGATGGATCTGGAAAGCAAAATCTATAAGGGGCACGACTGCAATTAATTTATCCGTTTAGTGAGAGGAAGATGATTAAATTCACAGGATTTGAAAGACACGGGCACAGTTTCTGTGCCTGTTTCAGAGAAAAACTACCCCTCGTGCTTCTCTTTGTGCACTTCCCATGAAGTATTAAAATAGCAACAATTTGAGGCACCTTGAAGTATTTGCTATGTGTCAGTGAAATAAAGAGCTGTGAGCCACTCCTGCTAAGAGATGCTGTGCTGGGGGGTGGGTGCAGCAATTCCCTGTGCAAAATCTCCAAGATATTTCAGATGGCAGCCCGGCTTTGGAGCCTCTTACTCAGCCTTTACTCATGCGAAGCGGCAGATAAAAAATACAGCCCCACTACAGATTTATCTGCCCAGATGAGTAAGGCTTACTCAGCCATTCAGCACTTCACACGAGGCAGGGGAGAGCAGATACATCAGCACTGCTTCACAGCTTTCTCAAACTCGGGGCAGCTCTGCCCAGAAAGCTCTTCTTCGAATGAAATATCGATTCTAAACCTATTGCACAGATAATGAAAACCATAACAGAGCCTGCCTGGGCTCCAGCGAGAGGAGCCCTTCCAAACTTCCAAACAGGGAAGCTGAAGTTACAAGAAAAGTTTCTAAAAAACCCTTTCCTGTTGCAACAAGCCAGGACAAAGAGGGTGAGACAGCTGAAAACTTAACCCTCAGTGCCGAGCGAGGGGTTCGTTTTCCTTCTCTCCATGAGTGGTTTTCCAGTCGTAGCCTTGCCTCAGAAATCTCTCACTGAAATGTTAGAAAAGCGACGTGAAATGATCATGGGCTGAGAGATTTTTCAAAGCAAGACCCTTTATCTGCAGAAAAAATGGTGCCAAGGGAGAGGAAGGGCCCTGGCAAGGAAGAACATTGGAGAATTTTTCTCCCCTTTTCCTGGCACAGCTCTCCCCTCGGTTGTCACCACAGCCACCCTGTCCCTCAGCTTGCAGATTCCCCCTGGGAGGAAATTTGGGAGTTGGGTTGCAGGCCCAGACCTTGAACCAGAGGCTTCAGCCCCTGTCTCACTCCATGGGAGATGTTATTAAATTGCTTTTTCTGTCTTGGCGCTGAAAGGACCTAATTATCAGATTGCATTAGTCCTCATCTCTTCAAGTGGCCAAATCTGCTTTGGTTCTCAAGGATTTTATTGCCAGCTGAAAATGGCTTAATTGTATTGTACTTGCAAAGAAAACACGAGCTGGGGGAATCAAAGCTTTCCACAAGAGGAGCAGAAATGCCATAAATAACACGCTGGGCTTTGATTTTGTTGGGTCTCACCATTTCCATGCATGTAAACTGGCACGAGTCTGCCTTTCTTCCCTAACCATGAAGTCAACTGGAAAAAATTCCTCAGGAAAAGGTGGTTTCCCCATTCCCAGTAACCTCCTGGGGTTTAGGCATTAACTGGACCTTTACAGGTCCAATGCTGGGATCTCCAAGGGAAAATGAACCCACGGTGGTAACAGAAGGAGTGGGGAAATCCAATGAAAACTCCACAGAGAGAAGCCTGATAAGACTTGAGAGAGCAAATAAACAGATTTGCAAGCAAATGGGATCGACAGGTGTGCAGTTCTGCTCCATAAAAATGGGTTTGTCCATGGGAGGGATGAAATTGGACAGAGGAAATTGAATTTAGGCTTTATGAGCATGAGAAGAGTGGAACTCACACCCCCCAACCACATTTGTTCCCTTAACCGTGTCCAAAATCTTCATTTAAGATTTCAGGCTGCCTTAGTTAGGCTTATCCTAAAGGCAAATCACCAGCCAGTCACTGTATTTTTGGAAAAAAAAGTAAATATATTTTCAGTCCTTGCTGCTGCAGGAGAGGGATGTTGGGAGCAAGGTGAAGAAATCTTGAAATACTGAATTCCAAACAGAAATCCACTTCTAGCAGGAGCTGTATTGAACTCCCAATCCAACAGCAACCCACAAATTCTGCCAAGGAAAACTCCTTTCCAGAGCTGTATTCCATGTGGCTCGGTTCTCACCAAATTAAGGTGCCTAATTTAAAGCATCTTTAGCTCCCAGCTGAACTTTCAGACCCAATAAAACGTGGTGTTGCTAAAAAGGGAGCTCTGAGCTCTCAGTGCAGGGTCAAAGGCCTTCAAATGATCAGGAAATGTTCACCTGGTATTTCATGTACACCTGGCACATTCCATATTTTCTCCAATCAGACAGGTCCAGCACCACTCAGGGACCTGTTCCCACAATCCAGATTTGGGGATGATCTTCCAGAAATGCAGAAAATGTGAAGGACATCTGGCATTGTTTGTGACACAGCAATATTCTGTATTTTTCCTTCTCAAGCCATCAGTCAGCTGGGGCACTTTGTGCTCAAAGACAGCAGTGGGGAGGTGTTTTCAGATTAATGAGGAGGAATTGTCAGATTAATAAAGAGGAATTAGTGTGAGTGATCAAAGTGACCAGGCAATGACATCTTCCTAAAGCTGAGATTTTCCTGCTAATCTCCCATTCTTTGGATGTCCCCAGGGAAAGGGAGTCAATGGTTAATAAAACCTGCCAGAGTGGTGAGGACGTGCTCAGGGATGCTGACAATTGCTGGAAGGAAAAGGGTTAAGAGCCAGCAGCCTGCACACAGAGTGGGGCTGCACTTCCATTCTCTCCCTCCCACTCCAGCTGCTCAGTGCCAGCTTCCCAAACCCAGCACGGGCTCCTGCTCAGCCCAGCACAGCAGGGTGAGCAGACCTGGCTCTTTCTCTGCTTTTAAATCCTCTGGTTGTGGATCTTGCCTGTGAGCAGCAGGCTCTCAAGGATATCCGTTGGTTTTTAGTGGTTCTGTGCTGTGGGAAAAGGCATAAAATCCCAGAATCTGGGTTGAAAGGGATTTTAAACTCATCCCATCCCATCCCTGCCATGGCAGGGACACCTCCCACTGTCCTGTGCTGCTCCAAACCCAAAACCTGGCCTGGGACAATCCAGGGAAATTCTGGGAATTCCATCCCAGCCCCTCCCCACCCTCACAGGGAATGATTTTTCCCCAATCCCCCATCCATCCCTGCCCCTCTGTCAGCTCTGTGCCGTTCCCTGTGTCCTGTCCTCCATCCCTGCTCCAAGCCTCTCTCCATCTCTCCTGGCAGCTCCTTCAGCGAGGTCACCACGAAGCTTTGCTCCTCCAGGCTGAACAACCCCAACTCTCCCAAATTTCCCAACCCCGATTCTTCTCTTTTAGGAGAAAAGGCAAAGAGAACTGGGATTGTTCAGCCAAGTCAAGCCACCAAAGCTTGTCCTGCTCGCTCCAAAGCCCTCGTGGTGCTCAGACAAATTCCAAACTTCCCTGCAGAGCCCAAGAGCTCAGAGAGAGGGGCTGGGCTGTGTTTTTCTAATTGCACCAGGCAGGGATAAAGCAGAGACCTGAGAGTGCCACCATGGGCAGAGACGTGGAAAATTTCCAATGGGAAAGGGAGTGGCAAGAAAGAACAAGAACTCGGTTGTGGCAGAAAGAGCTGGAAAGTTTCTGTCTTTTCTGAGCAAAATTATTGCAGATCTGCTGCTTTTTCTGCATCTCTCCTCCTGCTTGTGTTCACTGGGCAGCTTCACCTTCCCAGGTGGCTCCTGAGAGGGGAGGGGATGTGTGGGACAGGGTGGAACCTCTCCCTGCACCGTGCCTGCTGCATTCCTGCTGCTGGGCATTTATTACCACTCTAATTTATTACCTGTCAGGGGATCCACTCCAGTGAAAACTGCATTTATAAACCTGAAAGCATCTGATTTCTGCTAACACCACATAAATGACTGTTCTCCTCTCTTTCTCACACTTTTTATTCCAGCAGATTAGCTGAGATCAAATGTCCTCAGTGTTTTCTATCACTTTGTACCAGAGCCTCAGAATTCGCCTGGGGTCTGTGGCCACAACATAAATGACAATATCAGAGTTTATTTTCCCTCCTGGAAAGCAAATAAACTGTGCTAAAAACAGAGGGTTAGATCACTGGCCATTGTGGAAGGAAAACCACAGCAGAAAACAAGCTGGAGTTTCCTGAGGAGCCAGCTCTGGGGTTTTCACATCCAGTGGCAACTTCCATCCCCATCCGAGGGCACTGGGGAGCTCTGGGTGCTCTGTGCTGGATTTTACCCACCAATAAAATTGGATTTCTCTACCAGGTGCAGCAGGGATAGCCCTGGAGATGCTGGAGAGCTGGTGGGGAGCAGTCCCACCTTTTTTGGGAGCCTGAAGCCCTTCCAGAGCCTTCACAGCATCTTTTCCCCCTTTTTTGCCCTTCCCTGCTCGGGAAGCCAGGGAGATGCTGGCCAGGACACCCAGAGCTCCTGCAGGGCTGGGAAAGAGGAGCACAAATTCCATCAGCTGGCACCTCTCAAACCTGCCTCCAACCTCCAACCGAACAGATGAGTACAACCAAACCCAGCTCCAAAGTGTTGCTTAAACTTCCTGGGATTGTTTTGGGCTGATTACTTGGACCAGCCCTCCAAGGCCCACCCGTTGAAACACCTCTGCCACTTGAAAAATCTGTCGTCAGAGGGGAAATTATCCTCAGCAAGTAACTGCCACAGCTTCCTTTCCCTGCTATCACCATCTTGTGCTGCTTATTTGCTTTTCTGATGCCATTTCTGTGCCTCCAGCCCAGCTCTGCCCTTCACTTACGCACAGGGGAAGGATTCCCCACCCACCCCAGGGCATCCTGAGCTGGAATTTGGGCCACACTGGATGTCCTGTGCCCTGGCCCAGCCTGATCTGGCTGCCAGGAGGGGAAGGATGGTGGCAGGAGGAGATTCTCTCCTGGTTTGTACTGGGAAATTCTGCACCTCAGCGTGAGCCATGAGTTTCTTTGTAATCTCCCTAATTCTTCAGCAGTTGGCTTTGATCCCCTGGTAATATTTGAGCTGGTGCCCAAACCCTATTAAACAACCTTGTGACAGGGACTGCAGGGGGAAAGGTTGTGCTTTTTCCCATCAGATGTTGAGCAACCAGCATGGAAAGCTGATCAGTGCCAGAGCTGGTGACATCCAGAGCTGGTGACATGGTGGTGCTGTGGTGGCATGGCAGCTCCCTGGGCTCCTGTGCTCCACAGGGCTGGGGCTGCTCCCCACAGCTGGGGTGGGAGCTGCAGGAGCACCTGGGCCCCTTCCCTGGGTCCTTCCCTCAATCCCTTCCCTGGGTCCTTTCCCTGAATCTCTTCTGTGAATCCCTTCCCTGATCCCTTCCCTAAATTCCTCCCCTGGATCCCTCCCTGGATCCCTTCTCTGGATTTCTCCCCTAGAGCCCTTCCCTGGGTT
Organism: Luscinia megarhynchos; assembly: GCA_034336665.1. Lineage (NCBI taxonomy): Eukaryota > Metazoa > Chordata > Aves > Passeriformes > Muscicapidae > Luscinia > Luscinia megarhynchos. The sequence goes on from CM067580.1 coordinate 2,204,083, forward strand.
CCTTCCCTGAGTCCTTCCCTGGATCCCTTCCCTCAATTCCTTCCCTAAGTCCCTTCCCTTGATCCCTCCCTGGATCCCTTCCCTGAATCACTTCCCTGAATCCCTTCCCTGGATCCTTTCCCTGGATCACTTCCTTAAGTCTCTTCTCTGGATTTCTCCCCTGGTTCCCTTCCCTGGATCCCTTCCCTGGATCCTTTCCCTGATCCTTTCCCTAAATCCCTCCCCTGGTCCTTTCCCTGATCCCTTCTCTGAATTCTTTCCCTGGATCCATTCCCTGAATCCCTTCCCTGGATCCCTTCTCTGAATCCTTTCCCTGGATCCCTTCCCTGGATCCCTTTTCTGAATCCTTTCCCTGAATCCTTTCCCCTGATCCTTTCCCCAAATCCCTTCCCTGTATCACTCCTCTGGATCCCTTCCCTGGATCCCTTCTCTGGGTCCCTTCCCTGAGTCCTTTCTCTGAAACCCTCCCCAGGTTCCATTCCCTGGTTCCCTTCCCAAAATCCCTTCCCTGGATCCCTTCCCTGAGTGCTTTCCCTGGATCCATTCCCTAAATTCCTCTCCTGGTCCTTTCCCTGGATCCCTTCCCTGAGTCCTTTCCCTGATCCTTTCCCCAAATCCCTTCCCTGGATCCCTTCCCTGGGTCCTTCCCTGGATCCTTTCCCTGATTCTTTCCCTAAATCCCTTCCCTGGATCCCTTCTCTGAATCCTTTCCCTGGATCCCTTCCCTGGGTCCTTCCCTGGTTCCCTTCCCTGGATCCTTTCCCCTGATTTTTTCCCCAAATCCCTTCCCTGTATCACTCCTCTGGATCCCTTCCCTGGATCCCTTCTCTGGGTCCCTTCCCTGAGTCCTTTCTCTGAAACCCTCTCCAGGTTCCATTCCCTGGTTCCCTTCCCAAAATCCCTTCCCTGGATCCCCCCCTGCTTCCCTCTGGGCTGGCACCCAAAATTTTGGGCAGGTGTCCAGAATCCCACCACAGCTCTGTGACTCTGAAGAAGCCAAGGCTGATCCAAGCAGTTCCCATCCCTCCCCAGAGGCCTCAGAGCACAAACCTCTGTTCAGAGCTGAGCTTTGATAGAGATTTCAGTTTAATCCCAGCACATTTGGGGGCCAAATGCCTCCTGAGGTCACCTGTGCCAGGCAGAGGGGACAGCCAGCACCCGGGCTGGGACTGTCTTGGTGTGACAAAGGGCAGGGATCACATGTAGGGACAGTCAGAGGCACAGGGGGAGACAAAGAGAGACAGAGAATGAGCAGGGGCTCGTCACAGCACCTGTGACAGTACTGGAAGGTGCTTGTGCTCTCTGCCCCCAGAGGTGACATAAAAAACCTGTGCAGAACAGCCTGGAGCAGGGAACAACGGGCTGGCTTTGTTCCCCTCGCCTGGTGGGGTGACTCCAGAGCTCAGCATCAAGTGCCAGCCATGCCAATCAACTCTGACTCCTTTTGTTTAAAAAAAACCCCCAGAAACAAAACCCCAGCCCACAGATCCATCCTCCAGCCTTCCAGAAGGCAGAGCTCAGCTTTCCTTCACCCCCACCTGTGCTGCTGCTGCAGGATGGGTGCTCAGGGCAGGATTTCACACTGGAGGCTGCACAGAGCTCTTTGCATTATTCACACTCCCCAAGCCCTGGCAAATTGCTGAGCCTCTGACCATACTCAGCTGTAATTTTTTCAAGCTGAAGAAGTGTCTGTTCTGAATCTCCATGAGAAATGGCAATTGACTTTGAGACTTTTTGGAAGGCCCAGAAAGGAGTGAAAGGTTTCCAAGCATCTCTGTGCTGTTTGGTGTCTGGAAGTGGCTCCTCTCACAGGGCAGCAAAGAGAAGAAGCAGATCTGGGTGGGTAATTTAATCTGCACCAGGTAATTTACTGAGAGGCAGCACCTCAGCCCTCGATGCTTTGGGTTCCCAGCACAAAACATCCTTGACCTTGCTCTCCTCTGTGCTGCAGATAACTCTGGGATGGAGAAGCCTCCCCAAGGAGCAAACCCACGAGTCCAAGCTGTGATTTCCCCTGCTCAAACCAGGCCCAGGAGGCTGGGGCAGGGCGTGGATCCTCCCTCTACGTGCAGAGGCTGCTCCAGGCTTTCACCAGCTCAGGTAAAATTAGCACTGTGGAGATTACCCAAACACAGGGCTGGGGAAGGTGCAGATGTTTCAGAGGGGTGAAACTGGAGCTGGAATTGGCAGGGATCAGCCCCTTTATCACTGTGAGGAAAGGGATGGGGGCTGCTCCAGCACAGTCCATGTGGGCAGACAGACATATTCACAAATGGCACTGCCCTGCTGGAGCTGCTCCCCTCAGATCCTGAGGACTGCTATCACCAGAGCTTTTCCAAACCATTTTTGGTCCAGAGCAAAGGATTTCTGTGGGTTTGGGACTTCTGTACTAGCAGGTTTGCTGGAGGGTGTTGGGAAATGCCTCGTGGCTGGGGCTGTGTGGGATTATGAAGAACCACATCTGTCTGCTTTACCTGGGGTGTCTCCAAAAAGAAGGAAAAAATGGGAGGAAAAGACAAAAACCACCTTCTAAGAGAGTGGAAAAGGCAACCACTGGAGAGAAGTTTAATCAGTGCAGTGAGTAATTGCAGGAACTGCCATCAAACACTTCCCAAATTTCACTTCCCACTTCACGCCCTGCCACGGGCCACTCACAGGAAAGCCTCCCATGGAATTGGTGGGGTCACAAAGGCTTCCCATGAGTAAGGGCAGGGAAGGTTTCCCCTTGGAGACACTCCCCGGGCTCTTCCTGACTTCCACTGGGAGATCTGAAAGCCTTGATGCAGAATTCCCATTTTCCTTCCCCGCCTGCCCCAAAATTCCTGCTGGAGACCCCCACTGCAGCGAGCCCCAGAGCAGAGCAGGGACTGGGGGGCTCTGGGGCATCCTCCCCTCTGCTGCTGCTCTGCACCACGGTCACACAGAGCTCCTTTTGGCACCTGGGCCGCGCAGGGATCGCGACAGACCAAAAATAGTCCCTCCCCCATCAGGCAGGGCTGGGAGCCACCCTGTGATCAGAGCTGGGGAAGCACGAGGAGAGACAGCACTGCCCGGTAGTCGCAGCAGAGCAGCTGCCTGACACTTGTGGAGCTTCCTAGAGCCCGGAGAAAGGATGTGGAGGAGGAGGAGGAGGAGGATGACACCGAGGGCTCAGCAGATGTTCCACTGGAGCTCCTCCCGTGCGTGAGAGAACGCACGAAGCGCTCGGCGGAAAATGTGCATCCAGGAGTGGACATGGCACTGGGGATGAGATAATTATTAAGGCATTTCTATTCTGGAGCTTTTCTGCGTGGAGTTTTACACAATAATAAATGTCAGCGTTGCCTTTCCACACGCACACACGTTCCCTGGCCCAAACAAACAGGCGGCTCTGGGTCACTGATATGTCCCCAAGTCTGTCCCTTTGGCCACAAATAGCTCATTGCCCTATTTGAAAGGTTCCTGGTGGAGTGCAGCCAGGTTTGCCCGGCTATATTTACCTAAGCTGGCGATCGGGCCAGCTCCCTCCCAGCTCTGCTGCTATATATAAAGGGGAAGGATACAAAATAAACCAGCGAGCACCGCATCCATTTGATAACAAAATGTGTTCTGCGCTGATTGAGGGCGCTGAATCTGAGGGCTGTGCCCGCATTTCCTGGGGATGGTCAGGGAATACTGGGAATACTGGGAATACTGGGAATTCACTGGCAGCAGGTTGTCTGGTTACAACCCCGCTTTTTTGGGGGTGACACATCGGGACGGGTGGGGGCTGCAGGAGCAGAGAGGAGGGGCGGCCGGGCGGGGCGTGTCCTCGGGCCGCTGTCGCCGCTGTCGCCGCTGATGCTCCGGTGACCGCTCGGCGCCCGCCGCAGTTCCGGGAGCTGCCGCCAGGTGGCGGCCGAGGGAGCGGGATCGGGATGGGATTGATCGGGATCGGATTAGATTGATCGGGATCGGATTAGATTGATCCGGATGGGATTGAAATGATCGGGATTGGGATGGGATTGATCGGGATCGGGATAGGATTAGATTGATCGGGATCGGATTAGATTGATCCGGATGGGATTGAAATGATCGGAATTGGGATGGAATTGATCGGGATCGGGATCGGATTAGATTGATCCGGATGGGATTTAAATGATCGGGATTGGGATGGGATTGATCGGGATCGGGATAGGATTGGATTGATTGGGATCGGATTGGATTAGATTGATCCGGATGGGATTGAAATGATCGGGATTGGGATGAGGTTGATCGGGATTGGGATTGGATTGATCGGGATGGGATTGATCACGATTGGATTGATCAGGATTGGATTGATCAGGATGGGATCGGGATAGGGATCGGGATTGGATTGATCGCTATTGGATTGATGAGGATCGGATTTATCAGGATCGGGATCAGATTGATCAGGATCAGACTGATCAGGATTGGGATTGGGATCGGAATCAGGATCAGGACAGGGATCAGGATCAGGACAGGGACAGGGATTGGGACAGGATTGATCAGGATCAGGACAGGGATGGGGACTGGGACAGGATTGATCAGGACAGGGATGGGGATTGGGGACAGGATTGATCAGGATTAGGACAGGGACGGGGATTGGGACAGGATTGATCAGGATCAGGACAGGGATGGGGACTGGGACAGGATTGATCAGGACAGGGATGGGGATTGGGACAGGATTGATCAGGACAGGGATGGGGATTGGGACAGGATTAATCAGGATCAGGATCAGGACAGGGACTGGGACAGGACTGATCAGGATCAGGACAGGGATGGGCATGGGGATGAGGTCGGGCATTGGGATCAGACTGTGATCAGGACAGGGATCAGGATTGGATTGATCAGGACTGGAATCGGGATCAGAATCAGGATCAGAATTAGGACTGGGCTGGGACTGGGATCAGGCTTGGGATCAGGATTAGAATCAGAACTGAGATTGGGGCTGGTCCAGGCTTTAAAGGGGGATCACAAAAAACAGGGAGAGTGACTTGTTACGTGGGAACACAGCGACAGGAGAAGGGGCAATGGTTTTAAACTGAAGGAGGGGAATTGAGATGAGACCTTTGGGAGAAATCCCAAAATCCCGTGAGCTGTGGCTGCCCCACCCCGGGAGTGTCCAGGGCCAGGCTGGAGCAGCCTGGGCTGTGCAGGTGTCCCTGAAGGAGCTTTGAGCTCCCTCCCATCCCAAACCATTCCAGGATCCCATGGCACACCTGGCTGGGAAATCCTTGTGCACTTTTGACAGTCCAAAGTAACTTTGTGTTGCTTGGCCTGAAGAAAACACTGAGAGGTGTCGAGTTTAGGGTTCCAAACCCTCCTGGCTTTCCAGGGAGCCCAGACCAGACCTGCCCAGCCTCACCCTGCCTTTGCTCATCCCCAGCAGCTCCTCAGCCTCAGGACTGACCTCACACAATCTGTGAATCCTGGAAGCAGCTCCTGCACTGTTGTAAACCCCATGAAAACACAATTTTCAGCCCAAATTAAAACTTCCAACTTCTTGTTTCAGCCTGGTTCTGTCACACTTCCCCTTCTCTGCCTGGAAGTGACTCTGTTGTCAGATTTCTTCTTTTTCCTTCTCCCTGCTTTGGGCCTCTCCTGCCCACCACAGACACCAACTCCTTCTGTTTGCAGGCTCCCAGCTCCAACCAGCAAAGACTTAAGAGATAAAATAAACTTACAAACCATTTTATTTCCCTCCTACACAACATTTCTGATGGCCTGAAGGGTACCTGTTATTTCCTGAAGTGAGCTCGGACCTCCTGCACAGCGTGTGAGAAACAAGGGATAAACAAGAGGATAAGACCCTGTCCCACATCTGAAACCCAACTTCACAAGAACTATGCACTAAATGACACATGATAACGGGAGAAGGAGATGCCAGCTGCCCTAATGAATGGTGGTGAGCAAGGCTGGAAAAATAAATTATATAATAATCTCTTATTATATCCCCTTTGACATAAATTAATCTTGACCTGGAACAACGGTGCTGCTTTCCAAGGGAAAATAACCAGGGTGAAGTTTTAATCATGAGTCAGGAGGCCAGTGCAGGGTGGTTTGTGTTTGCTCTTTGTTGTTTAGAATTTTGCTTCAGCTGGTAAATTTTGTGGAAAAGTCAGGGACGGGGTGAGCAACTTTCACACAGAAATTCCAATTCCTGCCTCTTAGTGGGGAGGAGCTGCTGAAGCTCAGCTTCAGGAATTGGCTTTTGGAAGCCCCAAGGAGATGTGCAAGGAAGAGCAGGAAGGTCCTGTTGTTTCACCCAAAATACATCCAAAATTCCCCTTGGGCTGGTGGGAATTTTCCTCCAGTGAACTGGGAATGACTGGAGGCTCAGGTGTGTGCTCCTGCTGGGGGGATGCACGTGCTGCTACCTTGGCTGGGTTTCTGGGAGCCTTGTTTGCTTTCTTATTGCTCAGCCCCACAGTGGGGATGGAAAAAAATCCCTGGGAAATCCTCACTGAGAAAGAGCAGATGGGGGAGGAAGAGTCTCCCTCTCATTTATCCTATTTGTTTATCCTATTTATCATATTTATCCTATTTTTTCCATTGTCCAGTGTCCTGCAGGAACCTTTCCTAGGAGGGAAGGATTAAGAACTGGCTCTACCCAGAACACAGTCAGGGCCCACTTAAATATAAACATAATTAATATAAATATTCTCTTCCTGCAGAGAAGAAGGATCCAGGGAGAGCTCAGAGCCCCTTCCAGGACCTGGGAGGAGCTTCAGGAGAGCTGGAGAGGGACTGGGGACAAGGGATGGAGGGACAGGACACAGGGAATGGATTCCACTGCCAGAGGGCAGGGCTGGATGGGATATTGGGAAGGAATCATTCCCTGTGAAGGTGGTGAGGTCCTGGCACAGGTTACCCAGAGGAACAGATATGGAAGCTTCAAACTTGTAGCTGAAGAGAAGAAAAGCCCAATGTGCTCTCACAAGGTGTGTGGCAGAGGAATGTTCTTTATTCTGGTGTCTTTATTAATAAAAAAAAATAGAGAAGGACTGCATGCTTTGCTATTCACCATTATTATACATAGTGCTTGTACTGGGATAAATGAAATTAAAGTAGCAAACAGAAAAAAAAACCAGCCAGGCTGGTTGAGAGCAGTGGTTCCCCAGCATCCTGTCTCCAGGACAGGCTGGGATCAGAAGCTGCAGATCAAAACAGAATAAAATATAAAGTAGCTTTTTATTGAATTAACCTGTCCAGGAGAGAAGTTTCTTCCTGACCCTCACACCTTTCCAGCCATGCTCATGTGTTTGTATTTACTATTTGTACCTCTCTGTGCCAAAAAACACAGGACAAATCCCTAAATCAGCCTCCTGCAGCTTTCACTGCCAGCAAAGCCATTCCAAAGGAAGAATTTTTTCTAATGTTTCCTAATTCTTTTCCCTCCTTTTCCCCCCATCTTTTCCTGTCCCATCCTCTCCCAGCCCCAGATTTCCCCTTTCCAAATGCAATTTCTGTTTGAGAGCTCTTTGCCTCCCAACCCCTTTTAGGGCTGAAACACCTTGAGCCATTTCCCCCCTTCCTCCCTGACAGCTTTTCCACATCTCCCAGTTGCTTTCCCAGAAAGGGGTGCCCAGCATTAAATAAAACTCATCCCTGAGGGCAGTGGAAGGGTTAATTCCCATGTCTGGAAGGTGATATTCTATTTTATTCAATCCCAATGCGGTTTTTTCCAACACCACAGAAATACTGAGACCCTTCCACATTTTCCTACATTTTCCTACATTTCCTTTCCATTTTTTCAAGACTCTTTCCCCCATGTCTGCCAGTGTTTAAATCCAGGATACAAGAAGATGGTTTTTACTGCACTTATAAGTGGTTGCTCCTGATGAATCAGCACATAAAACGGGCTAATTAATGAGTTTTGGAATAAGTAACCCCCTCCAGGCTTCAGTTTTATCTAAAGGGATCATGTGTATCCAGAGACAAGCGCTAGCAAAAGAGAAATACATTAAAATAATCCAGCAATCCTACTACTACTACTATATGGAGTAAATTGCAGGGAAGAAAAAAAAACAACACTCAGCAGGCTATTTTTTCTTCATTAAACGTGATGAGCTCATAAAAACCCAATTAATTAGTCAGAATGATGTGAATGACTCGTCAGACCTAATTTTAGCAGCCTAAAGTTAGCCAGCATTTCCACAGCAGTCGTTTCATCCTCTTCAGCAATAAATGGAGAGGGATGAACACTTCCAGGATCAACTCAGCTCCCTAAAAACCTGAGGGAGGGGGGCGAGCTCCCTGTGCAGACAGAAGAGTTCCAGAAGCCACAGAGAGCAGGCAAAAGGCCGGGTGAGATCCACCCCACAAACTCCAAGAGGATTATTCTATGTTTGCAGGATAATTAAACACAGTGCAAATGAACTGCAATCATCAGGGGCAAAAAGCATGATGAGGCATTGCTCACAGAATAATTAGAGAGACGTGCAGAGCACGGAGCTTCCACGTCACAGACACCTTCAGGGCGTCAATGTTTGCCTTTTTTTCCCCCCAGTTTGAAGTGACAGAGGAGTTGTTGGATTTCTCTGTGAAGGATCATTTTTACACAGCCATCTGAGACAAGCATTTTTCATTTTGACAAAATCACCCTGTTTGTTCTCCAGATTGATCTTTGTCTTTGCAAGGAAGTGCAAGGCGCTAAAAAGAAAAGCAAAATGAAATGAAATGAAATGAAAGAGGATTTGATATAAAATATTGCACAGCTCACACCAGACATGATCTTCTCCTCAAGGCTCAACCTGATTTTGCTGATTTAAAACTGGAGGTGTTGTTTTGATGGTTTTTTTTAAACCTCCTGCATCCCTCCAGCTGCTGAGGGAGTGGCACCTCAGGGAATGGCTCATGATTAGGGGATGGAAGCTCTCCAGGATCCCACTGTGGATCCCACAGGATCCTGGGCAGGGTGTGAACAGGTGTCCAAAGCCACCCAGGGTCAATTATTCCATTGTCTTATGAAGAACAGCTCCATGGATTCCCCAAAGGAACTCTGGGATGAGGAACCATTTGTTGGGACTGGGACGGACTGGGACAGACTGGGAATGGGCTTTCCAAACCAGTGGGGCAGCTCTGAACCCCTCCCCAGAGGGCACAGGGCACGGTTTGTGTGCCCAGCCGAGGTCATTCTGCGTCCCTGGGCACGGCCAGCCCCGGTCCCTGCAGGGGAAGGAAGGCTCACACAGGGTTTGCTCAAGGGCAGGGGCTCTCTGGGCATCCCAGGTGCCCACAGCAGGGTGTGACATTGTGTGTGACAGTGTGTGACATTGTGTGACAGTGTGTGACATTGTGTGACATTGTGTGACAGTGTGTGACAGTGTGTGACATTGTGTGACATTGTGTGACATTGTGTGACATTGTGTGACAGTGTGTGACTGCGTGTGACTGCGTGTGACAGGGTGTGACAGGGTGGGCACGATGTCAGCGAGGTCTGGGACATAAATACTGCTGCACACGGGTTCATTTTTGTATTTGAGGAGCTGCAAGGGGAGAATTTGCTGGGGGGGGTTTAGCAGCAGGAAGAGTCAGATCTGGGACTCTATGGAGATCCTGCTCAAGGTCACAGCTGCCCTCCTGTAGGAAACCTCTTCAGGAGGCTGGCTGGCAGCTCTCAGCGGCTCCTCAGCATCCTCACAGCTGGTGACCAGGGCAACAGCGCTGAAGGACTTCTGGCCGGGCTCGGCTGGCAGGGCTGGCTGCTCCCCCGGCTGCGGCCGCGCGGGCCCGGCGCGGCCCCACTGCTGCTCCTTGCTGTCCAGCTGCATGGCGCTGCAGTGTGGCGCGTACACCTCCGTGGTCTCCTCGAACTGCAGGCAGTCCACCTTGTAGTGCTTCTTCTTGACGTGCAGCACGTCGTTGAACCTGTGGCCCCACAGGATCTCCCTGGGCACGTAGGAGCTCCGCGACTGGTGCGACGTGCCGGTGGAGTCGCCCGTGTAGACGAACGTCACCAGGATCTCGAAGTTGTCCTTGGCCAGGGCTCTGCGGTCCAGGCCGTACAAGGGGCTGTCGCCGTCGATCTCGTGCACCACGGTGACGGGCGTGACCAGGATGATGTGGTCGTTGAGCAGCTTGAGGTCGCGGTACTCCATGGCCATCCTGCCCTCCCGGTCCTGGCGGTAGCGCAGCAGCTGTGCGCGCACCGAGCCCTCCACCATGTGGTTGGGCCGGAAGTCGCCGATGCGCCACATGAGGCAGAACTTGCCGTCCCGCAGGCCCACCACGGCGTGGTAGCTGAAGCGGATGGTCTGGGCCCTCTTCCTGGCCGTGGCCATCTTGGCCAAGGCGGCGCCGATGATGAAGGTGTCGATGACGCAGCTCAGCACCGACTGCAGGATCACGGCCAGGATGGCCAGCGCGCACTCCTCGGTGACGCAGCGCGAGCCGTAGCCGATGGTGGTCTGCGTCTCCAGGGAGAACAGGAAGGCCCCCGTGAAGCTGTGCACGTTGGCCACGCACGGTGCCAGCTCCTCGTCGCCGAACACGTCGCCGTGCTGCACGGCGATCAGCCAGAACGCCAGGCCGAACAGCAGCCACGACAGCACGTAGGACAGCGAGAAGATCACAAACATGTGGCGCCACTTGATGTCCACCAGCGTGGTGAAAATGTCCGCCACGTAGCTCTCCCACTCGCCGAAGATGTGCTTGAAGTAGACGTTGCAGCTGCCGTCCTTGTGCAGAAATCTCTGCAGCCTTTTCACCTCCTTCCCCGGGCTCTCCCGGCCACTGGCCTTGCTCCCCTGGATGCTGACGGGCCTGTAGCAGCCACTTTGGTCGCTCATCTTCCTCATCTCTGCCACCTCAGCTCACACAAGGTCCCAGGGGTTGTTGTCTTTGTTCATTGGAAATCTGTGAGATAAAGGAGAAAGTCGGTTTTTATATGATTTTCCAAATCTGATCCCGTTTACTCCGTGCCCATCACGGGTAATTTTTGGAAGGGTACAGGCCGTGACATCCATTGCACAACTCTGCCCAAAACCAGGCCTGGAAATAGGAGACAGCTACAAATCCAACCACTTGGAAATGTCCTTATCAGCCCTAAAATTTGGTCTGCAGATGAAAAGAGAAATCAAAACCCTTGTAGTGACCCTGTTGTGAGCAATTCCTTTAATGATCCCATGAAACAACATTAAAAGTCACAAACCACCTAAATTTGGCCAAAGATTGGAGGTAGTTAATTGCTTTTTGCAATTTTCCTTGTTTTCCTCCATTAGGAAAAAGAAACCAAGGAAAACCCCCTTATTTAGAGCTAAAATTTCAGTCACACGGGGAGGGAAATTCAGTGCTGGTGTGTTTTAACAAAAAAAAAAAAAAAAAAAGGAATCAAACAAAGGATAATCCATCATTATTTATGTTCCAGCATTGCCCAGAAAAACCTGCTCTTGTGAAGTGAACTTGACTGAGCTGGTGCTACAGAGACATGTTTGTTCAATTTGGAGAAAATTATTTACATTTCAAATAAAAAAAAGAAACCCCTCTGAGGTCCTGGAAAGCCTCTGAAATCCTTCCTTAAAGCAAACAAAAAAAATATCCGGCTGCCAAAAATATTTAAATCTTGATTAATGAGTTTGAAACAAACATGGAGGGTGTTAATGGAAGTTGTGGGTGACACACATTTAGGAAGTGATGTGGATTAGGAGATTCCTCTGCAGAGCAGAGAACAAACTGAGCTGTGCCAGTCCTGGGCCACATTTAGTGACCAAGAACAAGAATTATTTTAGAAATTGAGACCTCATCACCTGGAATCCAATAAAAACCACATCATTTAAAAAGGCAAATCCTTGTCCTGCAGGTCTCCAGCTCATTGCACGACATCCCAACCCTTAACACAAAAACCAATCAGAAGTGATGGGGACACAGCAGAAAAATTCCAATTTTTTGCTAATTTCATGCTTCTAACTGGTATTTCTAAAGGGGAAAAAAAACCCACTAATAATTTTGTGGGAAACCTGTCATTATTCTTCCAGAAACTGCAAGTTTTTGATGGAAAAATGACAAGCTCTTTTCCCATTTTCAAGCTGGTTTCAGAGTTCGGATGTAGGTTTTCAATGGAGCCAAGAAATCCATGGAAAATGAATTTAAGAAAAGAGAATTTCAGAAAAACCAACTTTCCTGGAGGAATTCTTTTCCTCAGGTCTTCTCTCCCTTCAGAAATGACTGCACACACTTCCAGTCAGAGGAGAGTCAGGCCCATGGAGTGTAAAATATATTGGATGGACTGGATTAGCAGCCCAAGAGCTCTCCCCTCATCCAAGGAACAATGACAAGCATGCAGAGACCTTCATCCAAAAACACTTAAAAGCCAAACATAGTTTCCATTTCTTTTTTTTTCTCTTTTTTTTTCCTCTTTTTTTTTTTTTCCAGTCCAGAAATGAATGTGACATATGGTGTCGTAGCCTCAGAATGTGGCCTTCATTAAAAAACACAACATTAATGTTTCCAAAAATACTTCTTGGAATAGGGGCTTTGGAAACATTCATAGGGCTTGCTTTACTCAGAGTTTTAAACAAACAGTGCAGCCTGGTCGATTGAAGATGCTTGACCCAACATTTTCAAAGTCGTGTTTAACAACAAACAAAAACTGGAAACTGTTAAGGTTTGGTTTTTTGGGTGTTTTTTTAAGGACCTCATAATGTGAGGTGTGAAAATAGAGTGAGCTGTAATCAGGAGCCAATTTGTTCTTAAATAAAAACATTTGTGGGGTTTTGTGTTGAGGGGCAGCTCCAATCTCTGCTCTCTGACAGGGACAGGAATCAGGGAAGCTGGAGCCAGACCAGGGGAGGTTTTGTGGGATTTTAGGGAAAGGTTCTTCCCCCACAGGGTGCTGGGGTTCCCCAGGGAATGGGCACAGTCCCAAGAGCTCCAGGAGTGTTTGGGCAGCACTCCCAGGGATGCTCAGGCTGGGATTTTAGGGTGTCAGGGCCAGCAGCTGGACTGGATGATCCTTCATCCCCCCCAGCCCAATATTCCATTATTCTACTGATTATTGATTACTGATTATTGGCTTCAAACCAGAGCTCCTTGAAAATACTCCCAAACACCCCAAGCCTCTAAAAGGGACTCAACTTCATGAATCAAAGGCTCCTGAGTGGATCCCACCCTCTGCTGTCACCATCAGAAAATCTTCATATTTCCAGAATTGTGGAAATTGGCATTTTGGTGGGGAGAGCCTTGGCTGGTGGCACACACAGCAATGGGCTGAAGGCCACTCTGAATTCCTGCCACAACCAGGACACAGCTTTTGTCTTGGGAACTCTGGCTCTACACAGGGTTTCTCCTAAGTACAAGCTGTGATTACAGAAATGCCTGAGATGAGCTGTGGGTATAGGAAGCCATGGAACAGGTTGGGATTTCCCAAAACAATCCAAAGTATGTTTGTACTAAGAAAGGGAACGTGCTGCAGAGCCCCCTAAACCAAAACCAAATATCAGCCCTGGAGCTGGATGGAGCAAAAAAGAGCCAGTGCAGAGCTACCAGACAAGGACTGCTCCCAGAACCTGGGTTCAGCTTTCTTGGTTCTGTTAAAACTTGGATTTCTCAGAGGCATTTGGTACTGCACAGTGCAGACTGCCCCAGGTGACCTAAAATACAAACTGAACAGTGGGGACTGTCTAGGTGATCTAAAACACCAAATTGAACACTGGGGACTGCCCCAGGTGACCTAAAATCTCAAACTGAACAGTGGGGACTGCCCCAGGTGACCTAAAATCCCAAACTGCACAGTGCAGACTGCTCTAGGTGATCTAAAATCCCAAACTGCACAGTGCAGACTGCCCCAGGTGAACTAAAACCCCAAATTGAACAGTGGGGACTGCCCCAGGTGACCTAAAACCCCAAACTGCACAGTGCAGACTGCCCCAGGTGATCTAAAACCCCAAATTGAACAGTGCAGACTGCCCCAGGTGACCCAAAACCCCAAACTACACAGTGCAGACTGCTCTAGGTGATCTAAAACCCCAAATTGCACAGTGGGGACTGCTCTAGGTGATCTAAAACCCCAAACTGCACAGTGCAGACTGCTCTAGGTGATCTAAAACCCCAAATTGCACAGTGGGGACTGCTCTAGGTGATCTAAAACCCCAAATTGCACAGTGCAGACTGCTCTAGGTGATCTAAAATCCCAAACTGCACAGTGCAGACTGCCCCAGGTGACCTAAAACCCCAAACTGACCTAAAACCCCAAACTGCACAGTGCAGACTGCCCCAAGTGACCTAAAATCTCTGGAAAGAACCTCCTCAGCCACTCCAAAGCACCAAAATATGTTGCCCAGATTTTGGGTGTGCTTAAACACAACCCAAACCTGCACTTTTCAAGGCCACCTCTTCAAGCCTCTGGAGTGCAATAATAATCATAATAATAAATAATCATGCATCATGATTAACTCTGTGACATTGATGTTGCTCAGAACATTCAGGTCCAGCGAACCCTTCAGTGTTCCTGGATTATGTAAATCAGGATTAGGATGTGTTCCTGGGGACACCACGGAGCAGACATGTGATTTCCCTGTTCCAGACAAGCACAGGGAGTTTGGGAACCCAGATGTTTCCCCCTCCCTCTGCTGAGGCACTCTGACTCCTGCAGAACACTCAGAAGAATCTGATTATTACCAAATTATTACCAAAGACCAGAGAGACTGATGGCCTTCAACCCTAGAGTCATTTCAAAAATCTGATTTTCCAAACTGGAAATATTTGACACATCCCTAAGAAAGCCTCAATATTCCATGAGAGGTCCTGTTACCTGGTAAAGATTTACAGAGGGGGTGGGGGAGGATTTAAAAACATTCTCTACTCACTAAAGCTCAGGGATCTGTTGTTGCAAATGACTCTCAGATGTTGCCAGGAAGCTTTTTCACCTTCCTCTAACACTGACACATAAACCCTCCCCCTTTTCTGCCTTGCTTTTACTTTCTGTGGGTTTTTTCCTGGATTGCTGGGCATGTTTGTGCACATCATGAGCCTCCCCTGGCATTGCAGCACAGCTGAAGTTCACAGGATTTTCGCTCTCCATTCCTACAAATGTATTTCCCCCCTTCAAATGGAAGTTTGTCAGAGATAAAAATAAAGCAGCAAAGCCAGGCAGGGTGGTAGGAAGGCAGAAACAGAGAAATCTCAAAAGATTTCATTAGGGCTAAATGGCAGAGAATAAATGAATAAAGAATAAATTTATTCTAAAGAATAAATGTATCAGAGTTCAGAAACCAGAATAATTCAAATTATCTAAGCCAAGGCCAGGATTTTGCTGTGTTGGATCCTGAAATGCTCAAGGAGATGCAGAACTGCCCAGAGATCTGTGTTCAGGGGCCTCCACACTGAACCCCAAACTCGTGTTCTTTAACAGTTTCACCCCAACCAGACATGGGAGGAAATTCCTGTATTTCAAAGGTCACGGAGGAGAGCAGTGGCAGAACCAGGAACAAACCCAGCACCTGCTTTTACCCAGGGCAGAGCTGCCACAAAGCAAACAGCAGCAGGAGCAGATTTTCTTGTATATGTATATTTTCATGTAGCTCCCCTCGAGCAGAGCAGCTGTGCCAGAGCAGCTCCTGATTGTCACTCCAAAGCTTCCAGCATCAAGCTGAGCCTTTCAAAGACTTTCAGGGGATGTAATTGTCAATTTAATCCCAATATTTGGAGCTCAGGGCTCAGTGTTTTGTGAGGATAATCCCTCTTGCACCGTAACCTAATACCTAACAAATTACTGCTACACCCCTTTTATGACTCCCTTTTCCCATCGTGTAAACAATAGGGGTGAATTTTTGTTCGGTGACAACTCCACTCAACAGCCTGTTTGTAAAGCATTAAGCAAAACAATGTGAAGATCTGGGTCCCGGGATAATTCTGTTCTGAGATGGAATCAAAAAGAAAACAACGCCGAGCTCCAAATCGGACAGGGTGCTGCTCCCACCCCACGCTCAGAGCTGGTGTCTGTCCCCCCGTGCTCCTTCAGTTTCCTGCTTCATTTTGGGAATGATCTGAAAGGTTTCCAGTTTTAGCCACTGTTGTGTAACCCTGGAAGGGTTTCAGCTCCGAGACCAGAAATGTGACAAGTCAGAACCTTCGGAGCTGCTTTGGGATCGGCTCCAACACTTGTTCCCTTGAAGAAAATCCACCACCCACAAAACCTAAATAAATCCATTGCAGGGCAGCATTAAGGCTCTTCCTTCTTTCTTTCCTTCCTTCCTCTCACTCGTTTTGTTGCAAAGGGATTTCTCCTGCTACTCACAGCCAATCTTTCTGTTTCTGATCTGTCCTCCCACTATCCAGGCTGCTCCAACCTGGCCTTGGACATTTCCAGGGATCCAGGGCAGCCACAGCTGCTCTGTGCCACCCTCCCAGCAGGAATTCCATCCCAAAATCCCATCCATCCCTGCCCTCTGGCAGCTTAAACCAACATATTTAATGTTTCATATCAGCCCAGATCCCCACAGGGCACTGAAGGGCAGCTCTACAAGGGGAAAGGCAACACAAAATCGCCTGAACTGGAGCCAGAGCCAGAGCTGGGGGAGCAGGGGTGTAGGAGAGGGGCTCCCCCAACACAGCACGAGCAGGAGCACCCCAGGAGTGCTGCCTTTGCACATGGAGCACATCCCAGTGGAAAGTTCCAACCCTCCATCCACTGGCACAGCTTTCACCAGAGTGAAGCTTTAAAAGGCTCCAATTTCCCTTGAAAGCAAAAATTTTGTTCTTCCCATGCCTTCAGTGAGCCAAGGGAGTGCTGAGGTCACCAAGGGCTCCACCAGCCTGGGGCACACAGCTCTGCAGGCACCTGTCCCCTCCAGCAGCTTTTGTACAAAACCCTTTCAGCAGAAGAAAATATTGCAAATAAAGGAAGTAAAAAATACAAAATAATAAGAGAATAAAATATATATAATATACTATATAATATATACGGCATTCATAAATTATATTCATATTATATTCATATATAATGAATATAATATATATAATATATATTGTTTATATATATAAAATACAAAATATATATAATGAATATTATAATATATATATAATAAAGTAAATAAATGAAATTTAAAAAATAAAAGAAGAAATAAAAGAAAACACTGGATGATCTTTAATGTCCCTTCCAAACCCAAACCATTCTGATTCTAATACACCAAACTCCAAGCAAAAAATCACTTATTTCTTTGACTCCTTACTCAATGTCTCCATACAGACAGAGACCTAAAGTATCAATATCAAAGTGTTTATTGAGCATTTTAAAGACCAGGCATAGACACCAAAGAGCAGCAGAGCTCTGCAGAGATTTTTGAGTCACGCAATGGTGCCGTGATCCCCCACTGGAACAACTCACAGCAACAGATATATTGACATTTAATTCATCTAAGTGAAACCAGATCTGCTTACAATAAAACCAATAAAAACATAAAAATAAAAATGAAGTTTGGCCCCTTAAAGTGGGAGAAGACAGACTGGAAGCTGCTGCTTGGTGAAGGCTGGTTGCCCACTCTGGAGCCACAGGACAGGTTCAAAGGGAAGCAGCTCCCTGCTTCCCACTCAGAGCAATTCCCAAAATCCATAGAAAGCTGTGAGTGTCTATTTTAATTTATTGCACTGTATGCACTGCATGGCTGCAGCCAGGAGCCAGCAGTGGAAACACTGAAATACCAGGAGAAATGGAAAGTGCTGGCAACTGGAAGCTCTTGATTTGAGGGCCTCGCTGCCATTCTTTGTCCCAGACACTTTGGCAGGGGGGAAACCTAAAACTGCTCCTCTGGGGGGTCTCTTCCTCCTCTTTAGCCTCAACTCCTGCATGGAGGGGCCTGGACCCAGCAGGGCCTGGGCACAGCAGGGACTGGGCACAGCAATCCCAGCTCAGCCTCCCCTTTGGGGTCCTGGCTGGCTGCCCAGTACAGCTGGGCCTGAACTGGGACTGAACTGGGATGGCCCAGCAGGGAAACAGAGCGACCAGGAACTGGTCCTGCTGTGTATCCCAACTAGAATGGGGCAGCTGGATCGCCCCCAGGGCCACTGTCACCCCCTCCTCCTGCCTGGAAATTCCCTGTCCTGCTTCTCTTCCCATTCGCATTTTGATGCTCAAAAGTCTCCATTTCTGCTCCAGCCCCTGCAGTTCCAGTTCTTAAAGCTGCCACAGCTGGGACACAGCCTAGAGCTGAAAATCATGGAGTGGTTTGGGTTGGAAAGGACCTTGAAGATCTTCCAACCCCTGCCATGGGCAGGGACACCTCCTGCTGGACCAGGATGCTCCAGCCTGGCCTGGGACCCTTCCAAACCAGGCAGAGATGGAACAGCTAAAAAAATGTATTTGCCATCCAGGCTTCTCCCTTTGGAAATCAGTAACCAAGCTATTCCTTAATTCAGCAGCATTTAATGCAAATTAGCTGTGAGGCAATCAAAAGCAGTGCCAGCACTAATTAGCATTTCCTCCTCCCCTGGCTCACGGCTGTCTGTCCTGCTGCCCAGGGCAGCCTCATCCCATCCTTCTGCAGATTCCACCCACACTGCACGCCATGGATTTCCCTCAGCCTTCAGAGCCCCAGCAAAATTCCTCGAGGAACTTTCCCCCCCCTGGCCTTTGCTGGCCAGGAACAGGAGAACAGTTTGTTGCAGCCCTGAATAGCCATGATGTAATTAATGAATTAATGCAATCAGCAGTAGGTGAGTGGCAGGTCAGGAACAATGACAGAACGAGATCAGAGAGTGCTGAGCACTCATTTAACAGAGCCAACACCCTCAGCTCCGTTATTTGCTGTTCTGTCCCTTCCCAAAACACAACAGGTTATTAATAATCTGGGATCTGGGGGCTGATATTCCAGAAGGGTTCTTCCAGCTCAGGAACAGCTTCCCTAACGTCACCCAGAGCAGCTCTGCTTCCTGAGCAGGCAGCGAGCTCCTGGCCTTCCTGTTTGCTGAGCCAGGAAAGGCCACGGGGCCAGCCCAGCCTGAGCCTCTGCTGTGCCAGGGGCCCCTTCTGCAGGGGCATTCACCATTCCTGTGCCCCTTACTGGGGGGTATTCACCATTCCTGTGCTCCTTATTGGGGATATTCACCATTCCTGTGCCCCTTATTTGGGATATTCACCATTCCTGTGCCCCTTACTGGGGGTATTCACCATTCCTGTGCCCCTTATTTGGGATATTCACCATTCCTGTGCCCCTTATTTGGGATATTCACCATTCCTGTGCCCCTTACTGGGGGTATTCACCATTCCTGTGCCCCTTACTGGTGGGTATTCACCATTCCTGTGCCCCTTACTGGGGGATATTCACCATTCCTGTGCCCTTTATTGGGGGATATTCACCATTCCTGTGCCCCTTATTGGGGGATATTCAAATATTCCTGTGCCCCTTATTGGGGGATATTCAAATATTCCTGTGCCCTTTATTGGGGGATATTCCATATTCCTGTGCCCCTTGGTATTCCATATTCCTGTGCTCCTTATTGGGAGATATTCAAATATTCCTGTGCTCCTTATTGGGGGATATTCCATATTCCTGTGCTCCTTGGTATTCCATATTCCTGTGCTCCTTATTGGGAGATATTCAAATATTCCTGTGCTCCTTATTGGGGGATATTCCATATTCTTGTGCCTCTTGGTATTCCAATATTCCTGTGCCCCTTACTCGGGGATATTCAATATTCCTGTGCCACTTATTTGGGGATATTCAACATTCCTGTGTCCCTTATCCAGATATTCACTATTCCTGTGTCACTTATTCAGGGATATTCCATATTCCTGTGTCCCTTACTCAGGGATATTCAACATTCCTGTGCACCTTATCCAGGGATATTCCAACATTCTTGTTCCCCCTATCCAGGGATATTCCATATTCCTGTGTCCCTTCTCCAGGGATATTCAATATTCCTGTGCCACTTAACCAGGGATATTCCAACATTCTAGTTCCCCCTATCCAGGGATATTCCATATTCCTGTGTCCCTTATTTGGGGATATTCCATATTCCTGTGTCTCTTACTGGAGGATATTCAACATTCCTGTGCACCTTATCCAGGGATATTAAAATATTCCTGTGTCCCTTATTTGGGGATATTCCAATATTCTAGTTCCCCCTATCCAGGGATATTCCAGAATTCCTGTGTCCCTTATTTGGGGATATTCCATATTCCTGTGTCCCTTATCCAGGGATATTCCAATATTCCTGTGCCCCTTATGGGTGCCTGTAGATGTGAGAAATGTTTATACCTAGAAGCTGCCTTTAATAAAATATTTAATGTAGGGATTGTTTTAAATGGGATTTTTGCTTCCCTGTGGCTTGCACAGATTTGTGCCCCTCCAGGCCCAGGATTGGAATTCTGTGGTTTCTGTTTGTGTGGGAGATTCCCCCAGCACTGCTGAGTGGAGGAGCTCCTTGATGGGAATTCAGCCACCCTGAGCTTTGCCACCGAGCTGCTCAGCCAGCCGTGCTTTTCCTGCTTTACTTCTCCAGGCAAACAGTGTGAAGGAGCGAGCAGATCTTATCAGAGCCCATGTTAACAAAAATACATCAAATAAAAACCTGCTACATTGCAAATGTCAACACTCCACACACAAAAAAACTGATATCTAAACTGCAGTAGGGTTGATTTTATTGCCAAAGCAATTCCCAAAGATTGTTTTGAGAGACAACTTTTCTGTTTGGCCTCACAGGTGCTGTGGGCCTGTGAAATAAATGTCTCTCTCATTTATTCCACATTACCTTTACAGTGACAAGAGTGTGGCTAAAGAGAATTTCACCCTCTGGTTTGAAATTTACTGCCACTGTCCCCTGATTCAGACTAGTTGGGAGTTGGATAAATGATCAGCCATCAGAAATTAAATTAAATTCAGGAGTGATGTACACAGCCTCAGTGGGAGAATTTATCCTGTTTTGTATCCTGTATTTCTCCTGGGTCGTTTTTACTCCTGTTTTCACTGAATAAAATGGAATTACAGCATCACTTGCTCCACAGTCAGAGTCCTTCCAAACTCACACAAAGTCAAAGGTGATTAATGAAACCCCAAATCACTCCCAAGGCCTGTCCAGCCCAAATCATGAGCTCAGGCAGCTCAGCTCATTTTCTGGAACATTCCCTATGGTGCTGAACTGCATCACCTCGGGATGAGAGGAACTTTGGGAAGTGAAGTCTTTGAGGTGTTTCCCATGGGAAAAGAAAAAAAAAAATATAAATAAAAAATAAATGAATGAATAAATAAACATCACTGGGGTGTCTTAATTTGGGATCAATTGCAAGTCTGATCAAGGGAGGAAAAGAAAATTTGGATTAAAGAGAATGAAAAAGTGACCTCAGAGGTGCTGAAACAATGCCAGGAGTGCTGGAACAAAAGGGAAATTATCTGAGAGCAGTAATGGCCAGAAACACCCCTGAGGATGAGCTGATGCCTTTTGGGACTACCTAAAAACAGGGGCCAGACAAAATTAAGGGAATAAAAATCTGTTCTATTTATTGAAGGGCCTTCAGGTACATTTTGGGATGGGATACACCCAAAATGGACAATGGGTTTTCACACTTTTATAAATTGGGTCCATTTGCATATTGGGGGTCAATCTCCCAATTACAGCTTCAGGTAATGAAGTCATTTACCCCAAATTTGCTCCCCCCAATCACTTCTGTTTCCATCTCTGAGGCAGTGAGGTGTCCTTGATTCCCAGCCCGGAGAGGAATTGTTGTGTCTGCCCAAACTGGGAGAGCAGCAGCTCTCACTGGGTTGGAGTTTAGAGTTATGCACTGAAGAGCTGCAGGATTATGAATATATGAAGAACATAACAGGTGAAATGCTGATGGACCAGAGCCCCCAGCCCAGCCCAGGGATGCAGGGATGTCCCTGCAGTCACCCAGGGCTGCTCCTGTGTCTGAAGGAGCTGCCAGGGCCTCCAGCCACGTGTGCTGATAATTATGGTAATTATGACAATTATGACCTTGTGCCATCGATCTGCTCTCGGGGTGTTTTTCCAATCAGGCTCGGAGATCTCTTTGTTCTGCTGTGTAAAACCCGGCTTTGAGGTCACTCACTTCCACACCCTTGGCTGTTTATGGACACTGAGCCCATTTCCCACCGAGGAAGACAAGAAACAGGTTGTGTCATTGTCTGGCTCAATTGTTCTCCAGGACTAATTCCAAGGAGAGGAATTACTGGGGCTTTGTTGTTGTAAAAGCCTCCTATCAACAATGAAAGGATGTGCAGGGTACCAACCTGCACCGAGAAAAAAAAAAATCTGCTTTTCATATCAAAAAATGAATGGGAATCACCTCCATTGATTCAAAAGGAAAACTGGTAAAAGGTTCAAGGGCCAGCACATGAAATGAGTGCTAAGGGCCATTTCTGGTGCCAGTAAAACAGGTGGCTCTGCATTTCTATGTGTGACAGAGGTCTGTAGGGACATCCCAATGATCCCAACCTTTCTGTGCTTATGGTTCAGGGTAGAGGGACAGATTTTGGCACCCTGACCTGCATTTCCTTAAAGCTGCAGGCAGCACGTTCTCCTGGTGCTGGACATTGGATCCCTTTAGACAGAACTCTGGGATCTTCCAGAATAAAAGGATCCTTATTGCAGGAGTTGGAAAAATGTCCAGGCAGGAGGGAGGAAATATTTCCCCTCCCCACTGAACAGGAAACCTTTTCTTCCAGCGTTGCTCTAGGAATTGCTCCTGCAAGGTCATGTCTGTCAGCAAAAGCAATCAGGTTTAAGAGGCTGAATTACCACCCTGGAAATGACTGGGAATTGTTTTGGTGATAAAACCCCAGCGAGTGGGGAAGCTCTCCAGCAGATTTGGGCCAGCACCCTGCAGAAAGGAGCCTTTGGTTGTCAGAACCATTGCTGGTGTCCAGGACAGCCACTCATCAGGGCTCTGTGCAGGGAGCTTGGATTTCACTCCCTCTGAAGAAATCCCTGCCAGCCCCCCGGGACACGCAGGCTCTGGTGCGTTTGGAAAACAAAATGATTAACGGCATTTCCCCCAGTTTTTCCACCGGGCTGAGGTCTGTCACAAGCTGAAGAATTCGCAGGAATAGTGTCAATGTGATGTCACAGCTGCAATAAATCCCATTGTGCTGGATTCCATCCTCCCCACTAAAGCGCTCTGACCTATTGTCATCCAAGTGGAACCACATTCCACTGGCTGCTCACAAGGTTCTGATTTCACTCCCGATTGTTGCCAGGGCAACTGCACCTCCATCCAAAACTGCCTCACCAATCACTGAGCCCCATTTCAGCAGGCTGGAGATAAAGCAAAGCACTAATTACTTATTCCCACTGAAAAAACCCAAATTAAACCTTTCTGAGGCCTGAATAACAGAGACTCACAGGAGCTGTTGGAGGGTTACTTGGGTTTTTTGCATGAGGCACCAATTGCCTCATTTCTTCGTGGAATAACAGCTTGTGGTGACAAAATACCATGAAAAGATTAATATTCTAAGTCTATCCAGAGCAAGAGTGCACTGGAAATCTCACCACAGGCCGCTCCTGGAAAGCATCCTCACTCAGTTGTGGAAAACTGAAAGGATTTTCATGACTAGTCAAACAGCTGGTGAAGGTTTGTGAGTGGAAATAGAAATATCTGAATTTCCCCGTTGAGATTTCTGATGGAAAGTGGCCTGTGTTTTATGGCCTCTACTTTTATTAAGTGAATATCATCTCTGTGGCTCAGATTTGTCCTAATCTATCTCGGAGTGGGGCAGAGCCAGGTAGGAAATTGCTCTTTCTCCCAGGACTGCATTTCCTGGAGAGCACAAGGGGCCACTTGGCCGTGCAGGACTGGGTCTGTAAAGTCAGGATGAGCAGGGCCAGGAGGTGCAGCTTCTGCCACTCCTGAACAGCGCCCTGATGCTCATCTGCACGTTTGGTGCCAACTGAAACCAGTTTGGGAGAGAATATTCCAAAAGGAACTGGAGATGTTTTGTGAAGTTGTCTCAGGAATGAAGATGCCTTTATTAAACATGGAAATTTTCCAGCTGTTTTCCAGTTAAAAAATTCTTTTATCCAGGTGAGTCCTTTCACACAGCTCTGTGAGCCCATCTTGGTTTTCCCTTGAAGAAAATTAGCCAGAAAAATGGTTGTTCACCAAATTTTTTTTTCAGTTTGTTTGCCAGAGTGCTGATTTTTATCAAATGTCAGTCCTTAGAGCTTCTTTGGGAAGTGTTGAGCCACTGTCCTTTGCCCCAAAATTCAATGGTTCCCCTGCTGAACCTTTCCACAGGAAATTAAAAGCTGAAACCCTCTCCACTGTCCCAATTCTCCACCCCATCATGTCACCACAAAGAGCAGCTGAGGAGCTGAAGATTCTCCTCCCCTCAAACACGAATTTATCTGCTTTGAAAAGAGGAACCAGGGATGGACTCATGGCTGGAAAACACAAGAAATGAACCTTGTGAAATGCAGGACGGGCACTTCCTGAGCTCCAGCTTTGCCTCCTGCCAGCCAGGACAGACAAATCCTCCTTTACAACTGGAGATGAGATAAGGAATCAAACCAAGCCCTTAAAAGCAGGCAGAAATGGGAGGCGGTGATGGCTTGTTGTGCTCGTTTGTATTTATCATGTAACGGTTTAATTGCACAATTAATTACTGGAAAAGGGTGTTCTCTTACCAAACCCTCTCACCAAAGGCACAGGGTGAGAATATTGGGCAAGAAAGGTGACTAATAACAGAAAAAGGGCAGAGCATCAGCCAGTCTCCAGAATTTCAGCCATGCCAGGGAGCACTGAGGTGAGGGAGCAGCATCCTGGTGAAAGGTTTGCACAAAACCCCCCTAAAACACGTCCCATGAACTCAAACCCAGCTAAGAGAAAATAATTCAGGATAAAAAGATGTCACGCTATTCATTCAAGCCCCTCATTAGAGCATCTTTGTTAAATATGCTAATTTGCAAGGTCTATGTAATTATATATGCAATCTACCATAAATGTGCATTTCAGCATATTCCACCTTGGCAAATTGCTGCACCATAAAAATCCTTATCAAATACGGAAATAAAAGTCCTTTATCCCTTAACCCTTATCTCTTTACCCCTTGATTTTAAAAGGGAGGGGAGGGAGCAGCATCCTGATGAAAGGCAGAAACTTTCTCAGTGTGAAAGTTTCTCACCTGACCTTTCCAGGAGCTGCTCAGAACCTCTGCTGGCTCAGATTTCAACCTTTGCTAAAGTTTATTTCTTCAGGAGAAGCTCCCCAACAAATGACCCATCCATCAGTCCCTCCTCAGGTACAGAAATCCCGGGGAGGGCTTGGCTGGGAATTCCGAGTTGTTGCTACACTGATGAAGCCCGTCTGAAATATGGATTGCCTGAGTTTAGCGAGTTTGCAGCTGGTTAACCCTGATTGATAACTGGCATTTGCTGAGTGCTGCTGCACCATCCATCAGCAGGGGCTGTGCTAATTCTGGGTTTGTTGGAACAGATCAGCTGTGGGGGCTCGGCTGGTTTAGCAGCACCGATCTCGTTATCTCACTGCATTCACACCTTTTCCAGAGCAGGAATTCGGAGAGTGCACCAGAATGTCTCAGAAAAGCCCAGAAGCATCGTGGAGAGAGGAGAGAAGGAGAAGAGAAATGCAGAAGTGCTGTGAGCTTCATTAGTGAAGTCCTTGCAGATTAGGATTGTTAATTTTCCTCCTTTCCTTCTTTCAGTGACTAATTTCTGTTACTGTAACATGGAGAAAAAAAAGTTTATCTCCACCAAAACTTAAATATTCACTTCCTCTTCTCCACCCACTCCATTCACTTGACAAAGCACTTCCCTCTCCATCCCAGCTCTGACAAGAAAGCTCCCAACAACACTACAGAAAACACCTAAAAGAAGGTTTTTCTGTTTATTAAACGTTCCTAATCACTCTGTATCACCATCCCCTCCGGGAATGAGTCAGGGCTCCCAGGAGAACACGATCCCAGAAGAAAGGAAAATGATGGAACACCGGGACTTTGCAAAGGTTTTTATCCAGGCCCTCACAGCCTGGAGAAGAGCTTTAATCCCCAGCACAGGCACGAGGATTTGAGGCACTGGACAGCAGGGAAGGGGCAGAAGCTGGGATGGAGTAAGCAGAGCCCTGGCAGAGGCATTCCAAGCCTCTCAGCGATCTGCCTTGCCTTTCCCTGCCACCTCTCAGCCCGCTCTGAGTGCCAGGTGAGCTGCACCTTGCTGCAGGAGTGGAAACCCCACAGGGTCAGCAAGGAGAGGAAATCCTGCCCCCACTCTTGTGCCACCTTCCCAGACCCTCAGCCTGCTCAGACAGGTGTCACAGAGTTTGCAAATGAGAGTTTAAAATGCTTGCTCATGGTTTAGAAATGTGGAAATTGAGGGGTTTCCTAGGGGGATGAGGACGATTCTTGCTTTCTCACCTTTTTTATTTGTGAATTTTCACGGCATAGGAGGGGGGAAATCTCTCAGCTGCTTGCACAGACACATTTGGGCACAGGTGCGGGGTCACACAGGTGCGGGGTCACACAGGTGCGGGGTCACACAGGTGCTCATGCCCGGACACTCAGACCCAATTAACTGTGCCCGTTCCTGTCCCCATGGTCCCAGCACACCCTGAGCAGGCTGCCGAGGCAGAGCTGCCTCTGGCTATTCCAGCCAGCCTCTCTCACACCCTGCAAGCCTCAGGTTCCTCGGGGAGGGCTGGGATGCCTGTGCTGCCCAGGAATCCCCAGCAAACAGGGCACAGGAGGAGATGCCACAGGCTCAGCCCCGGGTCTGGGGGGTCCCACAGCCCATCAGGAGCTCCAGGAGAAGGCGACAGAGCCCTGGAGCTGTCAGCTCTGCATTTCCCTCCTCTCTGACAAGTTCTCACCCTGATCTGCGGTGATTAGAGCCTGGCTCAGCCCTGCAATTACACAGCTTAGCACCCTCCCTAAACATGGGCTCCAGCAAGCTCTGCCTCTCTTCAGTATTCAAATGAAGAGGAATTCCAGGCACACAAACCGTGTTTCCAAACAACAGCTGAGGAGCTGCCAGCTTACACTCCAAACACCCCTCCAGATGAACCGTAAGCACTTTATTCCCACACGGGCTGTTTAGTTAGTTTACAGCTCTCTAAGGCAACAGAATTTCTGTTTACATGTACAAACACAGGGAAAAGGGTGATTGAGGAAGGGAGAAATGGCTTTACCTTAATGTCCTGCTGAGCTTTGAAAGAATCTCTGCTTCACTCCCTCATTTCTTTTGCTCTGTCTGTCTCCCTCTCTTCTTGCATGGCTGGACTGACAGGTTGGCAGAGCTGAGAACGACAGGTTGGGTTTGTTTTTTTAGACACAACTCCTCCCCCTCTCAAAGAGAAGGAAAAAAAAAAAAAAGAAAAAAGCAAGATTGTTTGGGAAAAGCTCACAGAAAATCCTGTCCTTTCAGCACATCCAGACTGGTGAGGAAAACTCTGCTTTGGGGAGCCCAGCAGTTTTCCAGTTGTTTTTCTCAGAAAGGCTCAAGGTCTGCTTTGCAAGAAGTGTGAAGCAACCAAAGGATTTACACCCGGAACCGACCTGACCCCAAACCTCCCCCATTTCCCTGATAACCGATCCAGAGGTAATTACAGCCCCTTCTGAGGGCTGCTGGAAAAGTGCAAAGGGCTTTTTGCAGGCAGCACAGATATCTTTGGCCCTTGGATTTTATCCTTGCACCCCAGCACCTGCCTGGGTAATAAAAGTCACCAAGAGATGTCTGAAAACCTTTTTATTTTTCCTCTCAGAGCACTGTGCTGCTGCTCACCTGCCCTCGCAGCAGGTTATTTTAAATTCTTGCTCTGAACTGGTCACACAGAGACCAGCTCAGCTCCTGTCACCTGAGAGGATCCCAGAGAGCTGGGGCAGGTTTTTAACAGGTCACAAAAACAACCACAAAAATGATGTCAGTGTAAAAAGCTTCCCCTTCCACAGGCCTTTCCAGGGATAAAACCCATCCCTGGGAATGCTCTCGGTTTAGAAGAACCAATAACTGATTTTATGCTGATTATATCAATAAATTCTTAATTAGGGTGGTGTCAAACTAATTCAGTGCTGCCTGTGCCCTCCTGGCCATGGAGTTTTGCTCCTGGCAGCCCATGGCACGAGCATCTGCTAATAAATGCCAGGAAAGAGCAGCCAAGAGGTTGGTGATGAAACAACTTCCACCCAATCTGCAAAAGAACTGACTGTCAGTCTCTTCCAGGCTCTAAAGCTTTTCTAACTTGGCCCTTTGGGCACAAATCTGCCATTGCCAGGCCTGTTCTCTGCAGAATCTCTGCCTCTTCCTTACCCAGCAAGCAGAAAAACAAGCACACAGCAGACTAATGATTTCATCTGCATAAATTTACATCACAGGCTCCTCAAATAGAGCTCCATCTCCTCTGGGTCAGATTTGCACCCGGGCTGGAGCAAGGAGGAGTCAGAGGTTTCCTTTACCTGCCTCACTGTGCTGAGCACCTGCAGCTCTGCAAAGCCAAGAGGGTTCCAAAACTCTGGGAGAAAAACAAAAAAATAACCCAACCCTCATCCAGTTTAATTGAATTAACATTACAGCGAGCTAGATCAGAGGTCTCACACAGAGCCAGTGTGACATCATACCCAAAAATGAGATCCCCAAAAATGAGATACCTAAAAATGAAATACCTAAAAAATGAAATACCTAAAAAATGAGAATCCCAAAAATGAGATCCCCAAAATGAGATACCTAAAAATGAGGTCCCCAAAAATGAGATACTTAAAAATGAGATACCTAAAAAATGAGATCCCCAAAAATGAGATCCCCAAAAATGAGATCCCAAAAATGAGATCCCCCAAAATGAGATACCCCAAAAATGAGATCCCCAAAATGAGATACCCAAAAATTAAATACCTAAAAAATGAGATCTCCAAAATTGAAATACCTAAAAAATGAGATACCAAAAAATGAGATACCCCAAAATGAGACCCCCCAAAAATGAGATCCCCAAAATGAGATCCCCAAAATGAGATCCCCAAAAATGAGATCCCCAAAATGAGATACCCAAAAATGTCCCTTTGCACTTCTTGCAAGCTCAGCTTTATCTCCTGCACCAGGGAGGGCCGTATCCATCTATTCCATCTACTCCATCAATTCCAGGAGTGATTCCCACCCCTCCTGCCTCCTGCATTCCCTGCCTCAGCCTCAGGCAGCTGCTCTCAGCCCTGCTCAGCTCCCCACTTAAGATCAGAGATAACACCATAAACCCAGAACTCCTTCCTGCCAGTGGAACAAGTTGCACAAATCCAGAGCAAACTGGGCAAAGTTCGGAGCTGGTGGATGTGCTGGAGGCAGCACTGCCGGCTGAGGGAGGTGAGGAGCTGCTCCCCGGGTTGCAGCAGGGTCACAGACCTCAGCCCTGCCTGGATTCCCCGTGCAGAGGGGTGGCGAGAAGGATTCTGCAGCATTCAGCACACGCCAGGTCAGCACTGCTGTGCCAAATTTCCCAGCACAGATCCCACTGCAGCTCCCTTTGGCACTGAGGCCGATTTTTCTCAGTCCTCCCTCCTCAGCATTATGAGCTCAGAGATCCAAACTCTTCAAAAGATTTGCAGCTTGAAGAATCTTTAAGATCCTTTAGCAAAGGGGGTTTTTCTCTTTGTTGATCCAGGTTACTTGCCCTGGCACCAGGAAATCACCAAAAACATGCCCAGCATGATGCTCTTGCTTTACCTCTGCCATTTTCATCCCACATGGGGGTTCTGGAGAGGGAGAGGAGCTGAACAGCATCACAAGGAGAGGGAATCTCCAATCTCCAGCTGCAGCTCCCAGCCCTGAGGGTGACAGGTTTTTGTCAAGGCTGTGTCTGCTCAGGGTGAATTAAAGCCAAGAGCCCTCAGTTCTCAGCAAACACAGTTGCTATAAGAGCTTAAAAGCAGTCAATAAATGCACTTCAATTAAGCACTGCAGTGAGGTCGGATTTCTTGTTTTTCCTGTTTCACCAGCAAGCTGCAAGACAGCCTCATAATGAACCCTGGGAGCACAGCTCGTTACAGCATCAGGAAAGTTGCAAAATTGCACCCAACTTTGGGTTGTTATGTTCTGCTAGTTACACTCCCTAAAGGGGAAAAAAAAAAAATCAAAGGGGAAGGAACATGTCTCAAAATGTAGGAAGTTAATCCCAAATGCCTTGGTGCCAATGAGAGGATTCCCATGGTTTCAGTGGGCTGTGGATCAATACTAACGTGTGGAAAATTAAATGACTCAAACTGCTGATTGCAAAGAGATGACAGTGGAAAAGAAGTGAAATAAATAACAAAGGGAATTAAAAAGTCAGCTCATGTACTGGTCCAAATGTGGAAAAGATGAGAGTGGGATGTGTTTTCATGGTTACCTGGTGGACTGTGGGTTAAATGAATTATTTTTTCCTCTTATGTGCTGTAGCAACTCTCATCTTTTGCCCATGCATGACCCCTTGCTTAGTACACCTTATTCAGGAGGTGATCAAAGGGATGCAGGTGGAAGCTGTGCCTGCAGACCCAGAAATGGTCACAAAGGACAGAAAATGATGTCACTGTGAATAATTGCAAAACCAAAAAAGGACCCAGGAACAAAAAGTTAAGTCGGATGATAACTAAGGTTTGTAAAGACAATTATTGAGGAAATAAGAAGAGGAGGGGTTGAAAGGAATGAAGGAGGAGTTTTTACAAACTGTGGGCCTGATGGTAGATAAGGCCAGATAGGGAGAAGTGAAAGAAGCACTGGAGGAACCACAGATTCCATAGGAATTGCACAAATTGACACAGACTGTTACTCAAGACTGTGCTGCATCTCTGGATTTAGAGAAAAAGAGCAGAGACACCAGGAAAAGGGAAACAGGGGGGATGCACATTAGAAGGGGATTTTTGGGAAGTCTGTACCTCCCAATGATCTCAGCCAATGGGGAAAGAGAGAGGGACATGTGGCTGAGAAATTTGGATAAAAAGGAGGCTGCATCCTCCAAAAATGTTGAGAAACCCCATGGGGAATGCCCATGGCCTCTCCCTTTATTCAAATAAAGTCACAGGACTCCTCTGTCTCCTTTTTGGACAGAAACCTCTGGTGTTTGTGGATTCATTTTCCTGCCACGAAGATAAATCCCATGTTTTCACGTCAGGCTGCTGTTTCCCACTGCTTTCCAAGTGGATCTGTCCCCTGATTCCCTGTGCTGCCCTGAAAACCCCTCCCTCAATGCTGCAGACATCTCTTGTCCCCACAGGTTCCTTGGGCTGCTCCAGCCTGAGCTGACACTGTGTATTGCAAAGGGAGAGAGGGGCAAATCCACATTTCAGTCCCCAGCTTTTATCCCTTGAGAGTGGGGATCCCTCCACCCACCCTGCAGTGGCCACTGATCCCAGCCCATCACCTCAAACATGTGCAGAATCCTTTTTCCACCCATTCCAAGCTCAAACTCTCTTTTAATTCCATTAAAACTGCAGGTGCTGGATGTTGGATGGGGCAGGGAGGAGCTCCGTGCAGAGAAGAGCAGCTCATGGAACCTTCAGCGCTTACAGAGGGGTGGTCCCACAAAAATCAGCACACAAGTCCCTGTTTGGGGGCACAGAGGAGCCCTGGGGGTGCCACAGATCCTCTGGCACCTCTGGGAGGTTTTTCAGGGTGTTGGGAATCACAGCAGGGCTCCAGCCCTTTTCCATGTGCACAGGCACTGAATAATTCACCGAGAAATCAGCTGGCCAGTGTGGAAATAATTTGAAATTAACTGAGCCCTCAGGTATTCCATGAACTGGATCTCCAGGGAAGGATGTGGATTACTGCAGCTGAATGGAGCCCTTATTTATCAGATGGGAAAGGTTAATGCCATTTCCTTTCCTTCCCTCCATGGTTTTCCCCACCACATCCCTGGCGAGCAGGAGGTGCAGACAGTGTAAGAACATGTGCTTGATTGTTTAAATCACCAGAGCTGTTACTTGGGGCAGGGAGGGGGGTAAGAAATTAAGATTTCTGCAGGTTTCCTGGGGAGAATTACAAGGCTAGGAAACATAAAACACTGAGGAAAGGAAATGGGTTGTGGAGCACCTGGGCTTTGATTTGACATCCAAGAGTCCTAACTCAAGGAGGGAATTTGTGCATTCTCATCTACTCATAGGAACCAGGATCAAACTAATCTAATATTCTTATTCCATACTTTATAAAGCAAGAGTGCATTAGGAAAGGTCATTTTTTTTTACTCCTTAATGAAGTTTAAATACAGTTAAATTAAGTTCTGCTAATAAAGAGTCTGTGCTTTTTTCCAATTTCCCTCTGGAGTCTCAAGAGCTGTTGACCTAAAGATAAATATCAGAGCAGTTCAGCTATCTATTATGTGCTCTGCTAATGATGTCAACAAGCTAATTCTAATGTCAACTGAGGAGAAAATTTCCACGTCAGGACTTAGCTTGGGCTCAGAGGAAAATAAAAGCTCTGTCTGTGGTAAAAAGCTCAAGACACCCAGGTTGATTTCCCTGTCTCTGGCACAGGATAAGCCATGCAGGGATGTTCCCCTTCTGCAGAACTCAGATGGACCCAACCAACCTGAGTTCAGACTTCAGGAGAAGGATAAATGTGATCTTTGGGGAGGTCAGGGTTCCAGAGCTGGCTCCCTGTCTGTCCATGAGGAAGGGTGAGCCTGGCACTGGGGTTTGGCTGCTGGCCACAGCTCTCCTTCCCCCCAGGGTCTGCAGGGCTCACTGGGCATCTCCTGCACGTTGCTGCTTTCCTTGCCAGCCTCAGAGAAGCTTTGAGCTCCTCACCACCCTGTTTCCATCAGCTTTCCACTCCATTCCTCAGTTCCAGCCAGGCTCCATCAAAGGGCACCTGAATGCAGCTGTTGGTCTCTGACTGCACAAGATGTGAAATTCCCCCCCAGTTTCCAGCTCCAAACCTCAGGACATGCTGGACACGCCTCAGGCCCTCTCCCTTCCTCTCCCCACATCCCACTACCCATGGAAACAAATCCAGGCTGCAGGGACAGCGAGGGCCAGAACTTCTGGGTGATCCTGAGGTCGCCTCTCCAGCCCCAGCCTTCCATCCCTGACCTGAGTCAGTGGCTTTACCTTACCTCGCAGAGGTGCCTTGAGGACAGAAAATCCATATTTCAGGGCCCAGCAGCGGGGCTGGCTAATTCCAGCTCTGGAGGGAACGGGGACAGAGATGCCCATTGACTCATGTGGGATTTGCAATGAGCCCTTATCCATTTTGCATTGTCCCCAAGCAGCCATCTGAGGATAGCAGGGACTGACTATTAATTCCTCAGTGGGTAAACAATCAGCATCCCAGTTAGGATGGAGTAAATTAATGGATGTAGCCAAGGCAACCCCAGTGTGACTCCTGAGTTGGCTTCATGGGCTATTTGTAGGCTATGAAAAGAGCTGAGTGCATTTGCTTTCATTTTTATTTTTTTTTTTGTTCGTCCATAAAGGAAAAGCTTTCCTGGACAAGCAGGCAGCAAGGATAAAGCAAACAGCCTTTCCCAGAAAGCCAACCTTGACTTTGTTATAATTGCTGTGTAAATATAATCCCACTCATCAATTAAAAGCTGCTCTCCAGGGCTGGAACATTATCCATGTTCATGGGGCTGGAATCCCTGTCAATTCGCTCGGCTAGCTCCGTATTCATGGGCATTAGCCTTGGGGAAGAGAATGTGATTGCTTGAATAAATTCAGCCACCACCTCCAGCACCCCTGGATCAGCTGACAAGAGTCAGTCTGGCTGGAAGAGGGGCTCAGAAATTGGTTGCCATGGAAATCCTAAATATGCCCTCAGCAGGGGGATGCAGATGGGATATTTGATAAACAGAACCAACCTCAGAGCTGACCCCTTGGTCCTGCAGGTGTTACCCAGAATCAGAAAGTTGGAGTTTTTTTCCAAAAGTACTTGAAAAATTCTGAATTTTCACCAACATTCATCATTCCAGGTCCTGTATCCCTTGCCCTCTGCAGCGGGGTCACATTATTTCTGAGTGTCTGGATGCAGCCAGTTGCACAGAGCCGAGGGCAGTGGCTAATGGGCTCTGTGCTCAGCCCAGCCCCTGCCCCGAGGGTGACCTGTTCTCCTCGTCCCTGCCCACCTGGGGCCAGCCAGCACCTGACCCCTCTCTTTATGGCCCTTGTTCTGTGTGACTGAACATTCTTAATAATTCACAACGGCTCTGCTCTTTCCCCAGCACGGCTGCAAACTTTACAACCCCAAACACAACCCGTGAATGGATTTCCCTCTCGGGCAGGATCCAGCAGCTGTTCAACAACAGCCAACACCCCCCTGCAGCACTTTAGCACCGGAGCTGACCTGTGTCCTGCTCATTAGGCTGAGGCAATTCAGGCTGGAGACGAATTCTTGGCCCTGTGCTGGTAGAGCAGAACAAGAGCCCAGAACTGGGGGTGTTAAGCACTGCTGGTGTTTAAAATCTCAGTGTTTTTCACAAGAGAGGAGAAACTGAGCTCCATGGAGCACAGTGGACATTGGGGTGCTGCAGGGACCCCAAAGAAGAACAATTGAGGTAGAGAGGGGCCTGGGGCACCAGGAGTGGCTGGGGGAGCTGGAAAGGGGCTCAGCCTGAGAAAAGGAGGCTCAGAGAGCCCTCCTGGCTCTGCACAACTCCCTGACAGGAGCATGGGGAGAGCTGGGCTCTGTCTCTACTCCCGAGAAACAAGCGATAGGACACGGGGAAACAGCCTCGAGTTGTACCAGCTGAGGGTTAGGTCGGATATCAGGAAGAATTTCTTCCCAGGAAAGGCTGCCCAGGGCAGAGGTGGAGTCCCCATCCCTGGAGGGATTTAGAAGTCGCGGCGGGGCAGGCGAGGGGCAGGAGCAGATGGGGCTCGGGGGAGGGATGGGCAGGATGGGGAGCGGGGTCAGGCACGGGACAGGTGCGGGACAGAGCCGGGGAGGCCGCAGGGACGGGGGCGAGCCGGTCCCGGTGCGGGTGGGACACGGATGGAGCACAGGGAGGGCGCGGGACAGAGGCGGAGATGCCGCAGGGATGGCGCGGCCCCGGTGCCGCTGGGCACGGCTTGCACACGGGGTGGATGCGGCCCCGGTGCCGGTGGGCACGGCTTGCACACGGGATGGCGCGGCCCCGGTGCCGGTGGGCACGGCTTGCACACGGGATGGCGCGGCCCCGGTCCCGGTGGGCACGGCTTGCACACGGGATGGATGCGGCCCCGGTGCCGCTGGGCACGGCTTGCACACGGGGTGGATGCGGCCCCGGTGCAGTCCCGGTGTGATCGGACTCGGGTTACACACGGAATGCCCGGCCGGACCTGGCCCGGTATGGCCCGGGGGACGCGGGTTGGTTACACACGGGATGGATACAGCCCCGGTGATCCCGGTGGGATCACACACGGTTACACACGGGATGGTGCCGGTCCCGGTGGGATCACACACGGGTTACACACGGGATGGATACAGCCCCGGTCCCGGTGGGATCACACACGGTCACACACGGGATGGTGCCGGTCCCGGTGGGATCACACACGGTCACACACGGATGCTGTCCCGGTGATCCCGGTGGGATCACACACGGTTACACACAGGATGGATGCAGTCACTGTCCCTGTCCCGGTCCTGGTGATCCCGGTGGGATCTCACACGGACGCTGTCCCGGTGATCCCGGTGGGATCTCACACGGACGCTGTCCCGGTGATCCCGGTGGGATCTCACACGGACGCTGTCCCGGTGATCCCGGTGGGATCTCACACGGACGCTGTCCCGGTCCCGGTGGGATCACGCACGGACGCTGTCCCGGTGATCCCGGTGGGATCTCACACGGACGCTGTCCCGGTGATCCCGGTGGGATCACACACGGACGCTGTCCCGGTGATCCCGGTGGGATCACGCACGGACGCTGTCCCGGTGATCCCGGTGGGATCTCACACGGACGCTGTCCCGATCCCGGTGGGATCACACACGGACGCTCTCCCGGTGATCCCGGTGGGATCACACACGGACGCTCTCCGGGCCGGCGCTATCCCTTCAGCACCACGGCGGCTCCGCAGCCCCGAGCGGGAGCGGCTCCGGCAGCGCTGGAAGGGAAGCCCCGACATCCCAGCGGGACCAGCTCCATCCTCCGCCGTGCACAGCGAAATTTAAAAAAAATAATTTAAAAAAAAAAAATTAAAATGCCCTTCTCGCGGTTTAGGTTTCATATGGGTTTGTGCTGGAAAACAAATTAACCTAAGAGGATTTGGGGAACTCGAGCCGGGAACAAAAGACAAGGTGGAAGTGTCTGAGTTTTGAAAATGTGCCCATGGCCTCGACTGGCAAATCCTTTCCCTGAATGCTCCTGCTGAGCCCTTCCATCAGCACTAAAAGAAAACAGAGAAAGGTGCTTTTTTTCCTGCAGAAAAGATTGCCTGGAAATTATTCTCAGTAAAATATTGGTTGTGCTTTCTCCTCTTCCCCAAAAAATGCTTCTGCTCATAGAATTATATCAGATGAAAACTTAACAGCCACTTAAATCTGTGGATCTGATCTGGTAATTTAATAAAATCATCATTTGGTTTAATGAAGGTTGGAGTTAATTTGTCCAAGACATATCTCTTGAACATTATTAATTAATTTTGGGCTGAGACTCTTTCATAAAGTCATGGAATGCTTTGGGTTGGAAGGGACCATTAAGTTCATCCCATGGAGAGAGGGAATTTTTAAACACTGGTGGAAAAGTTTGCTTAAAGAACTGCATTTCTCTTCCTCCAACAGTTTGTCATTTACTTTTGGCAACTTTCGAAGTCTTTGTGCTGAACAAAGCAAAGAATTGTGCAGAGTAGATTAAGAATTTTTTTTAAAAATCTCCTTCAAGAAACAGGAGCAGGAAAATATTCTTGCCAGACAAAGCACCCTCACATCAT
Source organism: Luscinia megarhynchos (assembly GCA_034336665.1). Taxonomy (NCBI): domain Eukaryota; kingdom Metazoa; phylum Chordata; class Aves; order Passeriformes; family Muscicapidae; genus Luscinia; species Luscinia megarhynchos. The sequence continues at coordinate 2,240,817 of CM067580.1, forward strand.
GTGCACAAAAACTCAACATTTCATCTGCTCCAATCCTCTCTTCATGCACTTTAAAAAATCTTAATTTTTGAGATCTGTAAATGATATTTCAGTGACACACCAGTGCTGTGTATTCTGTGACTTTCAAACGGATGTGAGGCAATCTTATCTGCTTCGATTTTATTTATTTTGCGTTTCAAAATATGAGAATAATTTCATGCTCTGTTTGTTTAGTGATGGGAGCTGATTTGGGTTATCAAAGGAAGGGCTGTAAAAGCCCCAGGTGCCCTTCCTGAATACTCCAACAATTGCTGTGCTCTCAGCCACAGCCTGTCCTTGGTTCCACAGCTACAGGAGGGAGCAGGCACAGCTCAGAATGCACAATCCCTAAATTTCTTTCAAATCCCTTCTCATTTTCCTCTTCCCACCACGCTGCAGGTGGGAAATAAGAAAAAACTTCCCACTAGAGTGATATTTCCACAGCCCCACCTTTCTTTGCTCTTTGTTGTTAAGCATTTATCACTTTTTCTGAGCAATTAAAAATAAATAAACCCTGCAAAGGCCACATCTGGCCTGGGGAAGCACAATGAAGATGGGAAAAAAACCTCCTGAAACAGAACAAAAAGGCTCTGAGCAGCTCTGAGCTCTCACTGCCATAATAAATCTGCATTTGATCATGAGCTCTAAGTCCTTAAGCACATTGTAGAAATGGGGCAAATCCTCTTTGGGAATTTACTGACTTAAAAAGAGGAAAAGCAACATAATTCCATCTGTTTTAACATCATTAGATGCTGAAAAGGAAACCCTGATTGCATCATGGGATGTATTCCTGTTGTTATCTGCGTGTTTTAAGACTTGATTGCTGGACACAATGGAGTCTTGTGCTGTGGGGTTATGTGGGGAGTGAGAAGCTGGAGTGAGGAATAAATGCCAGTTCCTACCTTGCACTTTTTCCCAAAGAAAGTCTGAGCTATTTATTGTCAGGATAATGGCACTGAGCTTGGACAGGGCAGGGTGCTGGAAAATGAGGGTTTTCTGCTCTCTGTTCCTGTGTCCATGAAGGAAAATAAAGTGAAATCCAATGTATCCTAATGTTCAGTATCAGCAGCATGGTTTGGGGACAGTCTTCCCAAAAAACCAACCCCAAAAATCCCAAAAAACTGAACTAAACCCCAACCAACCAATGAACCAAAACCCCCCCACAGCTCCAGGTCTTGTTGGACTGGGAATTTTACTGCTGGCTCTCACATCTGACCCAAAAATCCAAAAAAAACTGAACTAAACCCCAACCAACCAATGAACCAAAACCCCCCCCACAGCTCCAGGTCCTGTTGGACTGGGAATTTTACTGCTGGCTCTCACATCTGACCCAAAAATCTCAACTAAACCCCAATCAACTAATGAACCAAAACCCCCCCACAGCTCCAGGTCCTGTTGGACTGGGAATTTTACTGCTGGCTCTCACATCTGACCCAAAAATCTCAACTAAACCCCAATCAACTAATGAACCAAAACCCCCCCACAGCTCCAGGTCTTGTTGGACTGGGAATTTTACTGCTAGCTCTCACATCTGACCCAAAAATCCCAAAAACTGAACTAATGAACCAAAACCCCCCCACAGCTCCAGGTCCTGTTGGAATTTTGCTGGCTCCCACACCAGCAGAGCCAGAAGTTAACTCAGGCACAAGGAGTTGGTCTGATTTTAATATGAGCAAAATAGAATTAAGCCACTTCTCCTTTCCCTCCTTTTCCTCCAGAAGATCCCTCTGGGAATCTCCTTTTCCACTTTTTTTTCCTTAACCACTTCAGCTCTGAAGCTGAGATGAGGCACTGGACTGGCCTGAGGGATTATCCAGGAGAAATCCAGCAGGTTTCTGGTCCCTGTTCCCTGCCTGAGGTGTTTGCTCCCTCCAGCAGGCAGAGTTCTCTCCAGCTCTCCCTGCTCCAGTGGCTCCCTGGCTGCCTGACAAGATCTGCATCTCCCAAACTCTCCTTGCCCCTTTGATGCCACCATCTGTGCTCGCATTTCGTGGCACCCAGAACAAGCCAGGCAAATTCCTTTAATGTCTAATTTGTGCTTTGTAGAATTGCCAGATTGGGGGGAAAAAAACACTCAGGAAATGGAGAAATCTCTGGAACCTTAACAAACATTAAACTCCTGATAACAAACGGTGACAAATTCATCCTCTGCTGACCCAGGTCACCTTTGAACTGACACAAGGTTCTTTATCACTTTGCCAATTCCCCCATTCTTTTAGAGGCCAAGTTTGTGTTTTATCCTGTTTTCTTTGCTTGTTTATCTCTTAATCTTTGGGGGAAATTGCAGGGTCTGAATCTGGACATTTTAGAAGGGGTTCAAAGCTTCTCACTTAATTCATAAGCCAAGGTTTCCATTTCCTCAAATCAGGCAACTCTTCATTTATCTCTTCTGTGTTATGATTTAGATTTTCAGGGTCACTTGGAGCTGTAGTGACAATATTCCAGTAATTACTAATTTACACCACCAATACTCTCATTCATCCCAGGATTCTGCAGTGGGGGAATAATGACTGAACCTCTCTAGATGAGTGAAAGGTCTGGAAATATCCACTGGCCCCTTTAGCATCCCTTGCTAATGGAGCCATGATCCCTGAAATAAACAGCTGGCTGAGCACAGAATATCAGAGTTTTCCTCACCAGGGAGAGGACAGAGAGGAGGATGCACCCAAAGGATGAATTTGGGGCTGAGATGTTCTCTGCCTTCATGGGATCACCCCTGTCCTACAGGATTTACTCCCAGAGCAGAATGGAATTCAGAGCAGCTGGAGACAGGAAAGATTTGGTTCTTTCACCATTTTTCCAAACTCCATTTCTATTAAAATGCTACTGTTTTAAAAAATGTGTAATATTTGTCTAATATACAACAGCATGATTAGCTGCTTCTGGATATCTGCAAATACCTGTTTCAACTTTCACTCTCAACCATCATTCCAATTTCCTTCCTTGCTCTACTTCAGCTAAAGTTCCATTCTGTTATTTTTCATGTCAATTTATGTCACAGCAAATAGAAAGAATATATTTGAACAAGTGAATCCTTCTCTCTGCAGACCAGTTTTGAGCCACTACAGAATGCATGCATGAAATATTATTTAAAAACAAATATTCACGATTTAAAATCAAATACTCATTATTTAAAAACAATTATTCCCACCACAGTGACACAGCAACCAGAACACACATGAGATGAGTGGCCCTGTGCTTTTCTGTGCTGAATTCTTCTAGAATTCAGTTTACCCAAGAGCAGAGAGAAAAAAAATCAAAGGTGCAGGATGAATGTAAATGGTACAGCTGGACTGGGTGAGCTCAGCTGAAAGGACTGATGGAAATTTAGATTTTCCCTAGTGCAGTCCTGGCTCTCCAAAGAGAGAAAAAGACACAAATCTTCACTTATTTGAGCATTAAACACGAAAAATATATAAATTATTAGGAGGAAAAAAAAAGCCAGTTACAGAGACAAAGCTGTTGGTGTGAAGAAAAAAGCAATGTGAAGAGTGTCCCAAGGAATAAATAAATTCACAGTGCACACTCCTTAACTGTGGCTGCAGACACAGCAGTTTGGGTGAAATTGGGATGGAATCAGCTGGATTTCTGCAGCGATTGGATTTAAAAAGACACAAAGCCAGGCTGGCTGTGCCGGGTTGTTCTGCCCTGAGAGGAGGGCAGACCCAGCAGCTGTGCCCCAGGGGAGTGCAGAGCACAGACGGAATTGCAGCTTTGGCCCAGAGGAGTGCAGAGGATGGAAAGGAATTGCAGCTCTGCCCCAGAACAGTGCAGAGCACAGGAAGGAATTGCAGCTCTGCCCCAGAGGAGTGCAGAGCACAGACAGGAATTGCAGCTCTGCCCCAGAGGAGTGCAGAGCACAGAAGGAATTGCAGCTCTGCCCCAGAGGAGTGCAGAGGACAGACAGAAGGAATTGCAGGAGTGCAGAGGATGGAAAGTAATTGCAGCTTTGCAGCTTTGGCCCAGAGGAGTGCAGAGCACAGAAGGAATTGCAGCTTTGGCCCAGAGGAGTGCAGAGGATGGAAAGGAATTGCAGCTCTGCCCAGAGGAGTGCAGAACACAAAAAGGAATTGCAGCTTTGGCCCAGAGGAGTGCAGAGCACAGACAGGAATTGCAGCTCTGCCCCAGAGGAGTGCAGAACACAAAAAGGAATTGCAGCTCTGCCCCAGAGGAGTGGAGAGCACAGACAGGAATTGCAGCTCTGCCCCAGAGGAGTGCAGAACACAAAAAGGAATTGCAGCTCTGCCCCAGAGGAGTGCAGAGCACAGACAGGAATTGCAGCTCTGCCCCAGAGGAGTGCAGAGCACAGAAGGAATTGCAGCTCTGCCCCAGAGGAGTGCAGAGCACAGACAGGAATTGCAGCTCTGCCCCAGAGGAGTGCAGAGGACAGAAGGAATTGCAGCTCTGCTCCAGAGGAGTGCAGAGCACAGACAGGAATTGCAGCTCTGCCCCAGAGGAGTGCAGAGCACAGACAGGAATTGCAGCTCTGCCCCAGGGGGAGTGCAGAACACAGAAGGAATTGCAGCTCTGCCCCAGAGGAGTGCAGAACACAGGAAGGAATTGCAGCTTTGGCCCAGAGGAGTGCAGAGGATGGAAAGTAATTGCAGCTTTGCAGCTTTGGCCCAGAGGAGTGCAGAACACAGGAAGGAATTGCAGCTTTGGCCCAGAGGAGTGCAGAGGATGGAGTAATTGCAGCTTTGCAGCTTTGGCCCAGAGGAGTGCAGAGGACAGGAAGGAATTGCAGCTTTGGCCCAGAGGAGTGCAGAGCACAGAAGGAATTGCAGCTCTGCCCCAGAGGAGTGCAGAGCACAGACAGGAATTGCAGCTCTGCCCCAGAGGAGTGCAGAACACAGAAGGAATTGCAGCTCTGCCCCAGAGGAGTGCAGAGGATGGAAAGTAATTGCAGCTTTGCAGCTTTGGCCCAGAGGAGTGCAGAGGACAGACGGAATTGCAGCTCTGCCCCAGAGGAGTGCAGAACACAAAAAGGAATTGCAGCTCTGGCCCCGAGGAGTGCAGAGGACAGGACAGACGGAATTGCAGCTCTGCCCCAGAGGAGTACAGAACACAAAAAGGAATTGCAGCTCTGCAGCTCTGCCCCAGAGCAGTGCCGAGGCCAGAAGCAGCTTTACCTGTCTCAGGTGCCCCGCAGCTCTCGGGAGGCTCTCTGTGCCCCAGCCCCGCCGAGCAGAGCCGGGCCCGGTTAATCAGCGGAGGACGGAGCTGCGGGCTCGGTTAAACATTGACCGGGCCGGGGCAGCGAGGGGCTGCTCGGCAGGGAGCGGGAATCCCCCGCCAATAAAAGCCCTTCATCCTTAAATGGTCCTGCAAATATTGACCTGGGAGACTGGGTTTGGGGTGAGCCACTGGTGGGCAGCTTGAGAACAAACAGCTTCAGAGTTAGAGTCTATCTTATTTCATTATTTTATTTTATTTTATTTCATTATTTTATTTTATTTTATTTTATTTTATTTTATTTTATTTTATTTTATTTTATTTTATTTTATTTTATTTCATTTTATTATTTTATTTTAATTAATTCTTTTCTTTTCTCTTTTCTCTTTTCTTTTTCTTTTTCTTTTTCTTTTTCTTTTTCTTTTTCTTTTTTTCTTTTCTTTTCTTTTCTTTTCTTTTCTTTTCTTTTCTTTTCTTTTCTTTTCTTTTCTTTTCTTTTCTTTTTCTTTTTCTTTTTCTTTTTCTTTTCTTTTCTTCCCCTTCCCTTCCCTTCCCTTCCCTTCCCTTCCCTTCCCCTTCCCTTCCCTTCCCTTCCCCTTCCCTTCCCTTCCCTTCCCTTCCCTTCCCTTCCCTTCCCTTCCCTTCCCTTCCCCTTCCCTTCCCTTCCCTTCCCTTCCCTTCCCTTCCCTTCCCTTCCCTTCCCTTCTCTTCCCTTTTCCTCTTTTCCTTTCTTTTCCTTTTCTTTTTCTTTTCTTTTTCTTTTTCTTTTTCTTTTCTTTTCTTTTCTTTTCTTTTCTTTTCTTTTCTTTTTCTTTTCTTTTTCTTTTCTTTTTCTTTTCTTTTTCTTTTTCTTTTCTTTTCTTTTCTTTTCTTTTCTTTTCTTTTCTTTTCTTCTCTTTTCTTTTCTTTTCTTTTCTTTTCTTCTCTTTTCTTTTCTTTTCTTCTCTTTTCTTCTCTTTTCTCTTTTCTTTTTTCTATAAGAAGTTTTTTGTTTCTAGCTTAGTATGAGGTCAAGGTACTTCCAACCTACACAAGATTCAAACATTACAGAAACCCTAATCAAACCCTTTAAGCATTTTCTTTTTGTCACTCAGTTCGACTTCCTGACATAGGAAGGAATTTATTTTCACCATTCTCCACCTCGATTTGTGCCCATCTAAAACATGCAAAACTTCAAATTAATGATTAATGTCTGATTGATATTTGGGGTTCTGGAGGAATGTCTCAATTTTTATTCACGTTGAAATCACAGCCTGTGCCCTTTTCTGTCCTCAGCAAGAACTTTTCTTCCAGAATTCATTCTACCCAAGAGCAGAGAGGAGAAATGGAAGGTGCAGGATGAATGTGAGTGGTCCAGCTGGACTGGGTGAGTTTAGTGAAGGGACTGGTGGAAATCCCCAATCTCCCCAGTGCTGCCTGGTAGCAGTGCTGAACAAGTTTCAGCCACAGTGACGATGTCTGAACAAGTCCAGGCTGTGCTCTCTATCATATCCACCAGCCAAATTATATTTAACTGGTTTTCTCCATATTTTACTACCTCATTGTTCTTCTGTATATTTCTTAGTTTAGACCAATGTTTATAACAAGTACACAAAATAAACCATTTTTAAGTGTTTTCCTGCAACTTGTTAAGACCCTTCAAAGCCACTGAAATGTAAATTGTACCAAATCAAAAAAACAAAAAAACCCTAAAAAATAAAATACCAAAATTAAAAAGCCCAACATAAAAATAAGCAGTAAAGTTCTAAACATCAACCAAACATTGTACCAAAAAACTTGAACAAAGCATGTGAACAACATAAAAACACCAATCAAAAATGCATAATCACATAAACAATAGTCTTAAAATATATAATTAAAACTATAGAGTAAACAAGGAATCAACTTCTACATAATCATATTAATTTGCTGTCCAGTATTTCTCCCTGGGAGGAGTCAGGGTGGGGCACCACCTCCATCCCTGCACTTCTGCAGCATCCTGACCTGTCTGATTGTTTCAGCTCCTGCTCTTCCCTTCCACATCATGGCCAGGCTTTTATTGAAGATTAATGCAGGCATTGAAGATGAATTTAAAGCATTTGGATTTCTGGGAATGGTTCATGCAATCCCTGTACAGGGACCATGTCTAGAGCTTGAGTATGAAACAAGAAGAAAAACCCAAATCAAAAGAATTGAACAGGAATGAGTTGGTACAAGGTGAAATGTGTCTAAATCCATAGTGGGTTTGTATTTAGATAAAAAAAAATCAGGTTTGAGTCTTTTAATGCCAGCCCTGCCCCAGGAGAGGGGAGCAGGGACTCCCCAGAGCTGCCCAGCTCAGGGCAGAATTCCCTTTTCTGCCTGTGGTGGTGCCACTCAGGCTCTGTGAGGTGACACATTTTCCCAGCCCCAGGTACACTGCAAGCCCAGCCCCACTCTGGTAGTTCTGTAATACAAATTAATAACAATAACTAGACTTGACTGCTTGACAAAAAGCAAATAGTTCGGAAAAAGCTGTCTTAAATCTTTCTATCCCACTTCCCCAGACCAAAAAAAATCTCCAAATGTTATTTCTTTTGGCAGCTGAAACCTAATCCTACCTTGGTTAACATAACAGAGAGAACAGGAAGCGCTGTGAAGGAATTTTTCATTCCCTGGGACGTCTTTGATCCCACTCCCCTCCCTTTTCCTATCAGGTAATTTTCAAATCTCGATGTTTCCAGTTAGTCTACAGATCTTCTTGTTTTGTCTACTCTGGGCAAGCCTGATTTAACTTCCATTTCAGGGAAGAAAAACTGCCCTGCATTGAGACTTTGCTGTTGTGTAAGCTGGAACCTGAGAACTCCAGAATCCAGGAGGGAATTCGACTAAAATTCACAATTTTTTTGGTGGAAAACCAATCATGGCTTTGCTTTAGCACAGGCAAGGGGCATTCAAACATTACAGAATTACAGAAACCCTAATCAAACCCTTTAAGCATTTTCTTTTTGTCACTCAGTTCAACTTCCTGACATAGGAGAGAATTTTTTTTCACAGTTCTCCATCTCGATTTGTGCCCATCTAAAAAGTGCAAAACTTCAAACTAATTAATGTCTGATTGATATTTGGGGATCTGGAGGAATGTTTCAATTTTTATTCCAGTCCCACATGGAATGCAAGGCTGCATCTCTGCTTTGGGCAACAAAACAAGTCAGAATTCAAATATTGATGATCCTGAAAGGGCTTCATTGCCCCAGAGCAGCCTCCTGCCAACTCCAAAGCAGGAGAGGACAGAAAAATCATAAAAATCACAAAAATGACACCAAGATCATCTCAGAGCAGGTAACACAACAGAGGGAGAAAACACACATCTCAAATAATGCAATATTTGGAAGTGAGAATATTTTCACCTTTATTTACACTTTTTATACTCTTCATCCTCACTTTAGCTGCTGTAGTTTCACCTATCCCACAGATCTCCATGAAGCAGGATTCCATCCTCAGCCCCTCTCTTTTTTTCCTGTTGAGGAGTTTTTGTTGGCCATCACCTCAGAATGATTCTCTCCCATTCCCACCAGGTCTCCCCTTGGGTTTTTAAAGCTGTGAGAGAAAGGGAGGTCAGAAAAACAAAACAATGTGGCAGCTTTTTGTTGGTTTTTAAGTGAAGGAACAAGCTTGGAGAACACCATCCCTCAGTCCCTTTGTGTCCCAGCATCTCCAGGACCAGCAGAGCCTTCTGGTGCCCTGCAAATCTCCTTCTGTGATTCTGGGATTTCAAGGCAGCACTGCTGACAGGAAAAAGAATTTTGGAAAGTCATCGAGGAAAACAAACAAAACAAACAAAAAGTGTTGGTGTGACTCTACAGATACTAAGATTAATGATTTTTTTTATTTCCAATTTAATCTTTGTGCTTCCTTATGGAAACAGTTTGTTTTGGGGTGAGAGTTCTTCAGTAAATAACTTTTAAAAAAAAGGAACAATTAATGGAGCTGGAATGCCAAACTGTGCTGCAGTGTCAGATGCTTTTACACAACCTTGCAGCAGCCCTGACGAGCTGGGGCTGTGTTTTCCTGCCTGTGCCCCTTCCTGGCTCCCAAAGAGAGGAGCTGTTTTTCTGAAAAGCAAGCCCATAAAGTTTTATTGGAGAGAGCAGGCTGGTTCTGTGCTGGGCTGGGCTCGGGGAGGAGGCCAAGGCCAAGCACAATAAGGAGAGAAGCTCTGGAATGTGACATTGGCACTTGTCCCCAGTGGATTCCTCACCTTGGAGGGAAGATTTCACTCACAGGAAACGCTTTCTTCTCCTTCATTGACAGCTGCAAAAGAACAGAGTTGTTCATCCATCACTTGTAGGAGGCAAAAATAGCCCTGAACCCCACCAAGAGCTCCCCTCCCTGCTCTGGGCTGCAGCTTCTGATGCTTTGGTTAAAATTTCAAATATCCTGAGAGATGTGACCCCTCTCATTTCCCTCTGCAGCCTAAGAAATAGTTTACAAAGTTTTTCCTGCTAAACACTAAGTACCCTCACCCCTTTACAAACTGTTGTTGAGATGTTTCCTTTGCCTTTCACCTGCCTGATTTTAATTTTTCTAACTCTTTGGCATATCTGGTGGGTGGAAAATGTTATAAATTAGTAAATTCCTTTCCTGTACAGAGCCCAGGGTCAGCTCCAGGTTTCACACGACTGTGGCCAGCCCTGGTGCTCACCCACATATAAAAATGCAAATTATATTTCCCTGCCATGAAGAGGTAACATTTAGCCAAACTCCTTTTTATGAGTATCCATAAATGCTGTTTGCATAACACATCACCACAATCAGGTTTTTTTACTTGGGCCTGTAATGAGATCTTGTAAATTGGCTGTTATCTAAAGGCTTTATTTTTGTTAAACAAGTAAATTGCACAGACCAGCAACTTTCCTGTGGCCAGACTGCCACTTCTTCACAAGCTTTTTATTTATTTATTTATTTATTTATTTATTTAGTTAGTTAGTTATTTTTGTTTCACAGCCCACTTTTGGTGCCTTTCTCCATAGGGAATTCCTGGCTCTGTGCAAGGAGTCCAGACACCTTTCCCAGGAGAAAACTCCAGAAGGTGAGACCACATAAATGCACATTTTTCAGGGCTATGTGACACAGTTTATCCCCAGGCTAGGTTTGATATCCACATGTTGCACAAGAAGTGCACATTGGGATTTTTCAGACCTTTAGGAGAAGGATACAAACCCCCAAACTGGTGTCACTGAATGAATGTGCAAGAATTTCTTGAAGAATAATTTTTAAATTTAGCATCACTTTAGCCATTGCATTTCTAATAAAAGTAATTAAAACCTACACAAAATATAGTCTGAAGAGCATATTTATGACATTTAATTTCTAGTAACTGCTGCTTAGTGAAGTTCATGACTGACAAACTGGAAAAGTCCTGATTTTGTTTTTTCATGGGAACTCAAGGCTTGTCTTGACAATCTCAACCCAACAGCTTTTCTTATCAAAACAAAACACACCTACAGGGCAGTAAAACCTGACATGGGCATGGGGAAAACGGTTTTCTTGTGAACTGGAGGAGATTATTCAGATTATTCACCTGGATTCTGGGAATAAACGTGACCTGAGCTTTCCCACGGAGGCTGCAGCAGCTCCTGTGCATCAAATTTTGGGCACATTTCTGAGAGGTTTGAGGGCTTTTACCCAGGGATGGTGTTTTTGATCAAAGCCTGAGCTAGGCCAAAACCACTGACCCCAAAACCTCTTGAGCTTTCCCCAAAATGCAGTTCTTTCTGGGAACTCAACATCTGTCTGCACAAGGAGCTGAGCTGAGCCTGACCTCCAACCCTGGTGAACTTTCCCTGTTCTGAGCTGGGTTTGCTCCCTGCAGAGGAGCCACCCCAGGGAATCACTGGGGGTGCTGAAAAACCCACAAATAATTCCTCTGGGTGTCCTGCAGCCAGGCTGCTTGGTGCCAGAGTGCTGGATCCAGCTCCCTCCAGATGATATCTGTTCAGTGAGCAGCCCGTGCAGGACCTCGCACACCTACAGGGATTAACACAGTGGAAAGTATTTGAGGAATTGCAGGTGAGGCATTTCACTGTGCCCAGGGGGATTTCTGACCTGCTGCTCAGAGTGAAGAAGGTGTTTCCACAAGGTCACTGACAGCATTCAGACCTGTCCCAAGAAATGCAGCCAGCAAAGGGCTGGGATCAAGGAAGGAAACAGCAGGAATAATATTATTGTATTAATATTATTGTATTAATTTTATTGTATTAATTTTATTGTATTAATTTTATTGTATTAATTTTATTGTGTCACTCACCCTGTGGATAAAGCAGGCTGGGTCTCCAGCTGCAAATATCCAGGAGATGACTGAGGATCACAGGGATGTTGCATCCCCAGCAGATCCCAACCGTGTCTTTCAGGATGCTGAGGTGGGAAGGTTGTCCAGAAAAATTTGTCTTGCATGGTGTGTGTGATTTTGGAGATGTTTGCAGCAGAGCCCCTGGGCTGCTCAGCATCCTTGGTGTGCCTCAGCCAGAGCAGAGAGCAGTGCCCTGCAGGCAGGGAAAAGGTTTAGCAACCACAGAGAAGTGAATAAATAAATAGAGATGGAACAAGGCAGTGAGTTCCTCTGTTGGCAAATCGTTTAATTAACAGAAAGATTTCAATCTCCCATACATCACAGACATGAGTGAGTAGACAGCCTGTGCAGTGTGACCCCCTGAGCCTGGAGAGGGAATTCTGTGCCACTAAGGAACTGTTTAACTCTCCTGAGGTGGTGCAGTGCAGTGAGGGGATCAGCTCCACGGCTCCTGCTCTGTTCTGGGCAGCGAGGGGCTCTGCATCCCAAGGCACAGGAGAGGGGGCAGAGCATTCCCTGGCTGCTCCTGCTGGAGCTGCATTAGTGAGCCCAGCCAATAATCCCCACTGCACTGCAATTCCCATCCCATAATTGCACCAACGGGGCACCCCAGGCTGTGCTTTTCCAGGGGATTATTGCACTCCACTCAAAGCTGCAGCCACTTGGCCTTTGGCCTCCCAGAGCCACCCAAAGCTCACAGTAATCTCCAGGGCTCTGCTCCCTGTTGTGTCTTTCCCAGACAAATGGAAAACACATTTTCACTTCAAACTAATCCCCATTAAACAGCACTGAGACCAGGCAAACCCTTGAGCTGATTCTAATAATAATAATAATAATAAAATGAACATATTTAGAAACAAATTAGCCTGGTAAGTGAGGCACTGCAGGATCTTTCTGTGACAGCAGCCTGGGCAGATGGGATTTGCTGCTCTGAGAGGGCTCCTGGCCCTGAGTGACACCAGCCACAGGAAACCCAAGCACAGCATGGGCTGGGCTCCCCACAAGCTGCTCCAGGCGTGATGGAAATGGAGTGGGGGCTCCTCAGGGCTGGGAAACGGGGGAGCACTGTGGGGCTTGGTGAAGGGGAGGGGTCCTGGACAGGCTGGTGCAGAGGAGGGAGCTCTGTGTGGCTGCACCAGCACGGGAAGGGCATGGAGATGTTGGAGATCACCAGGGTGATCAGAGGGATGGAGAAAATTTGGGTTGTTCAGCCTGGAGGAGGAGAAGCTTTGGGGTGAGCTCATTGTGGCCTTTAGTGCCTGCAGGAGCTGCAGGAGAGATGGAGAGAGACAATTCCCAAGGGATGGAGGGACAGGACTCAGGGAATGGCTCCCACTGACTGAGGGCAGGGCTGGATGGATTTTGGGCAGGAATCCTTCCCTGTGAGGGTGGCAGGCCCTGGCACAGCTGTGGCTGCCCCTGGATCCCTGGCAGTGCCCAAGGCCAGGCTGGACAGGGCTGGGAGCAGCCTGGGACAGGGGAAGGTGTCCCTGCCATGGCAGGGGTGGAATTAAATGATCTTTAAGGTCCCTTCCACCCCAAACCATTCCAGGATTTAGCAAAGTGTGTGCTGTGATTTACTGAGACACTGAGCAGGGTGCTACAAGCAACAACCTCAGCTGTGGGAGTTTTTGTTAGTGAAGGAAACTATTTTTCCAGCATGATCCATTGAGCCCTTTCATCTCAATGCCATTTTTCCTGGGCCACCTCCACTGTTTGATCAACACTGCCCCTGCAGAGAGCTCCTGGTGTGCCAGGTCTGCAGTGCAGCCCCAGCATCCAGAGAGATGAAGCATCCCTGGGCAGCACCTGTGCCAATGTGCCTCCCTTCCCCAGCAAATCCATTTCTCCCTGACCCACCCACTCTGGGAGCATTTTTGGGGTCGTGTCTCCAGCTGTGGAACGTGGAGCAGAGCTCTCCTTCCTCGCCAAGCATTGTTTTGAGCAGCACTGGTGAGGGCTGGCCTCTTTTGGGGCTGGCCTTTTTTCTGCTGCTGGTTTTGGGAGGCAAGGGCTCTGCCTGGAAAATGGCTTGGTGAGCTCTCTGCTCTGCTCCCACTGCAGCTCATTTTTAATTCTCCGTTCTCCACTCCAGGCACCGGTTCCATCCAGCGATCATTTAGGATGTGTGAATGTCTTAGCAGCCCATTCCAAAGCCCACTGAGGCTTTCTCTTTCCTTCAGCAGACTTTGATTGGGCCACAAGTAAACAACCAGGAAATCTGAGTAGTTTTAACCTTTGTTCTGCCTTTCTCCCTTCCTGCACTGCCTGTTACTTCATTTGTTGCCTCACACCTATTTAATGATAAAACTTCTTTCAGTTAAGAGTCATGCCTTGAATTTTTCTCCTTTTAACTTTTACCAATTTTGATTTATGAGTTCTACCCACCAGATTTGTTGGGGAAGTGCAAATGCTGACAGAGTTAATTTTTGTCCCCACGCCTTTGCAGGGACAAGAGGATAAATCTGGGGTTGGGTTTTATTTCCCCTGGCTCAGGAGATGGACAGAACATTCCCCTGTTATCCCAGGATGGAGGAGGGGAAGGCTGTGCTGGAGGAGGGTCTGTGCTCTCGTTTTTGAGGAGGTGAGGAACAATTCTCACCTCCTTTGATCCATGGGAGATGTTTGGGAGGCTCTTGCAGGTGAATTTTCCAGCTGGCCCTGGGTGCCCTCCTCCATTCCTGCTGTTCCATTGCAATGTCCAGGATGATGCCATGAGGTGCTCAGGGAGCAGCAACTGGATAAAAAGGATCCCAAAAATGCCAAATTCAGTCTGCCTCACCTCCCTGCCCACCACCACGTTCAGCTCTGTATTTTCTGTCCCTCTGCACAGGGAACTTTTCCACTCATCCAAACACTGCCTTGCATTGTCCCATACATTTTAGAAATTCGGTGCCAGGTATTTGACAGTGTCTTCATTCATGCTGCAAATAGAAGAATGGATTACAGTGTGTCATGTTACCTGCAGGCCCTGCTCAGCCTTCCCTGGGGCAGAGTACTTTCATTCTTCTAGGCAATCCTGTCTGGAAAACAGAAAAGTTTCCAGCTCCCAAAAGTCTGTGAGGGTGACAGGCTTTGCTTTGCAGTGGGTAAATTCAGATCAGACTCAGTGTTACACCCTGCAGCTGCACTGGGGCCACTTACTTGGGGTTTAATGGCTTTTATGATGGTCTTGAACAGAAATAGTTAGCAAATAGTAGTTAAAATTCAAACAGCCATTAAAGTCTGGTCCTGACAAGATGCAACTACTCTGTTACTAATGGACTTTTCCCCACAAGGACACATTTGTTAGAGGAAAATGTTTGAAATATTTGGCTGGCTGACAGTGGAAAGAAAAAAAAAAAAAAAAAAGAAGAGAGAGCAAATTCTAAAGTTCTGAGGAAGCTGTGGTGGCAGGATGAGGCTGCACACATCAGCAAGGACCCTGAGCAGGACAGGCAGCAGTGCCCCAGGAATATTTTCCATGAGTTGTCTTTATTTAAGCAGATCTGCACTCACACATCCCCTTTAGCTGCTGGGGAACACAGAGGAAAAGCTGCTGGGAGTTCCAGGAACAATGTTTGAGCACTCACTCCATCAAACCAAGCCTCTCCTGGCTGCTGCAGCTCAGCACTGCTCTGCCACACCAAATTATCCATTCTGGGAGCAGAAATCCACTCAGGGCCTTTAAGGTTTGATATCTGGAGGTGCTCGTGGTGTGGCAAACACAACCCAGAATTTGGGGCAGGATTTGGGAGGTTTGGCACCAATTCACTGAGGCAGAAACCTGCACAAACTGCAATCTGCAGGTAAAGATAATTTTGGTTTAGTTCTTCATTTAGGAGCACTGGAACTGGAAACAAGTGGATGTTTTCCATCAGAACTGGGCTTGTTTTTGGTTTTACACTGGATTTACTCTGTGAAAAGGTTTGGAACAACAAACTTCCCTGAATGGATCAGCACCTGGAAGAGCAGAAGGGTTTAATGAATTTTCATTATTTTCCAACACAAAGACATATCCTGGGGGGGACAACACTCAGAATTTCCCATCTGACCCACCCAGATCTTCCAGCTGTTCCAAGAGCTTCGTTGGGTTAAGTGCAGAAAGGGCTGGAGGCCAAAGTGTGTTTTGTACTCCATGGTATCACTTTGTTCAGACCAGTTACAAGTGTAAATAATAGAAACAACTTCTTTTAAAGCTGCAATTAAAAAGGGAGAAAAAACAACAAAACAACACCTCGGAGTAATTAAACTTAATTTTGTTTCTAATTATGTGCTGGTGCTAGAAACCACTCCAGACTCTTTGCAGGGTTTGCAAGTTCCCTTTGCCAAATCAGTTCTTGGAGGGACAAGTGGAGATCTAATAAACCTCCTGATCCTGCTCTGCCCCTGGAATAAAGAACTCCCAATGCCTGTGATTTGTTGATGTTTTTAATTAAGTTTTTTATTCGTTGTTCTTGCTCCAGTTCATCTCTCCAGATATCCACATCTGGATTTTTTTTCCCCCTGCCACTCAATTTCAGTTTCACCCTCTCAGCAGGGTGTACCTGATCTCTGTGTGTCACTCATGCCCAAATTGCCCAGAATTTTAGAGCAAAAACCAAAATTCCTCATCCCTTCTCTCCCATCACATCCACATTCCAGAAATCTCAAAGGAATTTGAGCATCTTTCAAAATGAGAACCTCTTGGTACCTGGTTTGTATTTGAAATATCAGTCCTACATTTTGGCCAGGTTGAATGTGATTTAAAGCTCATTAGGCAAATTATTAAATATTAATGAGAGCAGATCTCCCTGGACTTCCAACCTTGGCAGCCACTTGCTTATTAATTAATTTTGCTGCATTTCTTTATAGATTTATTTTCACTCAAACTGTGTGCACACAATATTAAAAAAGATGTTTTCTTAAAGAAAAACCTGATCCTATGAGCCAAGGCCACTTTTTTCTTTAAAGATTAAAGATTTTCTTAAAGAAAAACCTGATCCTGTGAGCCAAGGCCACTTTTTTCTTCTATATTTTGCACTGTGCTTGCCCACACTGCATCCATGTAAGTCATGGGTGATAATAAAAACATCTGGAGTGGCTTTCTGCATTTCATTTCACATCATCTGGAGGCTGGAAAATAAAATTCAGCCCTGACAGGCCACCCTCAGCCTTTGTGTTCTCCCCCCAAAACTCATCCTGAACTTCCCCACGTCGAAGTGGACATAAAGAAGAGGGAGAAACCTTCATTCTCACCTATAAAACTGCAGCTGTTTTCCTGTTTTTATAGAAAGCAGCAGGCAGATTTGCTGTAAAAGAGTCCCAGCCCTGCTGCAAAGAGCTGTTCACCTTGAGGGGTGATGTCAGAGCCATAAATAACAGCACAGGAACACGGGGATGTCCTTAAAGGCCCATTAAGAATGATGTGAAAAGGAAGTGGGAACAGAGAAACCAGCGTGCTCTGCACAGCAGGCACATGCTAAACATCACTGCAATAGGGGAGTGCAGAAACAGCAGGGGAAAAGAAAAAAAGGAGGGAAGGAAATAACAGAATTTCTTCTTTGGAAGTCAGTTGTGTGTTCTGACACTCAGGATTTCAAAGGTATCAAAAAAAAAAAAAAAAACATCTTTAATTTCAAAAGTAAAGAACTACTGGTGCATTGACTTTTTAGTGCTAATTTCATGTTTGATGCTCCATTCCACTGAGTTAAAAGAGTTATGCAGAATATCAAATTAATTGTTATATCTGGAAAGAAAAAGTCATCAGGTAGAAAGAGTAACTTACAGTAATACAACAGTAATAATTTCCTGTCTGGGAATATTTCCTCTGATGGAGTCTAGAGCTGGATTAATCTTTTTCCTCTGTTCATAACCACATCTTCCCCTTTTCCTTTTTTTTAAAAATCTGTTATATTCTGATCATGTATCAACAATTCTTGCAGTTGCCATTTCTGCTGTGGCCCTGTGTGTTATTAAATTTCCACCTCACTGCCTTTACTCAGTCCCTTGGGACTGCTGGGTTCTTCCCTTTTGGTATTTCCCTCCTCCACCATCTGTGTTTCAACCCTGACTTTTCAAGAAGTTCAGCATCATTGATGCAAATTTAAAAATCACTTTAATTTGAGGATTGATCCCAAGGAGATTTGTTGTTGCATTCCTTTCTCATGTGCTGCCTTTGATTAAAACACCCTTTCCCTCCACGCCTTCCCCTGGGCTGGATCTTTAGTTTAATGAATGTCCTGGAGGATTTTCACTGCCTCTCTGCATGGGGGAGTTCAGGTAAATTTGCCTCCCCTATCTGGAGAAGCTCAGTAACCACTTAACAGTAAACAGGTTCACAATTAACCACGAGTGACCTTGGGAAAACCTCCTCTGCTCTGATCCCTTCTCCTGGACAAGTCTCAGTGCCTGGCAGTGACACTCCAACAAAATATTCTGTGTGCTCCTTGTGCTGCTGGTGCAGCCTCTCCAGGAGAACAGGATGAGTCTGCCCCTGTCCCACAGCTTCCACTGATTCCACAGCATTTCAGATTTTATATTTTTCATATATTCATAACCCTGCAGCTCTTCAGTGCATAACTCTAAACTCCAACCCAGTGAGAGCTGCTGCTCTCCCAGTTTGGGCAGACACAACAATTCCTCTCTGGGCTGGGAATCAAGGACACCTCACTGCCTCAGAGATGGAAACAGAAGTGATTGGGGGGCAGCAAATTTGGGGTAAATGACTTCATGACCTGAAGCTGTAATTGGGAGATTAACCCCCAATATGCAAATGGACCAAACTTATAACTTCTAACTTATAACTCAATTTATAACTCATAACTTATAACATAACTTATAACTCAACTTATAGCTTATAACTTATAACATAACTTATAACTTATAACATAACTTATAACTTAAACTTATAACTTATAACTTATAACTTATAGCTTGTAACTTATAACTTATTATAACTATAAACTTATAACTTTTCACAGGGTGAAAACCCCGTGACCCATTGTCCATTTTGGGTGGGGCTTCATCTGCCCTAAATGTACCAATGCCCTTCAATAAATAAAATTGCTTTTTATTCCCTTAATTCTGTCTGGCCCCTGTTTTTTAGGTAGCCCCAAAAGGCATCACCCCCACCCAGGCTGGCTGAGCTTCTCTGCTTCCCCCTCCCTCTGGAGCCTGGGTTCTGCAGCTCTGGCAGGGTTTGGAACCCCAAAAAGGAAAACAGCAGAGGGTAAAAAGCTGAGCCCTGTTCCTAAAATCCAGCAGCACAGTCAGAGGAGGTGAGCTCTGTGGGCATGGCTTCCAAGTGCCATCACCAGCTCGTTTCTGTGGGTTTGACTCAAAAACTCTCTCCATGGCTCTCTGAGCAGCACAGCTGCCTACCAAATGCTCCAAAAGCTGCCAGGAGCTGCCCCAGAGCAGCACCAGGGGAAGGGCTGTGCTGGCACTGGGAGCAGCATTTTGTGACAAGTCATTCCCTGCTCTGTCCTCGTGCAACCTCACATTGTTTCCCAGGCAGGGCAGATCCTCTATGGGATTTGGTTATTTGGGAAATAATTCTATTATTCTAATAATTCTAGTAATTCTAATAATTCTATTATTCTATTCTAATAATTCTGTTGGGAAATTGTGGGGGGCTCCAGAAATTGTCCTTGCTTGTGTGAGCTCAGCCCCAGCTGCATCCCACTCCTCCAACACCAACAGTGACATGGTTTGCCTCCAAGGAAATAGGAATAAGACAGGAAGGACAGGTATTCTCAGTGCTGGTTGGGCATTTTTTGTTACAGAGCTGCTACAAACTTCTCAATGAGGAAAATAAAGGACAAGCTGCACCCCCAAAGTTTTCTACAACCTGAAAATCATCTTTGGTGGTGTCACACCAGAAATTTGCTCCAGGTTCTCCCATGATGAGCAAGTTGCTGGTTAATGACAGGAGTGTTCAGAATGGAGTTTTTCCTTCCTTATCACGGTCCCACAGGGGGTTTTGTGAGCCAGAAAGATGCTCAGGTAATCAGAACCCATGGAGGAACCTGCTGCCAGCCAGAAGCACCAACACCCTGCTGATTTCCATGGAAATGGGGCCTTTCCACGCCAGGAGCATCTCAGGAGTGAAACAAAGGGGGCTCGCAGCTGTGTGCAGTTTTTGGCACCAGGAGTGCAAAGGCCTTGCAGGAACATGGACCTTGGGATGTTCACTTGGGGTGGAATCAGCTCCTCTGCTCTTCTTTGGTTCAGTGTCCACTGGCCTTTCAGGCTTTGGGGTTTTCTGCCAGGCACAAATTTAAAAAATGGCCTCTTCCTTTGGGAGAGGGAGCCAAAATCTCCACTGGTAAAAATAGTGCTTTGTTTATTTAAATCTCATCTCTGTCAAAACAACAGGATGATCTTCTGCTTGCAACTGCCACTTGTCCATGAGAGAAAGTGCTCCCAGAAAAGCTGGAAGCTGGTGCAGTGCTCCTTTCCAGCAGCCTGGAAATCCCTGCTCCCCTCCCACCTCCCCAGTGCAGATCCCACCAGCCCAGCAGGGAATCCTGCCCCTGCAGAACAATTCCTGTCTCTCGAGGCAAACCCCACCAGATCTTTAAAAACTGCCACGGAAGGGAGATTTAAGTTACATAAGTGAGATTTTTTGTCTCAAGTCTAAATTAATCAGTGGTCAGCTCAAGCCGTGTGTGACACGAGGAGTTCCAGCAAGCTTTAAAAAATCATGCCAATATTCTATTTCCAGAGACTCATTATGCACATATCATTTTCTTAATCCACTAAATCTGTGATGACAATGATCTCTTATCCTTTTATTTGTACAAGGCAGAAGAGTCCTTACTCATCCCAGCAGCTTAAAGGCACTGGCTGATAATAATAGCAGTAGTAATTTGTGCCTCACAGTAATGAATTTCATGGGTTGCTTTGTTTTCTAAAAGCTGCCTTTTCTTCTCGCTGAATTTTGCTGCCATAAAGTTTGTGGCAGGCTTATTATTTTAATATTATCACTTCGGGTGAGTAGGAGCTAAGTTTGGTGCATTCAACACTTGCAGGCTCTGACTTCACTGCCAAAAATCCTGCGTGGATTCGGGAGAGACAAAGGCTATAGAGCAGGAGGATGTGCAGTTCAAAGTGATTTTTCTCTGTGGGATAGCTGTGAAATGGTTGTTTGCAGATGCAGAGGCAGTGCCCAGCTTGTTTGTTCACAGCTTTTTCAGAATATAAAGCCATTGTGACCCACGGGTCTGATGAGCTGCAAAACACAGGCAAGGGAATTCTGCCCAGTCATTTGTGTATTAATTCAGTAACTTAGGTTTGAACTGCACATCAGAAATCCAGGCAAGAGTCATTTTCCTTCAGAAATACAGGAAACGCTGGATTTAGAGATACATTTAATACTAATTTATTTCACACTATTCACAGCTATTCATACGGGCTGTGTAAGTGCTAAAAAAGTATTTCCTGAGATCCTTGGTTGTGACAAATGTTTCCAGTTCTTGTCATTTGATCAGCACTTTAATAACCCCGTAGATAAACTGGTGATGTAATGAATGAGCTCATGCACTTTAAACTTGAGCTGAATATAAAAACCTCGCTTAAATCAAATGAGAACTTTGTAGGATGGGGAGGTTCTTAGTGGAGAATGCAGACAGCACTTGAGCCTTTCCTCAGGGAGCTGCCACATCAACCTTTTGCTGGAAGGAAACCTTCCAGAGCTGGAAGGCAAACTGGGATTCCTGGTAACCCGCTGGTTTGTGTGTTTGTTCACCCGAGGTGAGGAGGGAGATAAGCACCAGTTCTTTTTTCCCCTTGGAGCTGCTGCCTTGGCTGCCCTTGAGCAGCCCTCAGGCACATTCCAGACCCGTGTGGGATCCAGGGGACACCTGCCCAGTCCCTGAGCAGGTCTGGGGCACCCCCAGCACCTCCAGCCCCTCCTCACTCATCACCCTCAGCCTTCCTCCCCCTTCCGCGCCCTCCTTTCTCCCTGCAGGGGCTTTGTAGGAAGGTGACTCGGGGAAGTGTCATTGGGAAGGGTGACTGGGGATTATGGTGTGTCCCTAACACGATTTGACAGTCTGGGCCACCTTCCTGTCCCTGCACCAAGCACACAATCCTGTTTTCCCTCCCCTTGCCCAAATGCTGCTTTGCTGAGCCCCGTTCTCCACGCTGGGGCTCTTTTGATCCAGATCAGTGTAGACTAAGCAGGATTATAAAACCAGATTTATCCAAGGCCATAATACTGTAGTTGCAAGGAGCACTTTCCAGTGGCTGTGAGGTGCTTAATCTTTTAGATTAACTAGAAATATCTATGGCTTTAAACCGCTGGTTTGCGTCACGTCCCGAAAGCCGCTTTCTGTTGGAAACATTAGAACACTGATTAAAAAATTGTCTCTGCTGGGGGATTCTGCACGAAAACTGGGAGGGGAAAGCATCAGCTCTTGACAGCTGAGTCCATCTTTATCCTGCTAAGTAGCCAGCATCCCTTGTGGGTGGGAGCAGCAGCGCTGCCACAGTGATGGAGAATTTCCTGGAGAAGTGGGAAGGGAGGAGGGAAACAGCAGGACACGCCCTGGGACGTGGGACAGCTCTTCCCTCACACTGCCCAGCTGCCTCCCTGGCCCTCTAGGGCCAAATATTAGCCAGAAAATCAAAAAGCACCCAAACGAAGCAGGTATGGACCAGCAGTAAGAGCTTCACTGCAGGCTCCCCTTGGCTTCACCTTTCCCTTCCTCCCTCTGCCAACCTCCTCATCCTCCCATCCATCCCCATCTTGTTCCATCTGCAGAGAATCCTGATTCCAGCCCCTGCTGAGACACACCAGAGTCGTGGGTGGGATTTAAACTGCAGGAATACCCACACCCACCTGGAGCTGTGGGACATCCTGGGCCTGGTGTCCCATGCCCCGGTCTGGAGTGGCTTTTCCACCTCCAAACACGTTCCCTTCTCCCAGACTGCTGGGAAAGAGCCAACAGGGCATCTTCTCTGCCTGCCAGATGCCTGCACAGGGCTTGGAATTTTTGTGGATTAATAAAGTCACCCACAGGAACCTGGGGTATTTTATTGCCTGTGCAGATCATGGGGACGGCAGTGAAAACTCTGCCCAGGTAGGAGATAGCTTCTCCTGGTGATAATATTCTAAAAAAGGAAACAACCAGCAGAAAAACACTTCTATAAATTTGTTTAGAGAACATCCAGTGACCGTGAATCCTGCTATAAATATCCCAGGCTATAGGTTTCAGGGATTCTTGACCAGATTGGTGCTGTGCCTTGTCACAGACCTTGGTAACAGGAGCCTTGTGGTGGCTGTGATAAACTGTTTTTATTCCTTATCTCCCTCTCTTCCCTCCTTCCTTCCAGTTCCACCAGCCTGTTACCCGAAATGTTTATCCCTCACCTCATGGAAAATTTTTGACCGAGAAAAAGATCACTTCAGTTGGAAAACCAAAAATGTCCAGCCAAAACCAACGTTTTCATTGTTTGGCTGAAAATGAGAGGTTTGCCATTTTAAGCTTAAAGTTTTTGGTTTGGAGCCAAAATAGTTTTGCTTTTTGCCCAAAGTCTGCAGTAAAAATTCCCAATTTTTCAGGGAGGCAGACACTTGTTTTTACATCAACAAGGGAAAAGTTAAAAACCTGAGTGCTCACCAGAAGTTGTTTAGACAGAAGCAGCTCTAGACAAAAGTCCTTTTTCCTTTACATAGTGAATGGAACGTGTTCCAGGTGCTGTCCCTGCTACATGGACGTGGCAGAGCTGCTGGAGATCCTGTGCCAAGAGGATTCATGACTGAGCAGAGATGACTCCATGTGACTTCCATGGCAGTCCCCACGCTGTCCTTGTCCCTGTGTGACAAATCCCAGCTCCAGGAGCAGCTTGGACAGGGAGCAGCCCCAGCTCTGCAGCCCCAGAGCTCCAATAACAACCCCACAAACCTCATTTTGATTTTTGGGGGACACTGCTGCTCACAGCCATGGGTTTCCATTCCACTGGGGAGTGGGATTTTCCCTGTTGCCATTTCTGAAGTGACTCCTGAACCCCAACAAAGAATCCAACCAGTGAAAGCTGTTTTATTTCTGACACCACACCAAGAACTCCTCCAGTCCACACCAGTGAAACTGCCCAGCATGCCAGGGGCTCCCTTGCCTGCTCCCTTCCTGCACACACCTCTTTCCAAGGATTTGCCATTTCCTGGGAGGGCTGAAGCAATATCTCAACCCCTGATTCCAGCTGCAGAGGTGAGGAGAGGAGTGTTCTGCTCCAGGTCTCTTGTGGATGCCTTGGTGCAGAACTCCAGGCTCAACAAATGCCAACAAAACCAGTTTGAAGTAAAGAAGAGGACAAAGAAGCAGGAACTCTAAATTTAAGGAAATTGGAAGAGCTGGGCAGCCCATAAGTGATGATTATTGAATCACTTTTCAATAAATCAGGCTGTTGTTTGGTTTCAGCTGGCAGAAGGACACGGGAGTCCCCAGGATAGCAGAGCCATGGCATTCCAAATGAACATTCCACATGAATATTCCAAACAAACATTTCAAACAAACATCCCAAATGAACATTCCTGGGTCTGGAAGGTTTGCTGCTCCTCTGTCACAGGGGGAACTTAGTGATGCTTTGTATTTATATTTATATTTATATTTATATTTATATTTATATTTATATTTATATTTATATTTATATTTATATTTATATTTATATTTATATTTATATTTATATTTATATTTATATGAGATCTATGTTGGAAGGACCAAGCCAAGGAGGAATTATCCACCATGGGTGATCTCCAAAAGGATCCTGAGCCCAGTGAACGCCCAGTACCCTGCTGGGAACCAGGCAGATCATGGCAAGAATTGAAATG
Organism: Luscinia megarhynchos; assembly: GCA_034336665.1. Classification (NCBI taxonomy): domain Eukaryota; kingdom Metazoa; phylum Chordata; class Aves; order Passeriformes; family Muscicapidae; genus Luscinia; species Luscinia megarhynchos. The sequence goes on from CM067580.1 coordinate 2,265,110, forward strand.
TGGCATTTGGCTGGGGTTTGAGTGGGTGCCTTTATTTTGCTTCTCGTGTTTGTTCCCTTGAAGTTCAGACACATTTCAGCCACACTTCTCTCAGGAAATTACCACATGGAAAGCTGGTGTTTTCTAATGATTTCCATGGAGGAGTTTCCAGCTGGATGGGGATCCTGTGCAGCCCTAGACCAAGAGATGACAAAGGCTTCATGTTCCTCCCCAGGGAAAGTGTTTGCCCCTGCACAGCAGTGCTGCAGGGCTGGTGTCTGTGCTCCCTGCACCAGGCCCACAGGGCTGGGGCTGAGCAGCTCCTCAGGGCAGGGACCACAGCACATCCCCCCAAAATCTGCCTTGATGTGCCAGGGGGCTGAGTCGCTCTCAAGTGCCACCACCAAATCTGCAGAGTGACTGCAGGGCTCTGAACTCCATCTCCAGGCACTCCTGGGGCCTGAGGTCAGCTCCAGATGGAAAAGGGTTTGATATGGGTTTGATATCAGCAGCTGGCCTGATGGAAGGTGTCCCTGCCATGGCAGGGGGTGGAATTAAATGAGTTTTAAGGTCCCTTCCAGCCCAATTCTGCCACTCTGTGATTCTGTGAGTGCTGGTTTAAACTTCAGGTCTGCTGTTTTGGTGGAGAATTTCAAAGATCAGCTTTGATCTGTCAGAGAGGGTCCAGAGAAGGATCACTGAGATGGTTTGGGCTGTGGAACTCTGCTGCTGTGAGAGAATTGGGGCTGTTCAGCCTGGAGAAGCTTTGGGGTGATCTCACTGTGGCCTTGCAGGGCCTGAAGAGAGCAGGAAAGGAGGAGAGGGACAATTTACAAGACCAAGGCATGACAGGACACAGGGGATGGCTTCACTCTGACAGAGAGTGGGTTTAAATCAAATATTAGGCAGAAATCCTTCCCTGTGAGGGTGGCAGGCCCTGGCACAGAGCAGCTGTGGCTGCCCCTGGATCCCTGGAATGCCCAAGGCCAGGCTGGACATTGGGGCTGGAGCACCTGGACAGTGGGATGTGTCCCTGGCATGGCAGGGGTTGGAATTAAATTAATTTTAAGGTCCCTTCCAACCCAAACCACAACTCTGTAATTCTATGAGTCTGTGATTTTATTTCTTTCTTTGTCACACTGCCATATTTTCCAAGTTGCCTGTAAATTAATATCAAAATAATTAATAAATACATCCTGCTGTTTGAAGAAACATCATCACTGAGAGCAGACAAAAGAAATGAAATTATCAATAATTGCCCCCTGGTAACAGTGGTTTCATTTGCTTCATTTGAAGTATCTTTTCTGGGCACTCTGGCATAGGGGAATTTAAAGATAGGAATATTTTTCCCAGAAAAATTGGTTTGGACTTTGGTAGGTTTGGGGTAATTTTTTCTTTTCACTGCCATGTATTTCTCAATGAAGAAAATTTTATCCCTGCATTCCATATTAAGAAAAATATATAAAAAAAATCAATCTGTGGGTTCTCTTTTGTACAAAGTTCTGGTTTCCTACATGACTTTTCCCTGGAATTTGTTTGGGAAAAATGCAGAGTGCACCAAAATGAGGTAATGACAGGGTTTGATATTTATCAAAGCCCTTTTTCCCCTGTCATCAAACTGCATCAAACTGTCAGCAAACATCCTGGAGCAGAGGGGCTGCACAAGGTGGGAACACAGGAGGTCCTTGGGAAGGTTCTGTGCAGAACTCAGCCCAGGAGTCTGGGGCAGCTCTGGGACCTTTGTGCTGCCAGGGCCACTTCAGGTGAGAAATGAGTGTGTGCTGAGCACCCAGCACTGAGGGCTCAGGAATGGAGTAAATGTCACACAGATCCCACCAAAAATGACAGATAGCTCAATTCTGCCACCTAAATACCCCGTGGGGTGGATACCTCTAAATTAAACAAATTAATGGCTTATTGTCAGGACTTCTCCAGGACTTCTCTGTGACTTTTTGAGAAACCCCCTTCCAATGAGAGTTTTGCTCATCTTAAATGTAACACCTTAATTATTGCCAGTTTTACCAATTTATTGAAAAACTCCTTGAAAACTCTGCTTGAATCTCTACTTCAGGGCAGTGTCAGCATGAGGTCAGTAATAAAATTAATGTCCTGGCTCACCTGTGCTGGATTATTTCTCACCTAATCTTCCTTTCTGCCATCTTTCAAACCCTAAACTTCTGTTCTTTACACACTTTGTCTTTCAAACCTGGATTTCACAGTAAGAAAAGTCTTTTTTTCTTTCTTTCCTTCTTTCCTTCCTTCCTTCCTTCCTTCCTTCCTTCCTTCCTTCCTTCCTTCCTTCCTTCCTTCCTTCCTTCCTTCCTTCCTTCCTTCCTTCCTTCCTTCCTTCCTTCCTTCCTTCCTTCCTTCCTTCCTTCCTTCCTTCCTTCCTTCCTTCCTTCCTTCCTTCCTTCCTTCCTTCCTTCCTTCCTTCCTTCCTTCCTTCCTTCTTTCTCCCCATATATTGAGTATCTCATGTTTTTCCCTCCTTGCTAAGCAAATAAATCAACACGGGCCCACTCTATTCCACTTCCACCAGTGAAGATCACCTATTGAATTTAGCATTTTTCACCAATTACCCTGAGTCAGAAGCATTTCCGATTCTCCTTTATCCCATGGATAAAATGGGTTTTATGTGTCTGACTCCTGGGGTGATAATAGCAGGGAATAGTTTTACTGCACACACAGAACTTTTCCCGAGGCCAAGAAAAGCAGCCACAGCTTTTCATCCACTCCCAGCAAAAATTAAGCAGGATTTAGAAAAAAAAATAAATCAAATTGATGGGGACAGAGTGTGGTGGGAGAAGAGAAGCTGAAGTATGAAAATTAACAACATCAAGTACACAAAGATCACCCTGAGAGGTTTGTCTCTATTTTAAACTCTTTCAAATGACACATTCAGCTAAATGATCACATTTTCAGGCTTTGCCCCCTACAGCTACAGGAGATGAAAATCAAAGGAGGAAAAACAGAAACAGGGATGTTTGATCTGCCTGTTGCTCTTGCTGACTTTTCCAAGTGCAGTTTCCTGGCTGCAGGGTGGAACAGCAGCAAAGTCACTGCTGAGGGCATCCTGACCCAGGAGAGCTCATCACCCTGACACAAACGATGGGAATGGGGGATCTGCCCCTGCACAGGAGCTGTCCTGGAGTAAAACATCCCTGAAGTGCCCAAGGCCAGGCTGGAGCAGCCTGGGACAGGGGAAGGTGTCCCTGCCATGGCAGGGGTGCAATCAGATGATATTTCAGGTCCCTTCCACCCAAAGCACTCCAGGATTCTGTGAAAATGAGCCTTATTCTGGAAAATAGAGGGAGACCAAAAAGCAGATTGGGGTGAAGGAAAGAGAGTTTTGGGGCACTCAAGCTGTGAAAGAAATCTAAATTTAAGATTATCTATTTCCCTAAGAGCTTGGTTCAGAAGGAAAATGGGTTTTCAGCAGCATTCCACGTCTGCACACACAAGGAGGAGGATTCTATCATTTATTCTATCATTTATTCTGTCATTTCTCTCCCTGCCCTTTCCTGCAGAGCCATCTCATCTCAGACAGCAGCAGCTGCTCATCCCACTGTGCACATGGTAAATCAACACTGACCTTTGTTCTTGTCTTCTCCCTCACGTGCCTGGGTTGGTCTCCAGAACTCTTTTATAAGGAACAATCCCTATTTTCCAACAGTGTGGAGAGCTGAAAGGAAAAAGGGAAGATCCCACAGTGTTTGGAAACACAATCTGTGGTTCAGAGCCCTGAGAGCCACAAACACTGTAGGATTTATAGACAATAATTAAAGCCCCAGGACACAATCACCCCCTTGCTGGTTCCCTTAGCAGTTATTAAATAGAAGTTATTAAATAGAAGTTAGTTATTAAATAGCATTTATTAAATAGCATTTATTAAATAGCATTTATTGGATAGCATTTATTGAATAGAAATTATTAAATAACATTTATTGACTAGCCTTTCTTGAATAGAAGTGATTAAATAGCATCATGGAAAATCACAATTAGTTCCAGGTAAAGCAAGACCAACCTCAACCTTTTATTGAACAGGACAGGGCATCGAGTTTGGATGATCCTGAGGCTGGGGAGGGAAAAAGGGCAGCAGTAGGGAAGGAAAAGCAGCATCCACGTTTGTGGGTGTGAATTAATGTCAGAATAAATTTTGGGGCTCCATGAAATGGGAGAAGATCCTGCCTGTTCAGGGAGCAAAGCACAGGTGGAACCAATGGCAGAGAAATTTGAGAGGTGAATCCATGCAAACCTGTCCTTAATCCCATTAAAGATCCCTGGAAAGCTGAAAATCTCAGCAGAAAAATTCTGAGCTCCTCAGTGTCCTGCCTGTTGAACTTCCACAGGAAACTTCAGTTTGTGGTTGATGAAATAAATTCTCTTTGAATTTGAAGACATGGCAATATTTTAATCACTTTCTTCGATAGACTTTATACTTTTTTGATGGGCTGCTCATGGCAGGTGTTTCCCAGCTCTGGCAGAGGGTTGGGGATGAATTTTCAGCCTGGTTACGTCAGTGGTGGAGCAGGAAGGTGAATTATTGACTCCCAGTCAAGCACTGGGATTGGTTGATGCTGCTCAATGGCCCCAGGAAGATGTCAGGGATTAAAGCATTGCCTTCCTCTGTGCTTATCTCCCCTAAAATGTGCTCTTGATTCTCCTGAGGGGCACAGCTGATCAAGGGACACCCATGAGTCTGTAGGAAGACACCCCATGCACACACAGATGGGATTTTTGTCAGGCTGTGTGTTCAGAAGAAAGTAAACTCGCTGGTTTACATAAGCCTGCCTCTTCCTTAAAGGCTGAGCTATTTTAACAGTGCATTCCACCAAAATGAATAATATTTGGCTTTTGGAGGCAGATTTTTCTGTGGTTACAACCTCTTTTGCACATCATAAATGTCCAACCCCATCCCCTTGCTTTTCTTTGATTAAAAAGAACAACAACTAACCTTTAAAAATACCATATTTGTCAGGGCTCACTTGGGTTTCAGCTGGTGTGATTTATGTGTCTGTCCTCGGAGCAAACACACTCATTGAGGAGACTTAGCAAGGAAGGAAGATTTTGGGTCATCTCAGGTGCTTGTGCAGAGGACAGGAGCTGACTTAGGCTGAGGTGGGTCACGAGTCCAAGGGTGGAACTGGGAAAGCTCCAGCACTGGCAGGTGACCCTCGGATCCCACAGGGAGCTGAGGTGACAGCAGAGCCCTCCTGGGAGTGTCTCAGTCCTGTTCTGTCCCAGGATGGGCAAAACCAGTTTCCTAAATCCCAAATCCTCCCAGATTTTACAGATTTGTGGTTCCAGGCTACCTCCCGTTCCAGCCTGACTGGGCATCAGCACCTTCCATTCTTCCACCAGATCCTGCTCCCTTTTCACCACCCTCAGTCACCAGTGGGTCTTGCAGCGCTGGAAAACAAACAGGTAGCACTCAGAAAATCTGGCCTGACATAAATAAATTTCACTCCTGCCCCCAGTTCTACCCTGAATCACCAGTGGGTCCTGCAATGCTGGAAAACAAACAAGTAGCACTCAGAGAATGTGGCCTGGCATAAATAACTTTGTCCCCTGACTTCACAGTGGCAACTTTCAGCTGGGGCAGATCTCTCCAGACCTGGAGGTGTCCCCTCCTTACACAAGCAAGAGATCAGATCCAAAACTGAGCAGGATTTCTTGGAAGAAGGGGAAAACTATTTGAGGAGGGAGTAAACGGCTCTGCATCGTTCCAACTGCTCAAAAACTTGTTTTGCCAAGGGAACAGGAGAAAGCTGTTAAAAAAAGATTTTAATTTTAAGTCACTTTCGGCTTTCCCTGTAAGAAAACAAGGAAGAAGCAAACACAATGGCTAAAGAACATGAAAAGATCCCAAAGGTTAAGAATGCTCCAAGAAAAATACACTCTCAGTCTTCACTGGGAACAGTATTTGCACCACTCTTGGGGCTGGCTGCAGGGGCAGCAAAGGCTCTGTGACTTTGAAGGGGCAGGAGCAGAGCTCTGTGCTCAGATGCTTTGGGCTGCCCCAGCACAAAGGCTGTGTTTGCACAGCTCATTTGCAGGGTGAGGGAGAAGGCTCCAAATTGGATATTGATAATTTCCAGAAGCCTCCACTCACTGAAACGTCGCGAAACACTCACGGTGCAAAAGTTCCCTCTCTGGCACAAGAGCGTGGCTCCAAACCAATTCACTTCCAAACCTGAGATGTTTTATTGGTCTGATGTCTCTCCAAGTCTCACCAGAGCCATCATGTCAAAGAGCAGTTAGAATAAAAGAGATTGTTTGTAATTGTTTCCTCTCGGCGTTATCATGGAAGGGGAAAGGCAAAAAGTGTTTTGTAGAGCTCTCATCCATCTCCCTCTCTGCTCAGCTCCCCCTGGAGCTCCCCAGGAAGGGCTGAGCAGGAAAACCTTGGTGGGAAAGGCTCCTGGGGGCATGGAGCAGAGCCAGCACATCCAGCTCTCCACACTGGGATTTTGTCATTTTTAACGAGAGGGAGAAGCTTCTCCTTGCTTTGCTTCTCTTTGTTTTGCTGCTGGTTTGTGCCGTGTTTTTATTAATTAAGGATGGGATTTTTTTTTTTTTTAAATGATCCAAGTTCAGACTTATTTGGCATAAATATTGGCAGAACAGCTTCTGTGGGAGAAGGAAAACAAAGGTTATCGTGATCAGCACATGATTGTACTTAGGCAGAGTATCTGTTAAATTAGTCTTGAAATTATAACGTTTCAGCTGCTGGTACTTTTCATATTAAAAATCAAATTTAATTTTCCAGTTTTGCAGAAACAAAAATTCCATCCATTTGTTGCTTTCCACCACCAGGAGGGAAGGAAAAAGGGGGGAAAAAAAATAGAATGAACCCAGCCTAACCTTCCAAAATAAATCTCCACAAAGGCTGTTTCTATCTGTGAGAGGTCACTGGGGGTTTTTTTCAGCCATCCTTGGGTGGCACCTCCCAGGTAGAAGTGGGTGCTTCACTCATGGTATGAGTGGGGACAAGCCTGGCCTCAATCTTCCAAATTCTGTGATTCTTCCTGAAATTACAGCTGCATAAGCCAGGTCAGAATATTCCATTTATCCTGGAATCTGTGCAGATGCTCCTCATTCCCTGTCAGTCACTGGATGGGAGGGAGGATTTTGGGAAGCAGCATCCCCAGCTCAGGAGCTGAGCCATTCCTGACCGTGTGTGGCAACATTTTTCAATGCTTGGTTTAGTTCCATCCAGGCTACAAACCAGAGAACCAAACCCAAAACAGAGAAGGAAAAAAAATTTAAAAAACAAAAAGAAAGGAAGAAAGTCCTTTCTGATTTTCAACATAAAGCTAGGATTACCACCAAAGAACAATAAAAATTCCTTTATTACCAACAACAGGAAGAGCAAAGAGAAAAATAAACCACAGAAAATCTTTGTTATAATTTTTCCATAACAAATAAGGTCTTTTCTGGTCATGTTTGACTTTTTTTTCTTTTCTTTTTTTTCTTTCTCCTTAAAATTGTATCTGTTTAGGAAAAAAAAATCTTGTTTAGAATAAAAACAAAACTGCAGAGGAAAAAGCAGAGCTCTTATTAAAGAGTTTGACATCACAACCCATCTATTAAATAGCAGGATTCTTAAAGGAAAGTCCTTTCCAAATAAAAGGGAGGAAATGAAATGTTCTAAGAGTTCCCAAGCCCATTGTTGAGCTGTAGAGCACAGAAAACTTCCACTATCCATGGTCAAGGAAGTCCTGTAGGAACAGGAACCAGCTCTGGAGGTTCCCACAGGGAGAAGATCCTTGGAGAAACATGGCTGGGACTAGTCCTGGTGTTCCTTTATTGCTCACACTTTTTTCAGTTTAACTGGGGGGGATTAAGAAGGATGAATTGTGGGAGGGGAGGGAAATGTGCAGTTGGAAATGTGCAGTTGGGAATGTGCAGTTGGAAATGTGCAGTTGGAAATGTGCAGTGGGAAATGTGCACTGGGAAATGTGCAGTTGGAAATGTGCAGTTGGAAATGTGCAGATGGAAATGTGCAGTGGGAAATGTGCAGTGGGAAATGCACAGTTGGAAATGTGCAGTGGGAAATGTGCAGATGGAAATGTGCACTGGGAAATGTACAGTTGGGAATGTGCAGTGGGAAAGGCGCAGTGGGAAATGTGCAGTTGGGAATGTGCAGTTGGGAATGAGCAGTGGGAAATGCACAGTTGGAAATGTGCAGTTGGGAATGTGCAGTGGGAAATGTGCAGATGGAAATGTACAGTTGGGAATGTGCAGTGGGAAATGCACAGTTGGGAATGTGCAGTGGGAAATGCACAGTTGGAAATGTGCAGTGGGAAATGTGCAGTTGGGAATGTGCAGTTGGGAATGTGCAGTGGGAAATGCAGAGCTGGAAATGTGCAGTTGGAGATGTGCAGTGGGAAATGTGCAGTGGGAAATGTGCAGTTGGGAGTGTGCAGCTGGAAATGCACAGCTGGAAATGTGCAGTGGGAAATGCACAGCTGGAAATGCACAGCTGGAAATGTGCAGATGGAAATGTGCAGATGGAAATGTGCAGTTGGGAATGTGCAGCTGGAAATGCACAGCTGGAAATGTGCAGCTCCCTTGGCTGGCAGGAGGCAGGGCTGGATCCCTGTCCCTGCTGTCCTGCTGCCCCTGCTCCAGCCTGGGTGGTCCCAGCAGGAGCCCAGCTCGTTGTGAGGGGTGCCACCTTATCTCCAAGAGAGTTTCCCTGTGCCCCTGGCTCTGGGGCTGCTTTGGTTTGCTTCCCGTGGCTCTGTTTCCATCCCAGAGCCCGGCACTCTTTGTTCCTGCTCTCTGCCCTGTGGATCCACCGGGGCTGATTAGGGGAGATAAGGGCTGGCAGTGAGTTATTGCCCAGGCAGGCTGAAAAGCCAAACCAGGCACTTTTGACATGAAACAGCCACAGAAATGGCTTTTTCCCCTTTATCTGGCCCTGCTCTCGATAGCAGGGGCAGCCTGGAACAAAGGGGTTTGTTCCTGGGTAATCTGGAGTGAGGAGGAGCAGGGACTGACCCTTCCCTCCCTGGGTTTGTCCTCTCTGCTCCTCTCTGACCACAGCCCGGAGCTGGGAGCCCTGGGCACATCCCAAATCCCAGCAGGAAGGCTCTGCTGGGATTTTCCCTGCAGCAAACAAGGGATGCATTTCCCAAGGGGAATATAGAGAGTGGAAAAAGGAGCAAAGTTCTCACCGAGTTCTAACCACAGAATCCCAGAATGATTTGGGCTGGAAGGGACCTTAAAGATCATCCAGTTCCACTGTCCCAGGCTGTTCCAGGTCCTGTCCAGCCTGGCCTCGGGCACTTCCAGGGACCCAGGGCTGCTCTGGGCACCTGTGCCAGGCCTGCCACCCTCCCAGGGAACAATTCCTGCCCAATATCACATCCATCCCTGCCCTCTGGCATTTAAAGTGAATTTTAATGGAGTTGAACCAGGAATAATTTCCATGTTCTTTAATAGTATTCCTGAAATGATAAATAAATATTAAAATGCTGACAAGACCCTTTTAATCACAATATATCCTTATTTTCCTTCCTTGTTTCTCCTCAGCTCCTTCTCAATCCAGGTCACTCTCCCTCATTGATTTATTGTGAAATTATGGCCTGAATTGAGCAGAACTGTGAACAGGCTTGCTGGGGTCAGACCCCAATTCCCTCTTAAAGGATAATTTGGGATTACCTGGCCATGAAATCCCAGAAAAGCCTGAGTTCTCCTGCTCTGGATCTGCCCAGAATTCAGAACTGGGGCTGTTTGTGCAGCACCAAAGGGATAATGTTCTTTTTGCCTCCTGTGTTGGATTGCATCCCCTGTTCCTGCTCATTTCACAGCCAAAGGGGTCAGAGCTTCTCCTTTTATTTTGAACATTGATGTCTGAACCCAGAAATCATCATCCAATCAATCTAGGGAAAAAAGAGAGGAATACTCTGTTTCAATCTACATTTTCCAGATGCAAATACTCCTTTAATTTAGCACAAAATTATTGTGCTGTAAACTCTTTTATAACATTGCTAGGTTTCATTTTTGGTTTTGTTTTTCATTTTCTGATGTCTTTTGTGGATTTGGGATACAAACAAATGACAGGGTACTAACAATGACTTGAATCAGCTTCTGAAAGATGGGTTTTTGTTGGGGTTTGGGTTTCTTTTACCTCCTTGCACCACTGGTTTTTGGGTTTTTTTCTCTCTGGCTTCTTCATCCTGGACTTTCTCAGGAGGGCAGCTTATTTTGGGATTAGAATTCCCATGGTCAAAATCTTTCCTGAGGTCCATTTGTAGAAATATTCAAGGATCCCTCAAGAGGAATTCTGCAGTGTTGTTTGGGAAGATCTTTGTGATTAAATGATGCCACATCTCAGGTAGAATCCAGAGGAGAAAGATGGCCCAGAAGGAAAAAAAAAAACCAAATGCTAAGGAGTTATTGAGAACACAAGGATCACACCTAAAATCTTCAAAGGGAATAAAATCAGTTTTCCTATAAAAGTGGTGCTGGATACAAATGTAGATCTAAGAGCTCTACAGAAAAAAAAAAAAAAAAAAAAAAAAGGGAAAATCAAGGCACAAAGTGATTTTAGTGGAAGAGAGCCTGAGGTCAGGCAGGGCTGGGAAGGGCCAGGCCAGCAGCAATGAGGATTTGAGCTGCTTTAGTGATGGGAAAAGGGGCAGCAGAGCTCTGTGATTCATGGGTAACATCCCCATGTTCTCTGACACGGGATAGAAACCCCACACTCAACATCCCAACTCTCCAAACCCTCATTTTCTGTTTCACAGGAGGTGCTGCAGCACAAGGCAGAGCTTTCCCTCAGGTCCATCCCCCTGAGCTCCCTCTGTCCATCCCTCTGTCCATGGAGCACAAAATCATCCAGAGCTCCATTCTGATTCATCCTTTCCCAAATCACTTTCTTTTGAGAACAGTGGAAAGTACCTCTTGTTTTTCTTTATTTTCTTTTTTTTTCTTTTTTTTTTTTTTTTGTTTCCATGGCCATAATTTAATTCTTCATTTTAACCAACATGCAATGTCCTTTCTCCTTGATAACTCCCGAGCCCGAATGTAAAAAATGTATTATTACAAGAGACAATTATGGGGTTCAAAGCATTCTGAAGCATTCCATGCTCCCAGCTTCTGGTACTGATATAAGGAGAGGAATATTTGTGGTTTTTTGACTTGCATGAAGTGGAAGGGTTCCAAGGGCTGGTGGTAAAAGGCCTAATGAAAGTCTGCCTTCATCAGACACAACAAAGCTCCTGCATCCTGGGAGGTTTAACTCTTTCTCTGCACTCCACACAAACAACCCTTGACCGTGTCAACTCAACCACTTCATGCTCAGTCAAAAAAACAACAGCAAAAGAGTGAGAACAGAAAGAATTTAGGGTTTGTTTGGCTTAAAATTCTTTTTTTTCCTTTATTTTTTAAACAGCACATGTCAGATTGAAGGTTTGCAGCTCCTTTGGGCTGAAGATGTGTCTCCCACCTTTGGGCAGCAGAAAATTCTGGAAATTGGGTCTGTTTTGAAGGACACCCCGTGGCTGCACAAACATCTGAGTGCTGCAGAGCAGGAGGTTCTTCTCTGCTGAACCTTCTGTTTGTCATTTATTTTTCCATTTCATGAATACTGATTGGAAACTTCTCCTTGGAAGGCAGAGGGAAATCTTGTGGATTGTAAACACAGAGGAGAAGAGGAATTGTTTAGGGTGGTGAAAAGGGTATAAGGACTCAAAGCACAACGTTAAGTAGAGGAAAGTTTAAGGATAAACTTCCAAGTGCTGGAAATCTTGTTAGGCTGTGGAAAATTCTTCCAAAGGATGTGGGAGAAGCTCGACTGTTCGAGCAGTTTGCCATTAGATTGGACAAAATAATAAAAAATAATCAAAAATAAACCTTCAACAACCTTGCCCCAGCAAAGGGGGTGAAGTGAAGAGGCCGAAATTGATGTATCCAACACCTCCTTTATTTCATGGACCACAAATCCATCCATGGCCACCGAGCATCTCTGGGATTTGTGTGGCCAAAGGATGGGCTCAACCCTGGAACCTGCTGGAGAGAAACCTGTGGGACCCAAGAGAGCAGGAGGTGTCAGGGCCTCCCCTGCCAGCGAGGGACAGCAATTCTAAACCAGGAAAATGGAAAATAAAAACAGAAACTCGAAATGTTTTGCTGCCCAGAGGAAAATTTGTACTTTGGGGTTCAGAGATCCTTCATGGGGTAGCTGGGAGAGAGCAGGAGGGACATTTCAGACCATCAAGAAGGATTTACAACCAGTTTGACAGAGCTGAGCCCTAACATAAAGATGTTTTACCCCAAAATCTGTGACTGTCCTCGAAGGACCTGTCCAGGTTCAGCAGCAGCAGCAATTCCCAGGAGGGAGAGCCAGCAGCCCCCCTGGATTTGCTTTTCCAGTTATCTCCTGCCAGATGATCCAACGTTCAGCAGGGAATTCCAGTTTTAGATATGTGTGGGTTTAATAACAGGCTGATGAAATTATGGTCAGTGGGGAGAACTGTGAGGTGATGCAAGCTGTTAGCTCAGCTTTTGTAGTAAACACAGAGAAGATCCAACAGGATTTACAACTGTAGTGATTCTCCAGGAAGATTAAAATATTTTGGATATGAATCCACTTGCTACCTTTTCCCGTCTCTTTATGGATGATCTAAAAGCAAATTCTGTTATTTTGTTGTTTTTTTTTTTAAATCCCTTCCTGATGGTGCTGACCTGAAGCTCCTGAAGAGACAAGAAATCTTCCCACTGATTTCCTGGAGCCTTGGATTTTATCAGACCAGATAAATTTGTTCCAGAAACACCAAATTTCTGATCTCTCTGCTCTAGGGAGTCGTTAGGAGTCTCCAAAATTTGATCTGAGTTGCTAAACTGTGCCTGGTCACATGATGGGGTTTTCAGAACTGGCTGGAGGCATCTGGGAGCACATCTGCTGCAAATATTTCCTGGTGGAACCCAGAATGTCACTTTCTGTAAATACTTCTCTGTGTGATTCCAAAATTCACTTTCCACAATGTTTTTGGCCAGTAAGACCTGATAACTCCAAAGTTCTTCGAAAGCAAAGACAAAGAGATGAGGACGTGGCCAAAGGGACTTTGCTGCAAATTTGGGTTAACCCAGTTTTGGTTAAAGCACACTTTGGATCTGCTGTAAACTGAATTTTTGTAGACTGGAGAAGTTGCTCAGATCTTGACCTGGTGGGAGAGCAGAGGGAAATCTCACAGGTTTAAGTGAAAAGAAAATAAACCCTCGCTGCTCCACACATGGAAATATGGAATATTTACTTTTACTAGAGGAAAACTGTGGTGTTTGTGTGGATATTTGGTGGATTTTGCTGTAAATGCTCTGTTGGTTCAGAGAGCATCTGAATCCATGAACCATGCAGCTGGTCCAACCAGGACAACTAAACCCACCTCCCAAACATCTCTGAAAATCATTATTATTCAGAGTGGCAGACTGGGAAGAACTTCTTGCCCATTTCCTGCCTAAACCAAATTCTACTTTTTTTTTTTTTTCCCCCAAAAGAATTGATGCATATCAAAATTAATTTGAATTTTCTCCTTGTTATTTTTTATAATTGTTGCCATTTGAATGTTTTTCCAGAACCTTGGTGGGTTTAGAGGCAGAAATGGCATTTCAAGGCTCCACCTAGAAATCACCCATCCCCACCTTTCCCTGGCTGATCCCAAACTTTGGATAAAAGATCCAAAGTGCTGCAAGCCTTCTTCCAGAGTGACCACAACAAGTCCTGATGCAGTCCCAGGATGGGTTTGGCCAGGGGAGGAAAATCCTTTAATTCCTCTGAACATGCAGGAATACTTTGGATCCTTGACTTTAGGACCAAAAATAAATGGAATACTCATATATTTTCTTAATTGTTGCATTGACCAACAGATTTCTCATCTTTATCCCCTTTTTCCAACACATCTCTACGTTGTTCCTTCTCTTTTTGTTCTGTTTTTCCACCAAACCATTCTTCCTCCCCAGCTTTGTCCTGCACCTTTCCCTTAACACTACTCCAGATCTTTTTCCTTCTCCCACTGTTATGAATCCTCAAGGGCCACAAGAATTTTCCATTTTCTGCCCGAAACTCTTCGTATATCTCTCCCCACCTCGTTACAATAAAATAATTCTTCCATTTCGCTGTCACCTCAATTTAGCTCTCTCACCCTCCACTCCCTCTTTTTCCCCTGGTTTAAAGACCGACCAGCATTTCCTGAATTGGAAAAGCCACAATAATATTTTTTCCATTGAAAATACCACAAGTACAGTATTTCCATTGAACATACCACAAGAACAGTGTTTCCATTGAATGTACCACAAGGACGGTGCTTTTGAGGTATCTAAATGCTGAGATGAACTCATAATGTTCATCTTGGACTCGTTAAAGCAAAGCCCCTTCTCTCCTCAAAAAAAAAATAGTTTCCTCAGACAGAGAAAGAATTTTTATTCACAGGTTTCAAAAAAGAGAAAAAAAATACAATAAAAACAAGACCTAGACAGAGCCAGGACAATTTTGCACTTGCTTTGTGAGTAAAATATAAATAGGCTTTAGCAAGTTAAAAAAAAAATCCATTAAAAATGCTTAGAGTGGTTGAACAGCTGGAAAAGCAACTTTTTTTTTTTTTGATAACATTTAAAGCTGCTTAGCAGCTGGGGAAAAAATCGCCTGTAAAAACACTTAACATTTACAGCCACTCAGTGGCTGGAAAAGCAACTTGTTATAAAATTGATTTAACATCTCAGTGGCTGGAAAAGACATCCCCACACATCCATGGAGCTGCAGTGTTTTACACTGCTATTTATGGCTATTTAGACCCAGATAAGGCTATAAATAGATAAACTGGGCATTTCTGCTGATGCCATTGTGGCAGGGAATAATTTCCATTATTCAGATGCAGATCATTCCCCGTTTTATTTTATTTTCTGGGAGTTTTCAACTAAGCCCTTTAAATTCCCATCAGTCTGGAGCCTGGCGGGCCGGCATGCTCAGCCCCCAGGAAGGCTGTAAATCAGTTTAGTTACAGAGCACTTTATGAAATAATAACTGAGCTCTGTGTTTGATGGGCTCCAGGGAAGCTCTGGCTGAGGCAGCACAGCCCAGGCTGCCCCACAAAATCTTTGTAATCCAGGCTGAGAAATGGGGATGTCTCCATCAGGAGCTGGAGAGGTGACAGGAGCCTGCCAGCCCCAAAATCCCAAAAACAAGGGGTGTGGAAAGCCCCATCAAAGCTGCAATTAACCACATTTGTCTCTGTCTGAGGCCAGAGCTTTTTAAGATGCTGATTTAAAACGTGAGATGTGCAACAGCCTCCAGCAGTGGTGCTGCCCTGCATCCAGATGTGCATCCTGCCCTGCATCCAGATGTGCAGTGCTGGCAGAGGGGATGGGTGCACTGGCACATCCCTGCTCAGCCCTGCTCAAAGTCTCCAAAACCAGGACTAAAGTTGCTGCCTGAATGTTCTCAGGCTCCCTGTAACCTGCTGGAATTAATGCTGGAATGACCAAATTAACCCAACAGAGCCCTCTGCTTTGTTCAATTCCCGAGGCAGGGATTTCCCCAACCCCTGGGGACATGTCAGGACTCTCTGTGGCTCTGCCTCAGACTTCACCTTCACCTGATTTTCTGTTTCATCCTCCCAAGCGTTTCTCTCTATGACAAAATTCTCTGTACACATCCCTCGTGTTTGAAAGATGTAAAAAACCCTGGAGGCAGTTATTGCACTGCAACACCACCTTGGGACAGTAAAACCTTTCCTGTGCTGCATGTTTTGCTGGTGGGGGGCAATCCAGGCAAACCAAGAACCTTTGTTAAGCCCAGGAATCCAACCTTGCTCCCCACAGCTCCTGGGAAGAGCACAGAGTCTCCTGGAGCAAAAGCAGCTCCTTACATTTTATTTCCAAGCAAGGATGTCCTGTCTGGCTGGATTGTGGCTGAGGACCCAGTAAAGAGGGAGAGGGAATGTTGCCATGATTGGGTGTCACTTCCCAAAGTCCCAAACTCCTCCTGAAGTCAGGGGTAGAGCCCAAAGTGCTGCTTTAGCTGGGTTTGGTGCCAACTTTTGGAGCTCAGATGAGAAGCTGGATGTCTCTGCCAGTAACTGCAGATAATGAGGCAATGTTCCCAAAGTATCTGAGGCTGGGATCTTTGAAGTGTAACCACGTTGTGGCCAAATCCTTGTGAAAGTGGAAAAAATAATAATTAGCTATGAATATGTGAAGACATATATTCCTCAAGGACAGACAGGAATTGTTTGGTGTCGTCCGGGTGAAGGGAGGAGGTGCAAAAAGAAGATTTTCAGCAGAGCTTTCCTGCCAGGGAGAGCTATTAGGCACTGGAATTATTTCCTCAAGGAAAGCAGAGGAAGGCAATTCCTTCAGACATTTAATAATAGCTTGGGCAAAGAATTAGGAAATATAAAGAAGCAGCCTGTGCTGGCAGGTAATTGAGCTAATCAGGACTAAGTAGGACTCAGAATTTATTTTTTCTTAGGATCATTTAAAGTCAGCTGCAATAGATATTTCATTAATTCATTGCCCTTTTCATTGCAGTCCAACACCCAGGAGGAAGGCAGAAGAAGTTAATATTAAAAAAACACCGACCCAGTCAGTGCTGGGAACACTGGGGCGAGGCGGTGCCAGCGAGGAGAGATTTCGTGGGCACTCATCAGACACAAAAACGAGCTCTCAAACTGGCCACAAAAGCCAGTGGGGAAGAGAAGGGGTAGAAGGAGCCAAGGTCTGATCTGGAAAATAAAAAGGGAAAAGCAAGGATGAAGAAGCAGGGGATTGGACAAGATGGGATGGGCTGGGAGGGGGTCCTGGAGAGCCGCTGTCTTGGCAACAGCCATGGAAAATCAAAGTGCAGAATAAAAAAAGTGCTGTAAGAACAGCCCGTGATCGAATACCAGACTGGCTAATTTGTATTTCAGGGGCTCGAGGAGAGGATGCTGCAGACTGTGCCTCTGGACCTTCCACACATTTGGTGTTCCTGGAGAAAGAGCCAGCACTAAATCAGGGGCATCCGGCTCAGACTTGAACTGGGGTGTAAAGGCTGAGCAGCATCAGACTGGGAAACTAAATTTGGGGAGAGGCAGACACTCCAGAGCCCTGTGGTGTCTGGATCACCCAGAGGATGCCTAAGCCAGGTACTTTTTTTCTCTCCCTGTTCATCCTGAACAGCACAGTGGGTGCCAGGTTTTATCCTTTCATCCTTTCTCCTCGTTCTGCGTTTAAAAAAGAACATTTAGAACATGCTGTAATTATTCCATGTGGGATTATTTACCACTTGCATCCATTGCTGGGCATGTCCAGGGTGCTGGGGCAGGGGGGGACACAGCCTGGGACGTCCCATCAGCTGCTGGAGTGACAAAAGATGCTAAGGGCATCAGGAACACTCCCCTTGTGTCCTTGTTTTCCCCTGTGGTCCCTCCTGCATCCAGGTGGGACAAAGGTTGTTCCTCAAACAAAGCTGAAGAGAAAGAAGGAAAGAGAAAATCCTCATGTGACCCTCACCACAAAATCCTCACGTGTAAATTCCATCAGAGCTGAGCAGATGCAAATGAGGTTTATTGCCTCTTTAACAACCCTATGGCATTTCAGATTATCTCAAGGACAGTAATTACACCCAGCTGGAATTCCAAGAAGGCCGTAAATGTTTATCAGGATATATAAAATTGTTAATCAGAATATGGAAAATTGGTGTATTTGTCCCAGAGATATCAGAGCCAGATTTTTATGGACTCACTGATGGCAATGGGTGGAGAGTCACAATCCAACACACTTGATCTGGTTCAAGACATTGACTCCACCAGTGTCATCACTTTTTGATGCTCCTACCACAAAACCACGATTTCAGAATCCAGGCCTGAATTTGTGCAATTGCTGTGTAACCTGCACAGAGAAGCCATCAGCACAAATCCAACCCACCCTAAAAGCCGCTCAGAAATCCAGGTTATTCCCTACATGTTTGCACAGCAACCACAGCCATTGATTTATCCCTTATTAGAAGCTGATATCACCACTGGATTTAAATCATGCCTATATTAACATCCATCAGCAAGCTGACCTAGAAACTTATTTATTTAAGAACACCAGTGGTCTGAGGAAAAGCCAAAAACAAAAACAAGTACAATGGGGTTTGGATCTGGACAATGCTTGGGAACCGTATTGGCAGCCACCAAGTTGGAATATTTGATCTTCACAGCTTGACGTCAAGAATGGCTTTCAAGTCTCCTGGCTGGTAAATACATCTGGCTCATGCCTTGTTTAACATTCGAGGTGCTTATAGATATTGTGGTTTCAAAGTTGATCAAACATGCAGGGCATTATTTGTAGGAAAAACATTTACCTTACTGGAGAGGTTTGACTTATACCGAGGGCTCAAATGATTTCCCGTCTGCTTTAATGTGTGGAGGAAAGTGGAATTTGCTTTGGGAAGCAAAGAAGAAGGCGGTTCAACACATCCTGCCGTGCCCAGTGTGGCTGGGGATTGCCTGTAGGAAAGCTCAGCACCGTTTGTTTTGTGGGATAAAACTTGCTCAGAAAGTCAGAGCAATTTCACGTAGTAGAGCGAAGGAAAAAGAAAATGAGATGAGGTTCAGGAGCTGGATGTGAAAGTTGAGGGTGTCCTTTCAGTTGCTCCTGTCAGTGGAAAAATAAAATGGGAAGGTTGGGGGAAAGAGGGAAGAAGAGAATAGAGAAATGAAACATGGACATTTTGGACATCTTGGTCGAAAAGTGCACTCAAGGTTTTGGGTTAAAGAGTTTGGGGAAGAAAGAAAGGTGCTGGTCAGGGGAGCTGTTCTGAGGTGGAATTCTGAAGGAATGAAGGAACTGGAGGGGTTGTGTAGCTCCATCAAGCCTTGGGTTCCAGTGGGACACCATGAACATCTCCTTGCTTTGCTCTCTCCATCCAGAGATGTTTCAGATGTTTCCAGAGATTGGTTCAATAGGAGAACCAATATTTGAAAAGATTTGCTCTTACCACAGCACAGCAGAGTGAGGCAGGGAAAAACTGCAGTGGGAATTACAGAGGACTGAAGGACTAACAGCAACGAGGGGAGGGAAAGGGCCTGATACTCATCCTGAAAACCATGAAAGCCAAAAAGAGCAGCATGGTGGGATCCCCTCCAAAGAGCAGCACAGCCTCTCTTCAGCTCTTCCATTTCCACCTCTTTGTGGTGTGTGACCCATGAGATGTTCTCAGGTTTGTCTGGCAATGAGTAAAGATGGTGGAACCATGAGTAAGGATGGTGGAACCATGAGTAAGGATGGTGGAAGCAGAGGTTCATCCTGATAAACCCAAATCCTGATATTTGCAGCCTCTCTGGGTGAAAGTATCCCTTAGAAGACACCCTTGGAAGAACCAACCAATTACCATCAGGAAAATGCTAATTTTTTTCCCTCCAGACTTCACAATTTTTCAATTCCTTCAATTCTTCAGGAGAAAGGAGAGGTCTGAGTGTTCAGTGCAAGGGCAGCTGACCTGTGTGGGTTCAGCTCTGTGCTGCTGCTCTCAGTCATGGCTGAGATAAAGATGATCTGTCCACTCCGCTTCAAAAGCCTTTTCCTGGAAAAAGCTGATTTTTGAAGTCAGTCAGTGCAATCTGTGCGTGTCCACTGCTCTGATGACAGCAGATTCCAGATCTTCATCAGCCACTCAGAGGATTTTCACAAGAGCAGCAAGAGGTGAGATGTTCTCACTGGCTCTGCTGAAGGATGTTCCTCAAGAATCCAACCCTCCCAAAATCCCCATGGAACAGACACAGAAGGAAATCCCCAACAGCTGGCACTCACACTTGAATCAGCTGTCAGAGGATCCAAAAATCCACCAAAACCCAGTTTTCTTGGGAAAACCTTTTCCCTCCTGACTTCCAGAGCGTGGGATTTACGTGGGAACTGCAGCGTGCTTCATTTTGAAGCTCAGTTTCCAGCAGAGGGGATGTGGAAGCCCTGCAGACTCAGAAGCGAGGAAGCAAATCAAAAAGCACGGATTTTGATAGGTTTTTACTAAAAATAATCCCGTTTGGAGCTCTGGTTGCCGGAGTTTTGGGCATTGACTCACGGCTTCTGCATGCCTGGGACAGGCAGAGACCGAGGCAATCCCGTAAGGGAAGGGGTTGTTACCGTAGGAGCTGCATAACTCCTGATTGGCACTGCAGCTGCAGAATTCTCACATACCAGCAGCTACTGCTGAGAAAATTTATGGGCTCTCAGGAATCACAGATCCGCTCGAGAATCCGACAATTTGTAGACAACCGTCGAACAAAAAAAAAAAAAAAAAAAGAAAAGAAAAAGCTGCAAAACTCGAGTCCAGAGTCTCCGGATCAGCAAAGGATCTGCACAAAATTCCCTTTCATGTTATTATTGGCCTGGGCCAGACGTCCAGACACGCCGAGTTGCTCAAGCTCGCTGTCAGCTCCGCCGTAAATTTATATGGAATTTCAGGGCTACCTCAGAGGGGCAATATTGGCTTAAGGCGTTTCCATTTCAGAACCTTGTCCCACAGCAGACTGGTATAATTTTTTTTTTTGCCCAGTTTTGAGCTTTCTGAATTATTTTAGCTTCCCAAATCTTTATTGGCCACATATTCCTCTCCCAGCTCTCTCCAGCTCCACGTTGCTGCGATCCAGAGCCTGACTGTTAAGTCAGACTTAACACCAGTCTGCTGTCAGTGGATGCTACTGTGCTATTTATAAACCCTCTGCTACACACAGGTATTTATGGCACTGAGTAGGGTCAGGAAGAACAAAAAAGAGGGAAAAAAAAAAAGAAGGAAAAAAAGTTCACTCCATTTTTATTAGCCCAATTCACAGCCAACCATATGGCCACAAACTGGGAGCCGCCAGCTCAGACAACTGGAGCAGCAGCGCTCCCTGAATCCTGCAAAATCCATTAGATTGTGTTAAATAATGGATATTTATCTCTGAGCTGAGAGAGGGGTGTCAGATATTTATTAAATGATAACGAGTTCCTCCCTGAGCCCCCTGTGCTGGCCTTGTCCCTGATCCCAAGCCAGAACAGGAGATCCCTTGCTGTCTGTGCCTTCCAAAGCTGCTGCCACTTCCTTGCCATTGCACTCTTCCCCAAAAAGGTTTGTTTGCTGGAATAAATCATCCTGATGGAGATACACAGTCCTGAGTGGAACAGGAAGGATGTGCAGCTGTGCCTGCAAGTGCTGCTGAGTCCCCTAAAGCCCCTGCTAACCATGGGATGTATTGTGGAGATTATTTCATGACATTATTTTCGCTCCGTGTTGTTGGGTGGTTCTTCTCCTGTGGGCAGTTCTTGAAGGTAATTTGAAAAAAAATAAAAAGAAAAGAAGTTTCTTTTAGATTTGTAAGGACAGAGGGTTTAGCCACCCACACAGATAATATTGTCACGATCTGCAGGAGCTCAGAGGGCTGAGGTTCAATCCATCTCCCAAGGACCTGTCCCACATCCTCGGGTGGGTGGCTCATCCCAAAAGCTCTGATGAAGCCCACCCAGCTTTCTGGAGATCCAAGCTCTCGTCCCAGAGCGGGGGCAGCCCCATGAGTGCCATCCCAGGAACCTGCTCCCTGGCACATCTGCTGAGCTCAGACATCCCAAGGTGCCCATAAACAATCCTCCTGCCATGGATGGTGCCTCTTCACCTGCTTTCCCAAGGTGATTCCCATTCCTTTTGCACCAGTTCCCCATCTCTGAGATAAAGGCTCCTCAAACCAATCTCCCCCAGAGCCTGAGTGAGGTTTAATTAATAATCCTGGCCGCTGAGGGAGCAACAAAGAGGCGGAAGGACTGGGGGAGGGAGCAGCAGTGGTAGGAAACACATGGCCAGGGAGCTGAGCCACGGGCAGAAATTCCCATCAGGGAACAATGCTGCACCAGCTGGGACAGGAGAAGGTGACCTCAGGGCTTTGCTCTCCATCGCCTCCAGCCCATTGTTCTATTGTGTCATTCGCAGGGAGTTCAAGGGAATAAACAGCACTTTCCAAGCCAGCTTCGCCTCCAGGATGGTTTTCTCCCCTGCTGGATTTATGTGAGGGAAGAAATCCAGTGTTGATGCACTCAGCACCTGCCAGGGTGTGGGTTCAGCCTGGGGGTTTGGAGAGGTCCTCACCCTGTCCCCAAGTGCCCTGGTGTCTCCTGGATGGAGACAGGAGTGAGGCAGCCCTGTGAAATGAAGGATTCTGTTCCCAGAGGCAGCCCTGTGAAATGAAGGATTCTGTTCCCAAAGGCTCCCCAGGGATCTTCATCCCCAACACCCCCAAAGCAGGAGGAGGATGGAGAGTGCAGCTCCTGCCCTGCACCACAGCCGTGGCTGAGGCTCCTCAGAGGCTGCTGGTGGTGGCAGCGAGCCCAGGGATGGTGAGGAGCCATCGTGATCCTTCCAGTGGTCCTTCCAACCCAGTTCCCTGATTACACCCATTAAATCTCCTTACGGGCTCCTATTTTTGTGTCTCCTTTTCTGCTGGCTTCCCAGAGCTCCAGAAACTGCAGCACTGCAGGGACCTGCTGCTTTGTCACCCACATGGAGCAGCATCCTGGGATGAGCGCTGGGAATGGTGTCCACAGGGTAATGGAGCAGAGGAGATGCACAGGGAAAACACCAAGGATCAGTGACAGCAGAGATTGCAAGGACTTGAACCCCAAGCCATCCTGGAGGACTCAGTAGCTTGTTTTAAACATTTTATTTATCCCACATCCCTGTGCTATCAACCCCCAAACCATAAATACAAATTTTATGGACGCCACCTCCTTGGCAGGGCGCAACAAGAGACAATTTGGCAACTGGGAATAATTAAAATATGGATGTGGAAAGGGCCTTGTCTCTTAAAAAAAGGCAGCAGAGGAAACCAGGAAACATGAAAGGGATCAGCAAGGAGGGAGAGTGGAAGTGGGGAGGCCCAGGGGCACGGAAGTGAGGGGAAGGAGAAAATGGGAGCTGGTCAGAGCAGCGTTAGCTGAGCCTTTCCAAGCAAAGGTTCTGCCAGCCAAAACAGCAGCAAGTCTGAAATTGGTTAGGGATTGTTTATTTATTCATACCACAGGATGTAAACTAATATAGTTCTATTCCCCCAGGAAAATAAAGCTGGCTTTTTTTTTGTACATTCAAGAATACATTCTTCCTTCTTTCCCCTTTTTATGAAGTTTGAGAGGCTCCAAAGAACCCTGGAAGAGTCCTTACAGAATTCCAGCCTCTTCAGGCATGAGGAACAAGCTGTCACTGGAAGAGTGAGTGGTTGGTACCGTTGATATCCACTTGTCAGACATGGATGCTGCCTCATGGTTTGTGTTCAGGAATTACTTTTCCACTCTGAACCACTTTATTTATTTAAGGGTTTGCTGGGCAGCAGATGTGGCTGATATTTATCTGAAATTAATCCCCCTGTGCAGCAGGTTCTGCAGTCTCAGGTTGAAATGGAGTTTTAGTAGGAGTTAATTGGAGAGTGAATATTTACCTCCTTGGCTGCAGTTTGGAAGTGTTGAAGGTTTCACCTCCCTGACGCAAAATGAAAATGAAAACAAAGAGCTCCCACATTGCTCACTTAGGACAACCTGAGTGGAACTTTACAGAAAATACAAATCCTTGAGGAGAAAATATCCCAGGACCTGCAGCTGAAAAATAAAAATAAAAACAAGCTCCCACATTGCTCACTTAGAATAATCTGAATGGGACTTTATAGAAAATACAAGTCCTTGAGGAGAAAATATCTCAGGACCTGCAGCTGAAAAATAAAAATAAAAACAACAAACTCTCAAATTGCTCACTTAGGATAACTTGAATGGAACTTTATAGAAAATACAAATCTTTGAGGAGAAAATATCCCATGACCTGCAGCTGAAAAACAAAAGAGAAAACAACAAACTCTCAAATTGGTCACTTAGGATAACCTGAGTGGAACTTTATAGAAGAGAAAATATCCCAGGACCTGCAGCTGAAAAACAAGGTCTGCACGGTATGGAGGATAAACCCTCCCAAGGTGGGCATTCCTCTGGCCCTGCATTCCCAACCAAAAAGAAAAACCTAAAAAAACCCAACATTTAATTGACCAAAATCGTGATTGTCTTTTCAGACACCCTTCTTGATGTGGTTGGAGATTGGAACCCTTTTGGAAAGCAACTTGACATTTCATAGCTCAGATATTTCCTCCATGGCTTTTGACTCTCAATTATTTCCACCAGCAGAGCGTTTGCCAGGCGGATGAAATTGGAACCCGAGTGGATGTTATAAAACCCAGGTAGCTCCGGCCCCTGTGCGTGATGCTGCCTCGTGTGTTTTCTTCATTTGACTCCTCCTGCCTCGTTCCAAGGCTGAGCATGGCACACTCTGCTCCACAGGGAGCAGAGCTCCCTCGGCATCTCCGTGCTCCTGCACTCAGGTATTGGCTGGGCCTTGGTTCCTGAGCTGGAAAATTCCTTATGGTTTCTGCAGGGACAAATTATCCTTCCCGGCTGTGGAGGGAAAGGAGGGGAACCATCCTGTCCTTCAACAGTTTTTTGATGGAAATTGTGGTTCCCGTGCCAAACGATGGCTGAAAACATTTTTAAAGGACATTTATGGGGGAAAATGTTGCAATTCTCTGGCTTTTTGTGCCCTGTTTGGTTCTGCGTGGAGATGGAAAATGGTAAACTTTGAACTGACTGCAGCCACCCTGTTTTACAGCTCAGGAAAACTCCTCGTGCTGTCCTACTGACAGGGACACGACTGCACCACCACACCTGGAGCTGCCCAGGAATCTGAGAGTTTGGCTCTGGTGGTGGTGCTCAAATATGATGGACTCTAAATTTACACTCTGAAGGGATCTTTATTTCTACCAGTGCTGAACCTGGGACTGAGAGGGCTGAGGAATCTTCTGGAGAGAAGGAAAAACCAGCTGGACCCTCTAACTCTCAAAACAGGAGGTGACACGGGATCCACTTCTCAAGCAGCAGCTCTGTGCTGTCCCCACCCCTTGGCCATGCCAAACTGATCCTTAAATATAAAATACAGCTCTAAATTCACTGCAGGGGGTGTTTAAGAAGCCAGGGGCATGGAATGGTTGTGTGGCTCCCAGCAGGAGTGGGGTGGAGATATCTGGGGACAAAGCTCATCCCACCTGCCCAGGGATCCGAGATCTGTTGCTGTGCATCCCACCCAAAATCATCTGGAATAACAAGATGCAGGTGCCCTGGGGCAGCTGTGGTTTGTTTGGATCTGGCAGAGCTGATTACAGGACTGATGGGCCCAGACCTGTCCTCTCTCCTGGGGGACTCCAGCCAAAGGCACGAGCAGTGATTTGTCTCTGCCAGCACTCGAAACTTGAGGACGTTTCTGTAGGAAGTGACAGTGGCAAAACATCCTCTGGAGCATGTAAACAATTTTTCCTTATTCAGGATGGTCAAAATAAAAAGGGAGCTGTGTAAACATCTCCGGGCTGTCCCTGCTCCTCTCTCACTCTGAGCTGTGGAGCAGAAAGCTCTGCTCAGGAGCCAGAACATGCTGCAACTTCCTCCTGATCTACGATCCAGCACAAATACAAAACCAAATCATGTTTCCACATAATCAATCCATGTTCTTAGAGAGGAAAAGAGCCCTTAGCAGCCGAGCAGGAGGCCTTGGAGTATAATAGAGCTGTCCAAGTGCACAGGTGTGCCAAAGTGCTTCACCAACAGTGTGTGAGAAAGTATTCACATTGTTCCCAAACCATGGGAAAAACATATCCTGTTCCCATTTCTGGCCCGTGCCATTGCTGAGGCTCTGTGTATGCAGTGCACTGTCTCCTTGCAGCCATCCCTGCCTGCAGATGAACTTTCCCTGATTTCCGAGCATTGTGCCGTGCTCAGCCCAGCACAGGTGTCCTTGTCCTGCTCCAAGGGAGCCACAGCCACAGCATCAGGATCCTTCCTTGGGGCTCACTTGGACCAGGGAAAATAGAGCAAGAGGCTTTTTTGCTGCTCTTGAACTGTCCCTTCCCCACCTGGATGTTTTGATGTGTGTGGATTTTCCTGCTCTGTTCCTGAGCTGCAGAGAGAATGGAGATCTTCAAATGGGGAGAGAGGGAAATGAGAAGGACCAGGATAAACTCTGACCATAGGAAACTTGGATGTTGTTGTCACATTTAAATGAACAACATCACGAGGGAAATGGAGAAGTGACTCTGGAGGAGAATGACAGACATTTATTGTTTAGTTGTCCTGAAGTGCTTTTTTATTTTTGGCTGAAGTGAGAGTGTATCAACAATTTCCACTTGAAATGTTTTGGAGACACGAGTGGCTTTCCTTTTCATCAAGAAAAGACTCGTGCAACTTTTTTGATTCAAAGCCTCGTAAAAGAACAACAACCAGGAAGCAAAATATGTTTTTACTCTCAGGATGTTAAAAATCACTTAATTTTGACATTTCAACCAGACTGTGGGATGGGCAGCTCCTTGCTTCGTGCAGAGGACATTGGAATAGCAGCAAGGAGATTCTCAGAGTCATCTCAAAATACCCAGGAGCTTTCTGATGTGCCTTTCTTGATAAGAATAATCAATTTAGAGCAAAAGCATTGAAGCAGCATTTGAGAAGTGTCCTGTCAGGAGGGCAGGGGCAGAGCCAGGTGACATCCCCAGCAGATGGGGACAGATCCAGCGCAGGGGGATGAGCACCAGGGTGGGCTGGCAGGAGTTTTGTGAGATGTGACAGCAGATTTATGGTAACTGGGAGAGTGGCTCTCCCTTCCTGCCTGAGAAAAGCTTCCCCCAGCACTCAGCAGTCCTGGCCTGACTCAGGTTTCAGCATTCAGGTATTGAAGGCACAAGGAGCTGCAGCCTAGGCAGAGGACACTCAAGTCATGAATTAATTCCCACCAATGCCAGAATTTCCTTAATTTTACAGAGATTGTGAAAATATTGTAGCAAATAAACCTGGCTATGAATTAGAGGTTTTTCTACAAAAGGCCTGCCCTTTTTTCTGTGACATTACAGCTGATCCAAGGGACGTTTCTGTATCACAGGAATATTTTCCAGACCCTGTGTTTTCCACTCCAAACCAGCAATTCTTTTCCTTTTGATCATTCACTTCCATGATCCAGCTGGGAGTGTGTGATGATACAGCAGCCCTTCTTTCCAAACTGAAATCTCTCGTTTGGGCTGTCAGTTTGCAGACAATGATCATAAAACCGTGAAGAGGAGCTGAGCCTGGACAGTGGGGTGATCATGGTGGTCACCATCACCACAGAACCCCCAGACTGGTTTGGGCTGGAAAGGACCTTGAAGCCCATCTCATTCCACTCCTGCCAGGCTGCTCCAAGCCCAATGTCCAACCCAGCTTTGAACAGTTTCAGGAATGTTTTATTTTTCAGGACAGTTCTGCACTTAGAAGATCTCCCATCCCCAGGTTTGACCCCTGAATAAACCCAGGCTTAGGAAAGGGGTTTTTTGCAAGGAGAATTGTACAAACACTGGGGACAGCTGAGAGCAGAGGGCTCAGTGTCCCCTCAGAGCAGAGCTCAAACATTTTGGGGCTTCACAGCCCCAAAGAATCCACCCCAAACAACCCTGCAGGAAACTCCCTGCCTTGGGAGCTCCAGGCTCTCAATTCCTCTGGCTGGAGGAATTAAAGCAGAGCTGAGCCTCATCTCTCCCTCTCCCAGCAGAGTGGCAGGAAAGGGGGACAGCACCAAAACCCATCTCTGGCACCCTCAGTGCAAACAGGGAAGTGCTTTGTCCCCATGACCCTGTTTTCAACCACAGGGCATTGCACAACCAGCCTTTTAAAAATAAAACTTCTTTTAAAACACTCTTTTTTTAATGCATTTTTCTTTTACATTATGAGAGGCTAAGTGAAAGCAGCAATTTTTTTTGCCGTATTTTGCTTTAAACCAACGAAACCTAATGTTTATAGCAGTCTAGGAGCTGGAAACCCAACTTGAGAAACACTTAATGTTTAGATCTACTTTGTGGTTGGAAAAAACAACTTTTTAAACGCTCCAGCAAGTGGAAACAGCCACCCCTTGTAAACAAATCTTTAGCATGAAGATATTTCTTAGCAGCGGAAAACCTTAAAGTGCAGGGAGACGAAATTTGTGAGGCATTTCAAAGTGCTCAGAGGCCGCTGGCAGAGCCACGCTCTGTCAGCAGGGACGTCAACCATCGATGCAGATGAAAGAGTTTCCATGCAGGATGCTTTGCTGGATGTTTGTTTCCCACTCCTTTACTGTATTACACACATCACTCACATCCACCTCGGGCTCTGCTTCAAGCCCACGTTACTCCAGTTTCGTGTTTTGGGGTCAGGGAAGTTAAACCAACACAAACAGCGAGGAGCCGGGCAGCAGAACGAGAAATATTGGTTGTTTTCTGCAAGTACAGTAAAATTTCCCAGCCGTGAGATAAAGGCTGCCAGATATTCCAGCAGTGACCTTGGAAAAATAATACAACAACCTGCTCAGGCCATGTTTTGCCTCCAAAACCTCGTTTCAACCCCAGTCATGTGCTCTGGAGCTGCTGCCCTGCCCGTGGGTTGAAGTGTCCCTGAACTCAGCTGTATGGGAAGTTTTTTTCCCAAAGAAACAGTGGAAGTCCCATCACGGGACAATTGAATGTATCCCACTGGCTGCTGGCAGGAAGGATGAACTTTTCCATCCTTTGGGCTTTAAATCTGCTGCCTGCAGGGGCAGGGCCACTTCCCTGGGGAATGCTGCTGGGATGGGACAGCACCTGGGGCTGCCCTCCTGATGTCCCACCATGACAGGAGACTGGGGTCCCCTTCTCCCAAAAGTGGCCAAAAATTGGGAGAAGATCCCATTGAGGTGGGAATCTTTGCACAGCCACCACTCTTGGAATCAGCCAAGGACTGGGAAGAGATTGGTGTCCCCTTCTACCAAAAGCAGCCAAAAATTGGGAAAAACTCCTGTTGAGGTGGGAAATTTGCACCAAAAATTGGGAAAAGCTCCTCTTGAGGTGGGAATCTGCACAATCAGCAGTGACAAAATCAGCCAAAATTGGGAAAAGCTACCATTGAGCTGGGAGTCTTTGCACAACCACCAATCACAAAATCAGCCAGAAACTGGGAAGAGATTGGTGTTTCCTTCTCCCAAAGGCAGCCAAAAATTGGGAAAAGCTCCTCTTGAGGTGAGAATCTGCACAATCAGCAGTGACAAAATCAGCCAAAATTGGGAAAAGCTACCATTGAGATGGGAATCTTTGCACAGCCACCACTCATGGAATCAGCCAAAATCTGGGAAGAGATTGGTGTCCCCTTCTCCCAAAAGGCAGCCAAAAATTGGGAAAAGCTCCTGTTGAGGTGAGAATCTTTTCACAGCCACCACTCACAAGCAGCCAGGATGGGAAGAGGTTGGTGTTCCCTTCTCCCAAAATCGGCCAAAAACTGGGACAAGCTCCTGTTGAGGCAGGAATTTTGCACTGTCAGCAGTCACAAAATCAGCCAAAATTGGGAAAAGCTACCATTGAGATGGGAATCTTTGCACAACCACCACTCATGGAATCAGCCAAGGACTGGGAAGAGATTGATGTTTCCTCCTCCCAAAAACGGCCAAAAACTGGGAAAAGCTTCCGTTGAGGTGGGAATATTTGCACAGCCAGCAGTCACAAAAGTGGCCAAAATCTGGGAAGAGATTGGTGTTCCCTTCTCCCAAAACCAGCCAAAATTGGGAAAAGCTCCAGTTGAGGTGGGGATATTTGCACAGCCACCAGTCACAAAATCAGCCAAAAACTGAGAAGAGATTGATGTCTCCTTTTCCAAAACATAGCCAAAAATTGGGAAAAGCTCCCTTTGAAATGGGAATTTTGCACAGCCACCACTCATGGAATCAGCCAAAAACTGGGAAGAGATTGATGTCTCCCTTCTCCAAAAATTGGCCAAAAACTGGGGAAAGCTCCTGTTGAGATGGGAATTTTGCACCAAAAATTGGGAAAAGCTTCTGCTGAGGTGGGAATTTTGCACCAAAAATTGGGAAAAGCTCCCTCTGAGATGGAAATTTGCAAAGCCATGCCTCCCAAGCATGGGAAGAGGTGGGATTTGGGCAGCACCAAAGGGATGCTGTGGCAGCCAGGTGCCCGTGGGTCCCTCACCCCAAACCAGGTGCTCACGTCATAAAAGTGGCCAAAAACTGGGAAGAGACTGGTGTCCCCTTCTTCCAAAAGCAGCCAAAAACTGGGAAAAACTCCTCTTGAGGTGGGAATCTCCAGAGTCAGCAGTCACAAAAGTGGCCAAAACCTGAGAAGAGATTGATGTCCCCTTCTCCGAAACTTAGCCAAAAATTGAGAAAAGCTCCTGCTGAGGTGGGAATTTTGCACCAAAAATTGGGAAAAGCTTCTGCTGAGGTGGGAATTTTGCACCAAAAATTGAGAAAAGCTCCTGCTGAGGTGGGAATTTTGTATCAGAAATTGGGAAAAGCTCCTGTTGAGATGGAAATTTTGCACCAAAAATTGGGAAAAGCTCCTGTTGAGATGGAAATTTGCACAGCCATCCCTCCCAAGCACGGGAAGAGGTGGGATTTGGGCAGCACCAAAGGGATGCTGTGGCAGCCAGGTGCCCGTGGGTCCCTGAGCCCAAACCAGGTGCCCGTGGGTCCCTCACCCCAAACCAGGTGCTCACGTCACAAAAGTGGCCAAAAACTGGGAAAAACTCCTCTTGAGGTGGGAATCTCCAGAGTCAGCAGTCACAAAAGTGGCCAAAACCTGAGAAGAGATTGATGTCCCCTTCTCCGAAACTTAGCCAAAAATTGAGAAAAGCTCCTGCTGAGGTGGGAATTTTGTATCAGAAATTGGGGAAACCTCCTGTTGAGACAGAAATTTTGCACCAAAAATTGGGAAAAGTTCCCTCTGAGATGGAAATTTGCACAGCCATCCCTCCCAAGCACGGGAAGAGGTGGGATTTGGGCAGCACCAAAGGGATGCTGTGGCAGCCAGGTGCCCGTGGGTCCCTCACCCCAAACCAGGTGCCCGTGGGTCCCTGACCCCAAAGGAGGTGCCAGGGCTGCTGGTGAAGCTGGGAGCACACGCAGTGTCCAGCACTCTGCTCCTGCTGGGTCATTTCCTCCGAAACAATTGCGGCTTTGATCCCGTTCTGTGAGCCAGGACCCGCCGCTGTTCTCACTGGGCGCCCTCGGCGGGGCTAAAAAAAAAGCAAAAAAACCCCCTGAGGCACCAACAATGAGCGAGGAGAAGCCGCTGCCGCTGACTCAGCCCCTGCCCCAGGTTAGGTAATTTCCTTGCATAAATCTCTTTTCAAGGAGGGCTTTAAACAGACCTTAACCAGGACCAGACTTCTCTCCCCTGGATTTGATCCTGAGGAAATACCTGATAATAAACAAATACCTTGCTGGGATCCTCAGCCTTGCCAGGAATGACAGTTGATTTAAAAATCAAATTTTTTTTTCATTTTTCCTCTTCTGTTTTCTCACTTTATTCTTAGGAAAAAAAATAAAAACTCCAAGGAAATTGCAGCCATCCAGGGCTAGGAAGGTGTTGCAGAACAAACAAGCCCCAGCAAGGGCAGCATCTGTGGTGGGATCTCATTTCAGGGCTGCTTGTCCTCACTTTCCAAACACCTCCACTGCTGCCTCATTTAACATTTCCATTTGGATTTGGAGCAGCATTTGGACATCTCCAGGATGGTTTTAAAGATAACAAAGCTCATCAAGATTCAGTGATGCATCCTGTAGGACTTGAGTACATGGGGCTATGGCTTGGCTGCTCTTGAGTCTGATTTTCTAAGAAAATGCATCTGAAAATCCAACTCAAGGTGTGCAAAGGACTTTACATCCTTACCAGCTGGGCAGAGCCCCCTGGGTGTGATTCCAGTTTGTCTCCCCTGAACTCCCCCAGCAATTTCCCATGGAAAAAGGAAAATTTCCTGCCCCAAAATTCCATCCCAGCTCACTCCCACACCAGCCAGTTTCAGGGATGGGTTGAGTTCTTGACCCCATTTTTTGTGTTGCTGCTAAAGTTTGTAAATTCTCAGAATATGAGACCAAATAGATTAGGGATTATCACCATAATGGCCCAATAATCCATGGAAAATCTGTTTATATTTGGTGACCAGCAGGGAACAGCTGAAAAGAGGGAATGCCCCTCATCCCATCTCTCCTCAGCTCACAGGTGAGGAGGGGCACTGCCATAGCTCAGGTCAGTTATCCACAGACTTGGGGATGTGTGGGGTTTTTACATCCCTGAGGACTTGTCCTGGCAAGAAAAACTTCAGCCAAGCTCTTAAAAAATGGCTGTGCCTCTGCCATGAGGCACAAAGATATCAGTGCCTTATGGTTGCTCTGATTTTTATATTCCTTTTTTTCTTGCTGGTGATATCAGGTAAAATTTAATTTTTTTAGTCCAGAGTTTAGAGATTTTTTTAGGAAAGAGAGACCATTTTCTGGACCTCATGTGAGAGCTTGATGCTCATGACCCTTTTGGAAAAGCAGATTCCTGCAAAAGAGCCTCAGCCAAGTTAAGGGACTTGTTCTGGGATACCTGAAATGTGTCGTGTCCATCAGCAAGGCACAACTTACATCACCTGCCAGGAACTCAGCCTTCATCTGCAGATCAGAAAATTGCCTAAATCTGTGATTTAATTGAGTCAAGTTTTTAGTTCTGACTTCCTGTGCTTAACCCTTGGATCACTCCTGGAGTTTCGTGTCACAGCCGTGTCCGTGTCAGTGCCTGGGAGATAAAGTTTCCTCCAACAAATGGTTTATTATTCCCCATAAGGGATTAGCAGAGGTGTTTAAACCCCTGTGGTTGTATCTGCTTTGAGGATTAAGGGGATTTTGGAGCAGTGATATCACTGGGCTTCAGTGCAATTTATGTGGTGGTAAAAAGACATGAAGCTGGAAGGTGATGTCAGAGTGGTGCTTGGGATGGGTGGGGGAGTGGGGTCTGTCTGAATCCTGTCCAGAAGTGATCCCACTATCAGGGAGGAGGAACTGCACTCTCTTTGATTTAAATCAAGCTCCCTCATAAATTTCCACACCAGTGCCTTGGCATTCAGTGGAGTTTGCGAGTTGTTCACACAGGGTCGGGCAGGTAAAAGCTCCCTGGCACAAACTCTGTTATGTTTCTATCAAAGATCCAGCCTTTATCCTTTGATTTGCCTCTGTCAAAAAAAAAGATAAACCCCACATTTCTCAAACCAGTTTAATTCCCAACAGGGTTTATGTGTCTAAGAGGTTTCCCTGACAGTGCGTGCGATTAAAAGAAGAATCATTTAGGAAAAAACATATCAGTAATGTGATCCTTCATTTGGGTCTGTGCCTCAATTACATCCATTCCATTCTGACTTTCTGCCCAGGTTCCAGTGGAAAATTCTTTTTTTTTCCATTTAAAAAAACTCCACTTTTTTCTCTGAAGGCAACCAAACCAGCAGTTTTTATTTCTCCCTCTCTGTTTTATCCAGCTATGAGCACCATGGTTTTTACTTAATTCCCTTTCTCTCCTAATCTGGTTTTATACCTTCTAGTGGGGACAAAGATGCTCTTGGTGATGTTTTAGGTTGATCAAAGCCAATTCCAGATTTTTTTTCCTCCTTTCTTTGGTCACCAAAGCTCTGGGCTCAAACATGTTGGTTTAGGAGTTGTTTGCAGGTCTTTCCATCTCCTAAATTAATGTTGGGTTCAAAATAAAGTTTGTGCTTTTGAACTTTGCCTCTTAGATGTGACAGCACAACTCTCAACAACCACTTTGCTCCCTGAGCAAGAAAACACCCAGGTTTAAAAGAACAACCACTTGCATTTCTTCTTTAATCCTTCCAAAATAATTTAAAAAAAAAAACAAAAAAGCTGTGTTTAGATTGATTACTGTGGATGTCTCCCATGATCATTAGAAGCAGTTGGAAAGCCAAGAAAGCTCTCAGTGATTGCTGCAGGGCTGCCAGGTCCTGTCTGTGCTGAGTGAGAGGAGGGCTGGGGTGCCTGTGCTGCGTGGTGTGAGCAGAGCTCGGAGGTGCTGCAAGGAAAAACTCCACCACACCCTTTCATCCCCTCCAAAACAAACATGAAAGCAAGCAGAAGTGGATATCTTCTCTATTGCTTTTCACTGTGCCTTTTTGAAGATGTGAACTAGGAAGATTTCCTGTAATTACATGCAATAGCTGGAGGGGGAAAACAGCGAATGAAAGTCAGAAAAATTAATTTGTTTAAATCTGTCACTAAGGCTTGCACGAGCCAACCTGTAAATAACTCCTCAGCTGAAGCAGCTTTGTTTGCATAACTCAGCTCAAACCCCACAGAGCTGAGGGACCCAGCATTTTCCCCCTCACTCCTTGCACATGAGGTGTTATTTGAGCCACTATTATTCTGTAAAGCTGCCTCTGTGGCACAGCCCTGGGATGAAACAGCTCCAGTGCCAGCCTAAAATCAGCACCAAAGGCATTGGGCTCTCAGTGCTGCATTCCCTTCCCACAGCTGGGATGGGGTTTGGCTGCTGAGCACCAGTTAAGAACATCAGCCTGTGGTTCTGGGCCATTTCACAAAGTGCAGCACCTTTGGCTCAGGGGAGGAATGATCCCAGTGCTCCCTCCCAGCACCTCCACCCCAGTTATCCCACCAGGATGGGAATCCCACCAGGATGGATATCCCACCAGGATGGATATCTCACCAGGATGGATATCTCACTAGGATGGATGCCCCACCAGGATGGATATCCCAGCAGGATGGATATCCCACCAGGATGGGAAGCCCAGCAGGATGGATATCTCACCAGGATGGGAATCCCACCAAGATGGGAATCCCACCAGGATGGGAATCCCACCAGGATGGATATCTCACCAGGATAGATATCCCACCAGGATGGATATCCCACCAGGATGGGAATCCCACCAGGATGGGAATCCCACCAGGATAGATATCCCACCAGGATGGATATCCCACCAGGATGGGAATCCCACCAGGATGGGAATCCCACCAGGATGGATATCTCACCAGGATGGATATCCCACCAGGATGGGAATCCCACCAGGATGGATATCTCACCAGGATGGATATCTCACCAGGATGGATATCCCAGCAGGATGGAATCCCACCAGGATGGAATCCCACCAGGATGGGAATCCCACCAGGATGGATATCTCACCAGGATGGATATCCCACCAGGATGGATATCCCACCAGGATGGATATCTCACCAGGATGGATATCTCACCAGGATGGATATCCCAGCAGCTTCCTCAGGACCCTGAGCTTTGCCATCACCATCTGCAGGTGGCAGGAGAATGAGGGCGAGAGAGGCAAAGTGTCCCAGGAGCCACCATGGGGCTGCTGGGGGTGGCAGTGCCACCATGGGACCCCTCCTGTCCCACTGTCCCTCCTGTGGGATCAGGTGCTGCTCCTGGGAAGGGTGGAGAGGGCTGATATCCCACGGTTTTGGGATGGGTCATCCATCAAAGAGGTGATTTTGGGTCAAGGAAAATGCAACCCAGAGAACAGGAGACATGGGAGGACAGAGGGAAAGTGTCTCTGGTTTTTCATAGTCACTTTGAAGGGCTCCAGAATCAATTGTTGTTTCAAAAAATCATCACAGGAAGTTCAGGTGCTGGAGGAGCAGCCAGAGCCAATTTCTCTGGTATTTATCCCATGGAAAATACTCCTCATATCCTGGGAGACTGAGCTGGTCCCAGCTGGTCCAGCTGGTCTGGAGGCATTTCTGCAAGCCTGACCTATTAAATTTTTTGGTTATTTGTTTGTTTATTGTTATTTCACAACAAATCCTTCCCTGAGGCATTTGGGCAGCCAGCACAGGGGGAATGGAGAAATTTCATTTTGTTTTCAGGTGGGGCAGGCAGAGATTCTTTACTGTCAGATTTCACTGTGTTAGATATCACCAAAAAAAAACAACTTAGAGAAATTATAATTCAACAGAATCCCAGCTCAACAGCAGAAAAATTTCAAATATCCAGATTCTCTAGATTTAGGAAAATAAGTCAAAGGCCCTGTTTCCTTTGGTGAACATTTTTAAAATCTCTAAACCTCTTGAGTTTTAATCCCAGAATAACTCCTGAAGTACAGGGACACTTCTCTTTTTTAATCTCATCAATAGCTCCAGGCACAGATTCATTCTGGGGAAATCTGAGAGGCTGCCTCAGGTTCAGAAAAGTGATGGGCAGTTGGCATCTTTGTCCTGCTAAAATCACCCTCCAAACTCCACTCAGCCATGGAGACCCCATAAATTTTGATGGGGCTGATGAGAACCAGGGCATGTTTCAGAGGAGGAGGAATTCTGACTCCAACATTTCACCTCCAGGTCATACAGAGCAGTGTCACAACAAAGAATTGTCCTAAAACTTTCCATCATTTAAGGATCATGTCAGCTCTGCTGAAATATGAATAAACTTTTTAGGGGCTTTTTGTGTCCTAAATAAGTTTGACCAAATATATGTTGGCAACAGCAATGCTGCACTCACTGCAAGATTTTTTTTTTCTGCTGATAACACTGTAAAATCTTCCCCACATAAAATCTTCTGCAGGTTTGACTTCTAATGGAATAAAAAAAAAAAAAGCCACCATATTCCTAAATTTATTAAGAGATTCCTGAGTTTCTTACTGGCTTTTTGCAGGGTTAAAGGTTGATCAATATTTTAGACAACCTAAAGCCCATTTCAGCTTGAGTGTGTTTGGAATGACGAGTTCCAGAGTTAATGTGGGGTGAGGGTGAAGCTGGAAAGCTGCAAGTGAAGTTCAGCTTGTTATTAGAGGGCTGAAAATATATGGAGGGAAAATCTATCATATTCATTTTCCACATGATTTCAAAGTTTAAAAAAAAAAAAAAAAGAAACCACTTAGAGTTAAAGCTCTGAAAAAAAGATCACCTCTAATTCCATAAGTTATGGGCCTATAAATCAGTCAAATAATACAGAGCTGGCCACCAGGCAAATATATCTTTGAGCAGCAATAACTGAGAAGGGAGATTCTCTTATTCAAGAGTTGTTCATAATTCACTATAATTGGTGGGAAAGTGAGAGCTGAGACAACTTAATTCATTCACAATTGCTGATGTTATTATTTCAGAATAAAAATAGTGACTTGGATGAAAACCATCTGGTGTCAACAGAAACCATCACTGGTCAAGCACCAGCTTGGGACAGGGGGATGGTGTATGGAACTGAAAGTTTGGGGGGTTCCAGCTCAGGTATAAATTCAGTTTTTAATAAAAATCGTGGTGTGGAGAGTTTCTTCAGGTGTCTTTAGCTGATTTTTGTGTTTTTACAGAGTTTTGAGGCTTTGGTCGTGAGTAATTTGTGTGGTGTGAGTGACAGGGCTGTGAGGAGGAGCTCCTGAAACTCCAGGGGGAGAAAAGTCTTGGGATGTTTT
This sequence comes from Luscinia megarhynchos, assembly GCA_034336665.1. Lineage (NCBI taxonomy): Eukaryota > Metazoa > Chordata > Aves > Passeriformes > Muscicapidae > Luscinia > Luscinia megarhynchos. Next base: position 2,302,337 of record CM067580.1, read on the forward strand.
GGGATTTCTCCAGTTGGAGTATCCCGAGCTGGATGATGACTTTTAGGAGGGGATTATCAGCAGGAGGGTGGCACTTTGTTATCCACCCCAGGCTCTGCTCATTCTCCAGCATCCAGAGGAGAAAAAAGCCAGAGCTCCTTTCTCTGTGCTCTAAATGTCCCTGGAGAGCAGCGTGGGACATTTTCTGGGGCTGACTGTGGGTTCACAAGTTTTAAAAATCCCCTTTTTAGGGGCTCCTGGCTCACCTGATTCTCCTCAGAACTTCAGAGCAAACCTTGGAGGGGAGGGGGCAGCTCATTGACACTTTGGATTTTAATCTGCAGCCAAAACAGGAATAAAAGAGGATAAAAAATGAAAAAAAAAAAAAGATCCTTGCACATGGTTTTTGTAGGAGCAGCTGGAGCTGGTGGCTGAGGGAGCCCAAACCAGTGGGAGCCCAGTTGTGACTGGGATCCCTGAGTGTCCTGTGTGGGTGTGGGGTTTGTGTGAGCTGCTCCCCAGCCCTTGGGGGCCTGGCTGTCAGCACTGCCATCAAATGTGTGTCCCCACATCAAAGCCCTGCTGACTTCCTGCTCAGGAAAACAAGGCAAAACAGATTTCTCACTGTGTGCTCTTTATTTTAATGTAGTTTTGGTGTTTGAATGATTCTTTTTCCCTAGGAGAAAGCCCGAGGGGGCTGGTTTGTTTTGTCAGGAAATGAGGATGAGTTTACTCGGGTGCTGTCTCATTTTCACCCCAGGTGCCCCAGAGCAAGGGCTGAGGCTGCTGCTGGAGCTGGGACAAAGCTGCTGCTCTGGGAGAGGTTCTGAGAGCTCTGCAGGGATGGAGGCACTTGTAAGGGGGATGTTGCTGCTAGAAATTAGGTATTTTTAGACAAAAAGTAGCAAAGCATCCCAAATTTAAATATCCCAAATCAAACTGCACTTTTAACAAGTTTCTTCACACTCTCGTCCCTCCCCTGCCCTTCTGGAGAGATGAGGCTGAGCTCTTTGTGTGGGTGAAGTTTTCAGTGACTGTCTCACAGGCTGCCTGGACATCCCCAGGCCTTTAGGGCTCTGCCTTGCTCGTGGATTTACAAATTATATCTGATTCCTTAGGCATGAGCAGCCATTAGTGCCAAAAGTGATCCCCAAAATCATGGAATGGTTTGGGTTGGAAGGGATCTTAGAGCCACAGGCAGAGACACTTTCCACTGTCCCAGGCTATTCCAAAGCCCATCCAGCCTGGCCTTGGACACTTCCAGGGATTAGGAACCCCCAAACAGGGTCACCCTACAGATTTTGGACTGAAAACTGAAGTTACAGCAGCACCAGCTCTTACTGAGCAGCAGGAGGAAACCAACAAATTCCAACTTTATCCGGTTTTATTTTCCTTTGGGCTCAGGTGTGCAAAGTCCCTGAGCATCACTGCCTGTGCCCAGTGATGTCACAGAGAGTGACAACAGCCAGGGCTCACAACATGGGGGACTCAGCCCCAGCTTAGTCACAGAGAGCAAAGCAGCCTTTCAGAAGGATTCTGTTTGGTGCTCAGGGGTGAATCACAGCACAGATAATTTCCGAAGCAATTTCAGCTGGAAGGGCAGCAGTGATTGAGCACAGGCAGGGGCAGACAGGAACACTTCCCCTGCTCTTCAGCTCTCAGTGTTTGCTGGGTTGTTTGCACAGATAAACCAAAGGGCAAAGCAGCAGGCACCCTTGGGGACAGGACTGGAGGGTTTCAGGCACAGGGGAAGTGTGGCTTCATCATCCCAACCCAGCTCGCTATGACATTCCATTCACAGGCAGCTCTGGGATGCTGCACTTCTTGACTTGCACATTTGCTCTTTTCTTGTAAGGACTCAGAAAAATGGCTCCTCAACCATTTGTCTCTCTTCATCTAGTGATAAAGCTGTAGGGGGTTTTTGGTTTACATCCACAGACCCCTGACCTGGCACCAGTTACCAAATCTGCAGCAGCATCAACTTCTGGAGTTAAAATTCAGGAAATTTGAAAGATGCCAAATCTGTCCCAGTTTAATTTGATTTTTTTTCCCATGCATTCTAGTGATAAGAGCCTTAAAGAACAGCCTGAAAACTTCCAGCTTGAGATAGAGGCTTTGCCATAAGACTTTAGAGAAAAAGGGGGAAAAAAGGGAAACAAAGTGAGAACGAGCCAGGGGATTGAGGGAGTTAAGGGACCTGCAGCTCGAGCTGCTCTCGAGGGAGACAGGAAAGCTGCAGAGATTTGGCAACGAGCACAGATCCCAAAAATTAGCTCATAGTACATAATTATCCTGCAGGCTGCTCCCGGTGCCAGCACCTTAATATCTGTGATTGTTGTGCTCTGGAGTCATGTAGGAAACAGAGTCTCAGTCAATTGCATTCCCATGCCCAGGGCTCCATGTCACTGCCCGCTCCACAATGAAACCCACCTGGCATTGTGTGGGGAATGAGTAACAATTCCTGTGTGAAAGGGAGGAGGGACAAACGCCAAGAACTCTCTCAGGAGCTGAAGTCAGCGGGGCTGGCACAGCTCTGTGCCCTGAGTCAGTGCCCTGGCTGCTGGGCCAGCCCCGGCCTGCCATGGCCACCCACGGCCTGCCACGGCCTGCCACGGCCCCTGGGCCGCTCCAGAGCTGGCCACGGGGTTTGTGTGAGCTGCACAACTCCTAAACTGCTCCAGAAATGTCCATGGGGTTTGTGTGGAGCTGCACAACTCCTAAACTGCTCCAGAGCTGGCCACGGGGTTTGTGTGAGCTGCACAACTCCTAAACTGCTCCAGAGCTGGCCACGGGGTTTGTGTGAGCTGCACAACTCCTAAACTGCTCCAGAAATGTCCATGGGGTTTGTGTGAGCTGCACAACTCCTAAACTGCTCCAGAGCTGGCCACGGGGTTTGTGTGGAGCTGTTCACCCCTAAACTGCTCCAGAGCTGGCCACGGGGTTTGTGTGAGCTGCACAACTCCTAAACTGCTCCAGAAATGTCCATGGAGTTTGTGTGGAGCTGTTCACCCCTAAACTGCTCCAGAGCTGGCCACGGGGTTTGTGTGGAGCTGCACAACTCCTAAACTGCTCCAGAAATGTCCACGGGGTTTGTGTGGAGCTGCACAACTCCTAAACTGCTCCAGAAATGTCCACGGGGTTTGTGTGGAGCTGCACAACTCCTAAACTGCTCCAGAAATGTCCACGGGGTTTGTGTGGAGCTGTTCACCCCTAAACTGCTCCAGAGCTGGCCACGGGGTTTGTGTGGAGCTGCACAACACCTAAACTGCTGCAGAAATGTCCACGGGATTGGGGGGAGCTGTTCCATTCCTAAACTGCTCCAGAGCTGGCCACAGGGTTTGTGTGGAACTGTTCCATTCCTAAACTGCTCCAGGAATGTCCACGGGGTTTGTGTGGAGCTGTACAACTCCTAAACTGCTCCAGAGCTGGCCACGGGGTTTGTGTGGAGCTGTTCATTCCTAAACTGCTCCAGGAATGTCCACGGGGTTTGTGTTGAGCTGTTCACCCCGAAACTGCTCCAGGAATGTCCACGGGGTTTGTGTGGAGCTGTTCATCCCTAAACTGCTCCAAAAATGTCCACAGGGTTTGTGTGGAGCTGCTCCATTCCTAAATTCCAAAAAAAGTGTCCTCAGGTGTTGTGTGGAGTTGCACAATTCCTAAACTTTTCGAAAAAGTGTCCTCAGACTTTGTGTGGAGCTGCCCCACTCCTAAATTCCTCAAAAAGTGTCCACAGGGTTTGTATCGAGGTGCTCAACTCCTAAACTTCTCCAAAAGTGTACACAGGCTTTGTGTGGAGCTGCTCAATTCCTAAATTCTTAAAAAATATGTCCACAGGCTTTGTGTCAAGCTGCTCAACTCCCAGACTTCCCCAGAAATGTCCACGGGGTTTGTGTGGAGCTGCTCCATTCCTCAGCTCCTCAAAAAGTTGTCCCCAGGCTTTTTGTGGACCTGCCCTACTCCTAAGTTCCTTCAAAAATGCATCCATGGGATTTGTATGGGGGTGCTCAATTCCTAAATTCCTCTAAAAGGTGTCCACAGTGTTTTGTGGAGCTGCCCAACTCCCAGATTCCTCAAAAATTGTCCTCAGGCTTTGTGTGGAGCAGCTCAATTCCTGAGTTCTTCAAAAATATGTCCACAGGGTTTGTATGAAGTTGCACAACTCCTAAACTTCTCCAAAAAGTGTCCACGGGGTTTGTGTAGAGCTGTTCATCTCCTAAACTGCTCCAAAAATGTCCATGGAGTTTGTGCACTGCAATGCCCAAGGCCAAAAAAAGAGTTTTAGGGGGAAGAAAAAAAAAAAAGTGTAGAAGGGTTTCATCCCCTGTGACAGCACTGGGAGCAAACCCTGGCTCATCCCTGCACAGCCTGGATGGAACAACCACACATGAACAGAACAACTCTGATGGCGAAAAAAAAACCCAAAAAAAAGGGATTTTCCCATGGCACTGGAAATGCTAAAGACATTTTGAAGACATTTTGCCTGCAGAGATGCTCGAGGTGATGCCCAGAGCTCCCTGAGATCCCTCGTGGGCTCTCCAGGGAAAGGCAGCAGCGTGGTGGCAGCTGAGTGGGGGTGATTAAGGGCAGGACATGCCTTGGGATTGAGGATTTCTTATTTCCACTGAATTCCTGTTTATAGGCCGGCTGCATTTCCCCCTGTTTGAACTCCTTCCTCCCGCTGCTGGCACTGAGGGGGAATTAAAAACTTCCTCTGAGCAAACCTCTGTATTTAAACGAGCTGCTGCTGTGCCCTGCAGGCACAAACCCGCCAATAAATGGCATTTTGCTAAAGGGAGGATGCAGGAAAAGCCCTTTCCTGGCATCACCGCCAAAGGCTGGGGTCTTCTCCCGCTGCAGCAGGGCAAGGCTGCTGTGCACAACCAGAATTTGGAGATTGGAGCTCTTTTTCCACAAGAGAAGGAGCCTGAGCATGACTGACACTCATCTCCTGGACCTCCCCAAATCTTCCCCAAACCTCCCCAGCCCCAAACTGTTGTGAGCAGTGCAGGGAGGGAGGGAGGAGGTGGCAGCTCTGGGGTTTTTGGGTGTTTTGTTTTGTTTTGTATTGTATTGGTTTTTTGTTGCTTGTTTTTTTTTTTTTTCCTGTATTTAATTACAGCACATCCAAATCTTCAAACAGGATTTTTTTTTAATCAGACCTGAAGTGTTTTATTTTGCTGGCCAAAACTGTCCGTGGTATGTGTGGCATCTCACTTATTTACTCACTGAGCACCCTGATATTCCAACAAAAGCAGGAAGTCACGATGCTCTGCCGGCTAATTAATCAATCCCGCTGCTCTATTAGCAACCTTAAAGGAATTCTGAGGCAGCCCCAAAGCTCTGATCTGCCGCATTTGCGTAAATGATCATGGCTGATCATATTTACATCTCCCCATTAATTAACAAATTACTGGTGTGAGACGCCCCGGGGTGTTTGGGGAGATCCTCGCAGCTCCGGCACCTTCCACGGGCGCTTTTCTGGGCAGAGCACACAGCAGGGAGGGTTTCTGCCGTGGGAAAGGTTCGTTCTGTGATTCTTGCACTTGTCACTTGGTCTGGAAGCAGTTTGGAGGTGGCTGGATGAGCTCGGGAGATGGGAGAGGTTCAGCAGAGCAGCAGTGGGGGGATAAAAGCAGCTTGAGTAAATGGTGATGCCTCAGCATTTCAGCTTTTATATTTTTCATATATTCATAATCCTGCAGTTCTTCAGTGCATAACTCTAAACTCCAACCCAGTGTGAGCTGCTGCTCTCCCAGTTTGGGCAGACACAACAATTCCTCTCCTGGGCTGGGAATCAAGGACACCTCACTGCCTCAGAGATGGAAACAGAAGTGATTGGGAGAGCAAATTTGGGGTAAATGACTTCATTACCTGAAGCTGTAATTGGGAGATTGACCCCCAATACACAAATGGACCAAACTTATAAAAGTGTGAAAACCCATTGTCCATTTTGGATGGGGCTTCATCTGCTCTAAATGTACCTGAATGCCCTTCAATAAATAGAACTGCTTTTTATGCCCTTAATTCTGTCTGGCCTCTGTCTGGCATCAATGGAGCCTTTAAAAAAATCCTTTATCCAAATCTTTTATAAAGATGTTCTGTGGGAGGATGGCAGGTGGCTGGAGGGCTGACTGGGTGCTGTGCAGGGCACTTTGGGGTGAGCACAGGCTGCATTTGCTCATGTCCAAATCCAAAAACACCAGAAGTTTATGTCCAAAAAGGAGACAGAGGAGACCTGTAATTTTATTTGAATAAAGGGAGAGGCCATGGGGCATTCCCCTGGGGTGTCTCTCAGATTTTTGGAGGATGCAGCCTGCTTTTTATCCCAATTTCCCTCTCTTTCCCTGAGGTACTTGAGAGGCACAGACTGCCCAAACACCTGATACCTGAGATTCCCCTCTAATGCACAACCCTCTGCTTTCATTTTTAATTCTTATAGAATTCATTGTTTTTCCCCATTGCTTCTTTCATCTTCCAATATCCAATTTCATTTATCAGCAAGCCCACAGTTTGTTAGTAAAGGCAAATATCTTTTTCCATTCATCAATCAGTGAAATCCATCCCATTGTTTCTTTTATCTCTCAGTGCTGGTTTTATCTCCCAGCAGACCCACAGCTCGTTTGTAAAGACAAATCCAACATTCCTCTCACTCAGGGGTCAGAGCATTGTCCCATCCCATGCAGAAAGCCACCAGCCCCTGCTGCCTGTCCCAGAGCCCTGTTTTAGGGTGGATTTGGGGTGAAGCCCAGCTCTGCCCCAGCCCTTGGGGTCTGGCTGTGCCCTGCCTGCACAGGGGGACAGGCAGCCTGTCCCCACTGTTCCAGTGTCACAGGGTGGGTCATGGCCCCAGTATCAATCCAAAAATATCCTACAGACATCTGTCCAGAGCCTCAGAGCCACGAGGTGACTTCACAGGAGCCAGCACAAATGCTTCCCTCTCAAAGAGCCTCCCTGCCCTGTCCCTCACAAATGAACACGCTCCGTTCATTTCCAAGAACTGCTTCTGTTCACTGGAGGCTTGAGTGGTGCTTGAGTTTATTTTTGCTGAGTGGCTCAAGCCTGTTGTGCTTGTCCTTCCTCGATGCTTCAGGGCAGCAGATTTGCAAACAGCTGTAAAGGGAGGTTTGCACTGCCACAGGAGAGGCTGAGCTGCAGAGGCCAGGCAGGGCTCACAGAACATCCTGTGCCACTTCAGCTTGTTTGGAGCTGTGGCTCTGAAGGGCAAAGCCAGGGCAGTGGGAGGGCAGAGCCTGGGGCCAGCTCGCTCCATTCACCCTCTGGGAAGTGTCCAGCTTGTCCCAGTTTGTCCCAGCCCTGTCCCAGTTTGTCCCAGCCCTGTCCCAGCCCTGTCCCCCAGCTGGGCCGTGCTGCTCCCTCTCTGGCTGCCCACCACCCTCATGCTCTCTGGAAAAGGGGCTTTTTTGGGGTGAAGATGTACAGAGCTCCTTGAATGAGACTTTTAATCCAAGGGAAAATAAAACCCATCCAGTTGTGAGCTGCTGTTTCTCTCCCCTTCTCCTCTCTTGTCCCCCCCCAATTATTTTCCTCACAGAGGGAGGCCCTGATGAGTTTTATTTGTCATTCCAAGACACTTTATTGACATCAGCAGGGCTGGTGGCTTAATGAACACCACTGCTGAGCATGGGATCCACATCATCTCATGAGTTTGCTGTTTCCAGCAGATTTATCCCATTGATTTCTGTCTGCCTGGGGACAGGGAGAGCTGGGCCAGACCCCAGAGCCACGTGGCAATGGGAGCTGCTGGTTTCACTGGTCCAGACAGAGGACAGCCATGCCCAGGGATGTTCCAGCAGCTGTTAGGAGGAGAATCCACATGGAATCAGCAGTTTTTAAAAAAAAGTTAACCCAGCATGGACATCCCTGCTCCTATAAAACAGCCCTGGGTGCTGCAATTTGTTGGGAGCTTCCTCCAGTGACAGCAAAGGCCAGTGAGTGAATGAATGAATGAATGAATGAATGAATGAATGAATGAATGAATGAATGAATGAATGAATGAATGAATGAATGAATGAATGGCTTTCTATTTGCTGTGTGTGCCCGTGGGGTTTCTCAGATAATACCCAGTTATATCCAGTTATATTCCTCATCCACACAATAAAACTTTAAGCCAGGCTTGGTGGAACTGCTCCTTCCAGGACAAGGATGTCTGAGATTTTGGTTTTTTTAAATCCCCTGAAGTAAAACAAGTTATTTGGACATCTGTCCATCCTGACCCAGGTCAAGATGCCCCTCAGCCCCTGGTGAGATGTTTGCAGCATCCAAAAACCTGAATTTGCAGCCATGTGCCATTAAAAGACCATGGAGAATCTCCAGAACAGGAAAAGAAAAAGGCAAAGAAATGGGGAAAAAGTGGAAAGAAAGGGCACTAAACTGGAGCAAAGCCTGGCTTTGGTCTGAGGAGCTTTGTGCCAGAAGCTCCTGCCCAGCACCACTGTGCAAATGGGAACAGTGTAAAATTTTTTCCCTACTAATGGCCATGTGAAAAGCTTGATTTTTGACTCTGCCAAAGACAGGATGGGAATCCTCTTATGAGGATTAAACTTTCAGGGAAAAAAAGATAGTTCTCTTCTAAGAAAAGCTGTGCTCTTGGCTTGTAATGCAGGTAATTAGTTATAAAACACCAGGCAGCCAGTTCCTCTGCTGGGGTGAGAAGCAGATAGAGACAAATTTGGTGAATTTGCTGTGATTTGGGTTCAATCTCTCATACATAACTCCTGATTAAGTTCTATTTTCCTCATAGGATTATTAGTTTAGCCCTTTATTCTGCCACTGTGCAATCTTTCCCAAACTGCTCAGCTCCTGATCCTGAGCATCACTTGCTGGTCAGCACAGAACATACTTTTGGCCAGGAGCCAGGGCCTTTTCCCAATGACATGGGGGCAATTTGGATTTCACCTCGATTACAGAATCTCTTTGCATTCTCTGCTTTATTGCATAATGGAGATGTGATCCTCCTCTGGAGTCAGCTGAGCAATTTCCAAGGGATAGCAGTTGGATCTCCCACTTCTTTGACTCTGCTTCCAAGGCAGAGTGGATTTCATGGGGTGTAAAACCCAAACACCAGCTCTGTCCTTTGGATTTTGCTGCACAATCCTTCCTGTGGGTTGGTGGAAGTGCTCTGTGAGGGGTTTGGAGGCTGTGGTGGTCTTTTGGGATGGTAAAACTGTGGTAAAAGGAGGAGTTGGAGAGCTGTGAGGAGGTGACAGAGCTGAAAACCAAGGCACAGAGCCCAGCAGAGCCTGGTGGCTGTTGTGAGTGCCATCCCACTTTGCTTTGTGGCCCTGCCAAGACACCTGAGTGACAAGGACACGAGGAGGAGGAGGAGGAGGAAAGTCCCTGCCTGAGCCTGGAAGTGCTGAAACCATCTCATGAAACCATCTCATGCACTAATTGATGTTACTGAGTTTATCAGCAGCACTTCCACCTCTCCTGCAGAGGCAAGAACAGCAGGGACAGGTGCAGTGTGGGGGGTTTGGGGGTCTGGACTTGCCCTCCCTTCACATCCCACTGGGGCTGAGGGGATTCTGTCCCTCTGCACTCTGTGGATCAGGCACTTGGGAGCAGAAATCCGACTTTTCCCAGAACAAGTCATGTCTGGGAAATAGGGAAGCTGGATTTTTTCAAGGAGTGGTGTCTGAGATGAGGCTGCCTTCCAAGGGATGTGCTCCTGGCTCATTCCCACCTCCAGCACACCTTACTGTCCTGCTGCCCTGAGCTTCTCCCAGGTGCACCCAGAGCTGCAAGCCACGAGGGCTTGTATAACACAGCACAGCTCCAAGGGGAAATGCCAAGCTGAAAAACTCTTCTGAGAGCACCAGAGTCCATCAAGCACTTGAGAACAAGTCGCTACAACCCTGGAAGTGAAAGCTGCCTCCTCCTCTCTGCCATAATTCCCCGTGCCCGTCCCTCTGGCGTCACACAGGCACCCGTCAGTCAGCAGCAGAGCTGAGCCCTCCTGCAGACACACAAACGATGACAGCAGATGCCCAGAGTGCCTTTGATCCCTGCTCTGTGTTCAGTTTGGGGAGTCATTCCTTGGCTGAGTGGCTGCTGCTGCTGGTGACAGAGGAGCTGTGGGCACACAGCCCGTCCCAAGGACACTGAACAGCAGAGACTGTGCTGAAAACATTTCCTGCCCCAGCTCGGGGCTGGCAGTCATCTGGAGGAGCTCTACCAGCAAGTGCAGGATCAGTGTGCAGCTCCTGCAGGCTTGGTTTGTATTTCAGCTTCCAGCAGGCAGCCTCATCTCCTGGGAAAACTGCAGCTGCACAGAGAACGTGGCACAGTGGGGTGTCCAAGGAATATCCAACCCCCAGTGCATTTATTGGCACTATTGGCACTATTCCTGCCCCTCACCAGCTCCCCAGTGCATCCATGGGCACAGTGAGGGGGTTTCCAGGGAATATCCAACCCCCAGTGCATCCATGGGCACAGTGAGGAGGTTTCCAAGGAATATCCAATCCCCAGTGCAGCCATGGGCACAGTGAGGAGGTTTCCAGAGAATATCCAACCCCCAGTGCATCCATGGGCACAGTGAGGAGGTTTCCAAGGAACATCCAACTCCCTCAGTGCATCCATGGGCACAGTGAGGAGTTTCCAGGGAATATCCAACTCCCAGTGCATTTATTGGCACTATTGGCACTATTCCTGCCCCTCACCAGCTCCCCAGTGCATCTCTTGGCACAGTGAGGAGATTTCCAGGGAATATCCTGCCCCTCACCAGCTCCCCAGTGCATCCATTGAGCCACCAGCCAAACCTCCCCTCTAAACTGGGGGTCTGAGTGTCTCTGGGAGCCCTCCTGGACTCCCTATCCCAGGTTTAAAGCAATCACTCTGCTCTCAGTTCAGCAATTCCTGCTGAGTGACACATTTCCAGCTTGGCAGAATGAGATGCTGAGCCCGAGCTTGGCTCTGCAGGAGTGTCTCATCTACATCTGTACACACACATTATTTACCAGCTTTCAATGCTTTCTAAACTGCCCATCAAGGGGCTGGCTGGGCTGCCAGCAGGATTCTTGTCTGATGGCTGCTTGGTGTGTGCCAACAGCTCCCTCTGGGTTTTTTGTCTAAGATTTACTTCAGTCGCAGGGAAAAAAAATTAAAAAATCAAGCAGCGCCTTTGTTACCAGCAGAAATTTTGGCAGCCAGAGCTCTGAGCATGACCCACCCGGGTTGCTGGGTCTTTACATCAGCCCTGGGGGCCAGCAGAACCTGGGGAGATGAGTTCTGGGATGGAAAGTGCAGTGCCTTTGTGTCTGGAAGGCAGCAAGTGCCAGTCTTTGGGACACGGAGGATTTTTGGGACGGCGCATCCTGAGCAGAGCTCCCTGAGCTTTCCAGGGCTCCAGTTGCATAACCCTGACAGTCTGTGCTGGAAAGCTCCTCTAATTCCCCCCCTCCTGCTGAACACAAAGCATCAATGACCTCAGTCCTTGGCTGTCCCGTCCATCCCCAGCAGCAAATGTTAGAGGGAGCAGCATCTCGGAACCCCTCCCATAATTTATGAACTACCACAGCTGATTTTACAGCTACTAAAACACAGCAAAGCTCCAAACAACAGCTGGGTGAGCTGACTGAGCAGGCAGTGGGAGCCAAAAGTAGGAGACACATGGATTTGGACTGAGGTGAGCACAGGCAGAGGTCGAGCTGCAGTCCTGCTGCCCAGATTTGAAGGCTGACACATTTCTGCTGAATTTCACCAGCTGACAACTCAGTGCTGTGGGTTTTTTACAGCCACCAGCGTTGATAGAATCAAATCTCTGATAAGAAGTGGCTGCTCCATGTCTTTGTTCATTAGAACTGGAAAGAAAGAGCTGACCAGTCTGGAAAAATTCAGTGCAGTCTGGTAGAAATGGGACTGAGCTGCCATGGAAATTTAATAGAGTCATATGCAGAAATTACTGTAAATAGCTGTAGAATTTAATAAGTGCTTTTATGCTTCCTGTTGGGTTATTTTTAACACTCTGGTAGAATTCCGTGCTGGGATATGGTTATGTATTAAATTTTAACAGTTGTTTAAAAAAAGAAGCTGTTGAACTGTATCATTTTCTATTAGGTTACACGGGATGCCTCCATTAGGAGTGTTTTTCTGCTTCCAAACAAAGCCTGAACAGATTTGAACACTGTACATGAGCAAAATAATCCCAGCTCAGGGAAGATATTAATGAAATCCAGGCTGGAAATATGTGCAGGAAGCTGCTGTAATGTTTCTATTTCCAACTCCAGTTCACACAGGTGAATTGAAGAGCAAACTAAGGTTCACCACATCCTAATTGTATTTGGGGGCACTGTCAAACCCCTGAACTCTGAGATTTCCCTTAAGGAAACCTTTTTGATTCCTATCTTCTTTTGTGATCAAGGAGAAGTTTTCCTGCAATTTGAGCAGGCTGGATACATTTCATGCCTTTTTTTTAATCTAAGTCAATGTGGTCCAGATGAAAACCCTTCACAAAGTTCAGTGATGAAGCTGGGCAGTCCTGAATCCTGCAGGATTTATCCTCCAGGATAAATCTGAGTCTGCTGTGGAGATGTCCATGGCTTCTGTGCCCTGGTTGTGAGATTAATCACTGTGGTTTCTGCAGGACTAACACGGTCATGTCTCATTAGCTCCCCTTGGCCACCACACATTCATTAGTCAGGCACCATCAGAGCAGCTCTGGCTTTAAGGACTGCAGGGGTTTGCACAAATCCTGCCCAGCTTTTCCCAGGGTGGTGGTGGAGTGGGAATGGTGGTGGAGTTCCAGTCCCTCTGGGAACGGGGTGAGTTGTTCTCTCCACCCTGAGCCAAGATGAAGAAATGCTGAGGAGGATTTGGTCAGCTGCAGGGAGTCATGTCAGCTGCTCCCAGCGTTTGGGCTGGGTGAATTCTGGCAGGATTGAGGCAGGAGAAGATTTGATGATGAAAGAGAACTGAGGAGAAGATCTCCAGGTGAAAGTGCCGCCACACCTGCAGGGTGTCACCATGCTGTCCCCAAGCCTTGGTACATCAGGAGCTGTTTCTCCCCTACGGGAACTTCAGCTTTGGGGAATTGTTCAAGAAAATCAATCCACAAACACCAGAGGTTTCTGTCCAAAAAGGAGACAGAGGAGTCCTTGTTGCTTTATTCCAATAAAGGGAGAGGCCATGGGGCATTCCCCTGGGGTCTCTCAGAATTTTTGGAGGATGCAGCCTCCTTTTATCCCAATTTCCCTCTCTCTTTCCCCACTGGCTGAGGTACTTGAGAGGCACAGACTTCCCAAACACCTGATACCTGAGATTCCCCTCTAATGCACAACCCTCTGCTTTCATTTTTAATTCTTATAGAATTCATTGTTTTTCCCCATTGCTTCTTTCATCTTCCAATATCCAATTTCATTTATCAGCAAGCCCACAGTTTGTTTAGTAAAGGCAAATATCTTTTTCCATTCATCAATCAGTGAAATCCATCCCATTGTTTCTTTTATCTCTCAGTGCTGGTTTTATCTCCCAGCAGACCCACAGCTTGTTTGCAAAGACAAATCCAACATTCCTCTCAATCTGAACTTCTGAGCTGACCCCTCCCAGCCATTCCTGGTGCCATGGGCAGGTTTGGTGCCTGAGCTGGAGTTTCTTTGGGCTGGAGAGGAGAGGGCATCTCCATCCATTCCCCATGTCAGGAATATTCCTCCTGACTGCAGATCCTGTCTCCATCCATTCCCCATGTCAGGAATATTCCTCCTGACTGCAGATCCTGTCTCCATCCATTCCCCATGTTGGGAATATTCCTCCTGACTGCAGATCCTGTCTCCATCCATTCCCCATGTTGGGAATATTCCTCCTGACTGCAGATCCTGTCTCCATCCATCCTCATGTCAGGAATATTCCTCCTGACTGCAGATCCTGTCTCCATTCATCCCCCAAGTCAGGAATATTCCTCCTGACTGCAGATCCTGTCTCCATTCATTCCCCATGTCAGGCATATTCCTCCTGACTGCACTTCCATATCTAAATATGTTGTGTGCTGACAAATCCAGACAGGGTGTTCTCTTTTTTTAGCTCCAGAAGAAAGGCTCGTGAAATGTGTTGCCAGTCTAAATCATTCCATGACTTGCCTACATTTCAAATTAACTGCAGGAATATCAACAAACACAATGGCAATTCCTTTCCAATTCCATCTCCTTCAGCCAGTCTTTAACCCACTTATCAGGCACTTGTTATTACAGAAATAATCAGGAGAAGAAAATACACCAGTGCTGAATCAACACTACTGGGCTTTTTTTTCCCCATTTTTCTTCCTCTTTTTCCTTTGTACTCGTGTAACTCCCTTGGTTTCTGTTGGACACACACCAGCCTGGAATTGCAAAAACACAGCTGGCTGCATCCATCACATCTCATTACAGGTTATCAATTCTCCTGCGCAATAAACACATCTGACAATTAGCAGGGAATTGATGAGTGATTCAGATTAGAGGAGACTTTTTTTTTCCTATTTTGTGCCTAACAGAGAAGTTTGCAATACAGGCTGGGTTTGCAGAAAATGCAAAATGCTGTTAAAGCCATTAGCATTTCTTATAACCAAAATGACAAATGGTCTTTACATTAATCTCAAATAACTTCTTTAAAGCAAGGATCAGGAAAGAATTTTCCTCAGAAGGATATTGCTGCTCAGATGGAGAGGGGCTTTCACAGGGCTTTCTCACCTTCTGTGGGATTGATGGGCTTGAAAAAAACACTGGTCTGACTTCCTTTGCTGATCCTTCTGCTAAAAAAAAATTATAATATTGCAAAGGCTGCATAGACAAAAGACTGAACCACGCTGTGACTCAGAGTGTCCAGTAAACCTTTTGGAGTAAGAGTGCAGTAATTCAGATTTAACTTGTTCAGCTCCATATCTTGCTGCAATTAAACTGGGCTATTGTGGCCAGCTGGCTTTTTTCAATTCCAGCCTTTTATTTAGTGGGGGGAGAACTTCCAAGTCCAATCACAACTCTAGAAAAGTCTGGAAATAAGTTCTGAAGGAGATTTTTGAGGAGAAAACTCTCTCTTTCCTCTCTCCCAAGGTGAGACCTCCACTCACTGTAACCACAGTGAATTCTGTCACACAGCTTGAGGTTTTTCTGTTTATTTTTATGGGTTTGGGCTGGTTTGGGGGGGGACTTTTGTGGGTATTTTTCCTAATCAATAGGTTTTTTTGTCTTCTTTCAAGCTAAATATTTTTCCTCTGGCAACTTTGTCCTAATTTTGCTTATAAAGTGCATTTTCCCCTTTGTTTTGGTGCCCTCTGTCCCCAGCTGGGGCAGTGATTTGCTGTGGCTATGGGACAGAATGGTCCAGGGGAAACTGGAGTAGATTTGGTTTGACCAGCAGCATGGAAATGTCCATCAGTGAGTGAAAGAGATTTATCTGGCAAATCCCCCAGCCCAAAATTCAGGTGGGTTGGGATTGGTTGGGGTTTTTTGGCCGAGCTTTGGAAGAAGAGCAGTTTGCTGATCACTGTGTGAGCAAGGGAATATCCAGAGTGAGGGCCAGAGGGGTGGTGCCACACCTGGGAGGCACAGGGGTTCAAGGGCTGGTCAGGAAGCTCCAGCTGGAGCTTTAGGATGTTGCTGTTGGAGATAAAAAAAATCTCTGCCTCTGCTCATCATTGCTAAATGTGCTAAATGTGTTAAATGTGCTAAATGTGTTAAATGTGCTAAATGTGCTGGCTCTACTTGAGGCTTCAGGGTGTGTTTCATGCTCCAAGCAGGAGATTTTCCCCGTTTCCCCATGGATTCCCATCCCTGGAGGTGCTCAAGGCCAGGCTGGATGGGATCCTGAGCATCCTTAATGCCCTAAAGAGGTGCATCCCTTCCAACCCAAACCATCCCATGATGAGTTATTCCCATTATTCCCACATTCCTAAGCCTAGTTTAGTCTTCCTTCAAGGTAGCTTAAACAGAACACAGAAGCTTAAAACAGGATGCCTTGGTTTGCATTTGCCACAGATGCAGAAAATCAGGGGGAGAAAAGCACATGTGGAGATTTCCTACAACTCAGCTGATGCACAGCCACTTGTTAAATCCCAGGAACTTGAAATCTCATCCTGAGAAATGAATTACAGCCCTGCCAGGGCTTTAGCAGAACACAATTGCACTTCAGAGCTCTTAGTGAGGGTTCATTAAAAAATAGATCCGAATTATATCATGCAGGAAGTACGTAGGACGGAACAAAGAGGAGTGGGTGAAAAGCAGAGGTTCCCAAATCGATGTGTTTTGGGAAAAATCATCTCCAGCTTCCAATCACCGTGTCAGCTGAATGGTTTGAGCTGCCTTTGTGTGCAGAATCATGCAGGAAATCCCAACAAAGCAGAATTTCTCGTAAGACTCCTGGTGCATCAGCCCCGTGGGCTGAGCCAGAAGGAAACCACAAAAACAACTGCTGGCTGTGCTGCGTGGCTACTGCCAGCCCCAGGTGGAAGCTGAAGATGAAATGTGTGTGAGAGAGTCCAAACACTGCAGGGCTTCCCAAAATCCTCCCTTTGGATGGAGAGATGAGCACATGACAGGGGCAGAGGGTCCATCTCTAAATCCTGCATTGTTCTCCCATCAGCTTGGCTGGAACTGACCCAGTGACTTCATTTCTTTAAGGATATTTTCAAACATTTCCTATAGGTCTCGGATCAGGTATCACTTTGGAACATCTTTAAGGAAACTTTAGAGCTTTTATACACTTCCCTGAACAATGGATTCATTTCTTCCTTGTTGCCGTGGAGTGGGTTTCTGCTGCACCTGAAATGTATAAACAGTGAGAAAAATTGGCTCTGCAAGGTCTTTAAAGGTAATTTATATTCAAGGCTTGGTTAAGGAGTTGGATTGGTCTATCCCCCCCTTTAGAGGAGTGCAATAATAAAAGTTAAAGAATAACAGTATTAATAAAGGGATATTTAAGTCAAGACTAAATGTTATTGTGTCTTCTGAATGGTTGATAAACATAAATTAACAGCTGGACTCGATGATCTTAAAGCTCTTTTCCAGCCTAAAGGATTCTCTGATTTTCAGGGATTGTCCCAAAAAGTCTCAGCCTGCCCCTCCTGGCTGGTTTCTGTGCACACCTGAGCTCTCCCCATCACCAAGGATGGAAACCTCACCCATTGATCACGGATTTTCTGTCCAGGGAAAAGCAGAGAGGGCAACACCAAACCCGTCAGCTCTCCTGCCCGTGGTGTTCCCTGGGCTGAGGAGGCTGAGGGCGAGCAGAGCTCCCAGCCAGGAGTCTCAGCACCAACATTTCCCATTTTTGCAGCCACTTCTCCCTTTGCTGAATCCTGGCAAAGCCCTTGGCAAAGGGGAACAACACCCTGGGAGAGTTTTTGGCAAAAGCTCTGGCAGAAGAGTTAATTTTCTGTGAGTGAAAGATGTTCTCATTTGCCCACTACCTCTTTAGCTGGATGTGTTTCCAACTACGAAATGTTCTTGGTACAAATTATATATATGTATATATTTTTTATTATTATTTCCTAAAATCCTGTTGGGAAATAATTTTCTCTGATCTCCTCAGTGATGTTCGTTATCCTATTTTCACTGGATTATGAAAAAGAGAGATGCTTGCAATTCCTGGTTTATTTAGGGGTAAATTTCATTTCTTTTGTGAAGTTTATAAACTGCCCAAGTCTGTTTAAGTCCTACCCTGTAGTTTTTTTAAAAATTTAATAATTCTCATCTAGCAGCAACATTTCTTGGAGAGAGGAATCAAAAATTATCAAACACAAGAAAAAAAAATTAATAAGGAAAAAAGAGCTCTTTACAGATGAAAAGCAGAGAAGTGACACAAAAATTGGACAGGGTTAAAAAACCATTCTCATGCCAAGGATCTTGTCTTGTCTTCCTCTGCAGAATCTCCAGGAAAACACTGGCACTACATGAAACTCACCATGAGGCTGGAAGTTCTGAGGCTCTGCTGAAATCGAAGTCCTGCTCGAGTTTCTTTTTTTTTTTTTCCAGGGTTTGTGAGAGCGATTTCCCTTCCACCTGCTGAGCAAACAGGATAGCAGTAAAATATTTCCTCTGAGTGACTCACAAATCTGTCGGAGGTGATGAGGCCCGTTGGGAGCTGGATGATGTCTTAAATAACGATTTGCTTTTCTGCTCCTGGCTGGTAACACGAGCTGCATTCCCAGGCTGTGCAGGAGGGAACCAGGGAATCTTCTCTCCTTGGTTGTTTTGCTCTCAGGTTGGGGATTTGAGATGCACAAAAAGAATTAGGGGGAATTTCAGGAGTTTGGTGATGTGCTGCTTTTACAGCCTGAAAAATTATCTGAGTTAATGGACCAAAATTCCTGCTAGGAACGGGCTCTGCTGCATGGAACACGGGGTTTATCTGCTCAAAAATTATCTTAGTAGGTCTTTTTTTTCCCATTTCAGGGTATTGAAGATGAAGGCTCCACAGCCCTGGGAGCAGGTGTTGCATTTTGGCAGAAAGGATAATACAACATAGTTCCTCGTGTAATGGAGAAACAAAAGAGAGCTTTTTTGAAAGAAACACTACAATTTTATATATAGGATATTATAGATATAGAGTATATATATAGGATATATATATAGGAGATATATATATATATGAACTACCCTATATATATAATATCAAACACTACAATTTTATATATAGGGTATTATAGATATAGGGTGTATATATATACACATATAGGGTATATATATATATATATAGGATATTATATATATAGGGTAGTTCATACATATATATACACACCCTATATGTGTGTATATATATACCCTATATCTATAATATCCTATATATAAAATTGTAGTGTTTGATATTATATATATATAGAGATTTAAATGTATATATATATATATATATATATATATATATATATATATACCCTATATGTGTATATATATATACCCTATATCTATAATATCCTATATATAAAATTGTAGTGTTTGATATTATATCTATAGGGTAGTTCATATATATATATATATACACACCCTATATGTGTATATATATATACCCTATATCTATAATATCCTATATATAAAATTGTAGTGTTTGATATTATATATATAGGGTAGTTCATATATATATATAGGGTAGTTCATGCAAAACAGAACAGAAGACTCATTGGTCAAAGAAGGCAACACCTCTTTGAAAACATGCTTTCTGCAAAATATCACCACAGGTATTTAATCATTGTGATAATTTCTTGTCCCTGAGCAGGCTGAGGAGCCCAAGGCTTCAAGGTTTCTTTCCCCTGGCTCCCAGCAGAATCCAACACCCAGCAGGCAGCTCCCTGCTCTGCTCTGTCCCCTTGGAGCTACGTGATCCAGTCTGTTCCCACAGGGAAAATCAAGGCTTTGTGTGGCCCAGCACAGCTCATTCCATGTCACTGCCTCACCAAGCTGCTCCTCCTGCCCACAGAGAAACCCAGGGGGCTCCAGCACATCTCACCCAGGAGCCCTTTGGATTTTTATTTCGCTTCCATCAAGGCAAGACACCAGCGGAACACTAAAGTGAATTATTGTGTGCTATGGGTTTCGGAAACATCCTTCTGCTTCCTTCCTAGGTCATGCTCAGCCCCGTGGGTTGGGGCTGTGGGCTCTGCTCCCATTCCCAGCCTGAGCCCTTCCCATTCCCATCGCTGCTCTTCCCAACATCCACCCAACCTGCGTTTCCAAGGGGAAATGATTAACTCATCTATAGAAAGAAATTCTTCCTATTTAAAGATACTCCTGACAAAGCCCAGTGGGTAAAAAAAAATGGCTGCAATTAAAATAGGCTGAGGGGTTTTTTTTCCAAGAATGTTTTAGTGTTTTCCATGAAGGATAAAGAGAAGTTTCTGCAGGAGAACATCTGCCATCGTGCTCCCAATAATTGCTTTTTGAAATTAATATAGCCTCTGCTTGCCCACTTGAAATTAAATCCCGTGTATCCAATGGAAATATTGATTTCTAAATAGTCCGAGTGCGAAACTAAAGTGTAAACTGGAGGTGTAATGAATTAAAGAAAAGGGATATTTAGTTACACAGTGATTAATATTCGAACTTGTATTTAAGTGGTGATCTGAAAACAAGGTGGCACTGCTGAACAGTCAGGTTGAAAACAATTCGGGTTTATTTTCTTTTGTTTCAGAACTGTGTTGAGGACTTCTCACTTTCCACTCCTGCTGAAGATTTTAAACCGAGGTTAGAGAAGAAATTTCAGGGGAGAAGATTAATTACAAGGCATCTATAGCTCTTTTTCCCATTCTCTAATAATCTACCCTGGAATATTTCAGTGTTTTTTTCTGTGCCAGCAGATTCCCACTGAATTTATCCAAAGACATCAGAGTTCTTCACTCACCACTGGCCTCAAGCTGGAGGCTGCCTGAAAGCCAAAGGGAGCCAGTCCTTTGCCAGTGGGGTCAGGCTTGTTATCCAGCTTTGAGATCCTGCTTTTTCTTTCCCTGAAACCATCATTTTACCCATACCATAGGCTGGACTTGCTGATCCCAAAGATTTATTTCTGTCCTAGTTAATTCTGGGATTCTGTGATAACACCTCCAAGAAGAGGGGTTTTTTTCAGGCATCTGTTTGGGGGATACTCAGGGGAAAGGCTCCAAACCCACAGCAGGAGGTTGATTCCCAACTTAAGGCATTTGGAAAATTGAAGGGGTGAAGTTGTTCCCATTCATGTGCAGAAAAATCTTTCTCACCCTAGAAACAAAAAGAAATGCTCTCAGTTTGCATTTTTCAGCTTCCATGGCATGGGAGTCAAATGTAATGGAGGGGAAAAGAGAAAAAATGAATGAATTCCTACCAGGAACAGCTAAAGCTGTCAGGCTCTGGGCTGGGGAGGATGCTCCAGCTGACAAGTGAGACTGCAGAACTACAAAGATTTATTGTGCTCCAAAATAATTCCTGTGCTTGCTGAGCAGAACTGCTGCCCTGGAGTAGCTGCTCTCAGAAATATTTTCCATCCTGAGCTCCAAGTCCCTTTTCTTGCCCAGATTCCATCAGAACAAAGAGCCCCAGGGTTCACGTGCCTGTCACTCACCTTGGGATGATCTGGTACATAAAACCTGAGGTGCAGCTTTTGTGAGGAAAAGGAGTGAAGGGGTGCAGAGAAATTGGGGAAATTGAGGAAATAATTGAGGAAATAATTGAGGAAATTGAGGATTAACTCATCCTCAGGAGAGCAGAGATGCCCAGGTGTGGTTGGTGCTGCCTCAGCCCTGGTTTGGTGTAAGAGCAGAGCAAGGTCCTGTCTCACTCAGGGCTAACAGAGCCCAACCTCAACCCCACCAGGGTTTTTTTCAGACAATTAAAGACATTTTCAGCAATGTTACATCACTTCCTCCACTTGATAACAGCCTAAAAACAGCAGGGTTTGAGTAATGATGGGAGATTCAAAATCCTCATTCTCTTTTCACATACAAGTGCCCAAAATAAATGAGAGACAATCTCAGCTTCAGAAAAAAACTATTTATTTATTTATTTATTGTCAGGCAGCTCCTGACCTGCAGCTCAGCAGCTGGAGCTGATGTACCTAAAAGCCATCACTACCTGGTTGATGGGGATACCTAAAAGTGAAATTAATCTTATCTGACTTCAGAGTGTCTCAAAGCTAAATGAGCAGCCCTGGGCTCGTGCCCTGGCCTCCTTGAAGAGGAGTCCAGAGGAATCTCCACTGAAGAAAACCAGACATCACCAAAATTTCCCTGTGTGCTCGAGCCTGAGGATGAGACAAAAATCCTGGGCTGTAAAGGGATCACTGATAACCAGGCCAGACTGTGCCAGTGGCCTATTTATAGGATTTCAGGCCTAAATCAGGGAAATTATATTGTTGTGGCAGCAGAAATCTCCAAATAATGTCCTTGTCCCACTGCACATCCCCTCCTGCTGCTGACAGACGTGGCCTGGAGGGCACAGGAGGGACAGCAACAGAGACATGGAAATGAGAAAGGGACAAAGGGCTGCTGTGATGGGCAGGGCTCAGAAATTCATGAATGGGAATGGAAAATGTGGCTGCATTGAAGTGAAAAAAAATAAATGGGTGTCAGGAGAGCTGAAAATCAGGTGGGAGAGGGAAGGTCCCTGCCCTGAGTGGGCACCAGGAGCAGGAGCTGGATGGAGCAGGAGCAGAGGGAGATGTGGGGCAATCAGGGAGGGGGAGGAGAAGCTGAAATGGCTTTTTTTGGGCAAGGAAAAGCAGGAAAAGGCAAGGAAATGGATTGCTTTCTATAAATAGCCCAGGTAAACCCCCAGGGAAGGGAGAGAGTTATTCAAGCTAAAGGACAATGTTGGCCCCAAACCAAACTGGTTGTGAGTAAATAGAGGGGGGAAACATGCAGGAGGTTTCTGAGCATCACAGGAAAGATGTTCTGAAACAACTTTCCAGTCACAGCAGGAACCTGAGCACTTCTAAATCCGGCAGAGCAGGAAATGGATCTCTGTGCCAAGACAACTTCCAGATCTCCATTCACATTTCTCAGCCTTGATTTAATCTTTATTTTGCCAATGACAAATTTTTGCCCTGGCTGGGAAAATATGAGTGGACAGAACTTGAAAGGCTCTGGTTGAGAGCTTGTCCAAGGCCAGGTCCATCCTGTGGATGGGAATTGGCTGGAATAAGCTGGGAAATCCACAAGCTTTCCTAGGCCTCCTTATTTCCTCTCATTACTGCCTAATTCTGTTAACTGGTTGGGATTATTTTTGTTTATTAGCCTTATCTCCCTCCCTGCAGTTTAAGTAGATCATTAGGTTAATAATGACTAATGGACCTTTGTAAAAATGGTGGGTTTGTTTTTTGGTTTTTGGGGGTTTTTTTGGCCTGGCTAAAAATGCCATGAAATTTCCTTGGGAGAAACTTCAGTCAGCAAAGAAACAAAAGAAAAGCAGCACTGGGTTGAATATGAAAGTTCAGCAGAGAGGGAAACTGAGGAAGCTGGGCTCAGTTTTCCTGTCCTCTAATTGCATTTCACATGGCCATAAACAGAGGAATTTGATAGTGACACAGGAAAAAGCTACATTCCCACAGAACCTTTGGTGCACACATCCCAGTAGCAGTGGGTGAGGATAAACCAGGGTGGTCTCTCATTTTGGGATTAGCCTCATATGGGCTTTTGGCTTGGCTCTGAACCCAGAAAAAAAAAAAAAACAAAAACCTTTTCTAGCCCAGTTTGCAGGGATTGCATTCTCAATGTTACAAAGTTTTACCAAACTGCTTTCTTTTTAAATATTTATACCTGAGGGAAATGGTGCAAGACTGACACTTAACCCTTAAGCAGTTAATACTCCAGGAAAATAATTTTTCTTGCCATATAGAAGAGATTCTACCCTATGGCCCTGAAACTAATTAAATTATTTTATTAAAAATAACTTCATTTTAAATAGGAATTCTAAAAGAGAGATAAATGCATCATTTCCTTTTCCCTCTCTGTTTCTGCTTGTTCAAGAGATCAGATTCACACTACCTAAAACCTCTAATTTAACCAGAGTAACTTTAAGTCATTCACCACTGAATTGACCAAAGTACACCAAAGAGCAAGAAAAGAGCAAGAAAAAGAGCAGGAAAAGAGCAAGAAAAGAGCACGAAAAGAGCTTTTTCCCAGCTGAGAATGAGTCAAGTGTCCATCCCAGCCCCTCAAATCAAGGGCAGGCAAGGCTGGCAGCACTGGGAGGAGGAAGCAGCCAGGTTTTGTCCAGAAAAGCAATTCTGTGACCCCCAGTGGGGTGAAGAGCAATAACCCTGTGCTCCTAATTAGGAGTGATGCCTTAAGTTTGAGCTTTCCTGTTTGCCCTGCATGAGGATGTGACTCTGAACTCCACACAAAGTGTCACAAGCTCTCTCCCAGCTCAGGCACACACAACAATCCCTGTCCAGCCCCAGGACCAAGGACACGCTGCAGCTCCAGCCCCAAAAAGTGCAAGCAGAGAGAATGGAGGAGAGAATCTGGGAG
Source organism: Luscinia megarhynchos (assembly GCA_034336665.1). Taxonomy (NCBI): domain Eukaryota; kingdom Metazoa; phylum Chordata; class Aves; order Passeriformes; family Muscicapidae; genus Luscinia; species Luscinia megarhynchos. Next base: position 2,326,230 of record CM067580.1, read on the forward strand.
GGTGGGACTGCAGAGCCTGGAGCTGGATTGGGCAGTGAGCCCCGGGATGGAAATGGAGCCAAAGGGATCAAAGGGTGAAACTCCTGACTCTGAGTCCATCTCGGGCTCTGCCCTGCCCCAGGTGAATCCTTGGAAGGGTTTTAACAAATCCCTGCTTTATGCCTTTAGCTCTGTTCCAGCTCAGCCTCTCCAGGCATCAGGAGGGCAAAGAGAACCTGTGCCAAGTTCTTCATCATCATTATCATCATCATCATCATCCTCATCTTCCTCCCTCGTGCTTCACCCTGACCCCTCACTCCCAACCACCCCACAACAGGGGATTACCAAGGGTTGATGAACAGCCTTTCTCCTCTGGAAATTCTGTATTTAACACAAGCTCCTGCTGTGTCCCAGCAGTTGCCCTGGGAGTCTCCATCTCCTACATCCTAAAAAAAAAACCCATTTTCAGGAGCAGGAGCTGAATGAACTCGGCCAGAGCTCCCAGCCAGTGCAGGAGAGCATTGCCAAACGGGGAGAAAAGTGCATCTGATTCTCCTGCTGAGGCGTCCAAGGAGGGCCACAAGATTATAGCTGCAACTATAAACAGAATGAGTACATTTTGTTCATTTTCCTGCTCTGTGCCTAATCGATGCAATATGAAGAGCTGCTATCAGTGCAGAGTTATACAATCAGATGGCAGCAATAAAAGGAGCGTTAGCAAGTCTGGGCTATCATGGGATGGTGACTGCAGGAAGCAGTTATAAAACCAGAGCGTTTAGAGCTGCTCAGATGAGAACATCAGATTCGTGACAAAGTCGTTCTGATGTCTGCCTGCCCACTTCATACTCAGCTAATGGACATCTGCATGGAGATTTACAGGGGCTGCCTGGCCCAGGAGCAGTGCTGAGGGCTCTGCATGCACAGACAGGGCTCTTTGTGCACCTTAAATAAGATGTGTCTTACATCCAGCAATAAAACAGCCATATACCCATGAGTTCGTGTTATCTGCACAATATATCATGTGCAGAACTGGGTAGTTGTTGTCTGCTTTATTGTTTCCTCGTTCTCTGAGACTCCTGGAAGGTTTTATTGTTGTTCTAGCACAAATCAGAGACTTGCAAGCCTGTGGCATGAGGAACACAGTGGGAACACTGGAGGGATAAAGCACAAGCTGGGCACCTCCAGCAGCTGTCAGCAAGGAGCCTGTGCTGCAAAGTCCTTTGTTCTTTGGTGTCTGAAAAGTTCCTGGTTCTCTCATGCTCCTCAGACTGGTTTTCTTCTCTTCCAGCCACCTCTCCTCTGGTATCTGCACAACTCACTTGGAAAACCCAGGGACTATCAAAAACGAGAGCTGCAAGGCTTTAAAAACAAACAGACATTTCACCTGTCTCCAATCAGCCCCTTCTCAGGGCTTGGCTTTGATTTCCCCAGTGCAGAAAAGAAACGGAGAGGATTTTAATTTCCTTGGCTCCCCAGAGCAGCATGAATGAGGCTGCAGCCTTGCACTGGCCTTGTGTTATTAATGGGCTCCATGCTTGCAAATGTCTCATTCAATATATTTGCTCCAAGTGCTTCCAAAAAAAGGGGGGGGAAAAAGAAGAAAGCAAACCTCAGGTTTCTGGGCCTAATGGATGTGACCTGACAGCATGAATACATTAGATCTTCCCCAGAAACACACAATTCCAGACTGTGCACTGGATCTCCAGCCTTTTTATCTTCATCTGGGCTCTAATCAATGTGCTGGCAAGCAGCCCTATTTTCCTGCCAGCCTGGCTGAGGCTCTGTCTCCCTCTGACAGGGTATGACATGCCTGCCCCAGAGTGAGCTGGGAACTGTCTGCATTCCCATCCAGGCATCCCCAGCATCTTTCCAAAGGAGGGGTTGCTTTCCTGCCGTGTTTCTTGGCCCCTCTGTGCCAGAGCCAAGGCTCCCCCAGCCCTCTGCAGGAACTGTGGCTCTGCTGAGGGGCTCTGTGCTCCTGGGGATCTCATCCATCATTCCCCACATCCTAAAGAAGGACCCGAAATCCAAACCGAGCTCTCAGATGTCTTCTTAAACTTCAGGCAGGTGGTGGCATTTCCCCACTCTGTGTCTGCTTTTCCCCTCCCAAGCTCTGGTTATCTGCAAGCCTTTCAGTTCCTAAAAGCAAGAGCTGGTTTATATTATGGGCCTGGACAGTGTCTAACCCAGGAGGGCCCCACTTTGATTAGGGTCTCTTGTGACCACTGTAACACAAGCACTGCTAATAAAATGCATTTGAACCAGAAAAAAAAGGCAGTGATGCTCCTTTTCCAGTTAGTTCCTAACTTGGGAAAGCCTGGGAGAAGTGGGATTTTCAGAGGTGAGCTGGCCTGACCTGACCCCATGCCCAACCTTTGAGCTGTCCTTGCAGTGCTGCAAGCTGAGCTTAGCAAGAGCTGTGCTCATCTGTGCAAAGCCTTCTGTGCACATCCAAATGTGCCACACACTGCCTTCCCAAAGCTGGACCTGCTTCTCTTAGCAGCAATTAATCACTTTAGAGCCAGTCTTTTATTATTATGAACACAGCAGATGTGTTTCCATTAATAGGTCCCTGAGTGAGCTTTATCTAGCATCACTGATACTTTAATGAAGGAGATTATGTGGCCTAAACAGACTTTTCATTTGCAGCATCCTCCCTTTTCTCTCTGCACTTCCCAGTGAGCAAACAAACCCGAGTGGGAATCTTGTTTCAGGCTCAGTTTCAGCACAGAAGATAAACCTGCTGCCAAACAATAAAATGTGTCCCCTGGTTTAATGTGATTTGTAAGAGCTAAACCTTGCCCTGCTCTGTTTGCAGGGCTCAAACCAAACATCATTCCGAGCATGGAGATGTCTGCACCCTGCTGAGGGGACTCAGAGCTCTCTGCTGCCCCAATTAACCCCAAAATCTGAGCCAGGAGAGGGCAGGCACTCGGCTCCCCAGGGATGTGTCTGTCTCCACAACATGGGAATATTTCAAGCGTGCTGGTTGCCATTAAAAACTCATCACTTGCAACAGTGGCTCAGACCTAGGAAGTCTTTGGGTGCTTATAAAATAGTCCCTAATTAATGACAGCAATCATGAGGGTCACCAAGCAGTGCCACAGGAGGTTTCTCAAGCCAAGAGGATGTTTTATGTTTTCCAATGTTTTTCCTTTGCAAGGTCAGACTCTGCAATTGCTTTTGCTCCCCTAAATAATTTCTAGAACCAGATCCCTTTGCCCCACGTGGCTTCTTCACCCATTTGCTGCCCAGCATTTTCTTTATCTTATTGAATTTTCATATTTAACTTGGATACTAAAAACAGAAATAAAGAGGCTACACTGCTCCTTAGTAAATGGAGGAAGCATCCTTTGTTTAATACAGACAGAAAAAATCCTTAATTTAAACAAGTGCTCTGGGATTCCTAAGGAGCACCCTCAATTGTATAAATGTGCAATTTTCAAATCCAGGAGGATCATCACATAAATTCTATAGATCTGCCTCCCCCTGCTCTGTGCAATAAAGGATATTTAAGTACATCGTGCCTGCAGGAGGGAGCTCAGCCCCTGAGGATGGAGGATTTGTCACCTGGACAGTGACAAAGTGGCCTCGGTCCCAAAGGCGAGGCGGGAGTGCAGCCACAGCGCAATCCCAGGGGATTGTTCTTCAACTCAGCAGCAGCGTTCGGGTCCCTGCACCGCATGCTTGAGGTCTGACAGAATGGAAAAAGGATGAACTTTCCTTCACACCCACATCCAAACAACTGCACCGTGAAAAACCAGAGATAACGAGGCGACGAGTGCCCCCCAGCCTTGTCTCTTTAAACCGAACCAAAACAAAGCGCTGCCTTTCTCATTTGAGCCCAATTAATTCGAGTAAAGTGAGGAAATCACATCTGGGCTGTGGCTGCTCGAGAGCTCCTAACCACAGCCTGCGTGAGGTTATGTCAAGGACTTGCTTGTCAGCTTTGCTTTAACTCACATATGGGACCGGGGAGGAAAGAAAACCCAAGAGTTTTTACTTTCTGCAGTAAAAGCCAAACTAACATAAAATGAGATTAATGGCAACAGCAGTGACTGCTTTCATTTCCCAGTGAACTGTCTCAATAGTACCAGTAATCAAGATCAGGTTGGCTTTTCATTCTTTTTTTTTTTCCTTTTTTTTTTTTTTGATAAAAAAACAACTTTTCATCAGAGAAAAGAAAAAGAGATACTTAAAATACATAGGCACATCTGTTCTCCCATATTAACAACATTACGTCTTTCTCCATGTGATGCATAATGAATCATCTCAGTGTGTTTTGCTTTACAGTTTTGTACAAATCCAATTCCTTGTGACTTTTACTGTAATAATAATATTTTCCAATTCAACAGTACCTTTCATTTTGAGTCTCTCAGCACTAATGAGAAGAGAAGTGTGCAGAACCCATTGAAACAGATCTAAAAAAGGAGGCACAGCTGTAATTACTAGGAATTGAATTTGTCTCCTAAATGGGGAGAAGAGAAAAGCACTTACAGCTCTTTTTTTTAGGCAGACATGTAATTTTCAAGGCATCCTGCTCAAAGGAGCTGCTGTTGCCATCTCCCTTTGGAATGCTTGGAAACACAAGGCTTGGAACACCAAATAATTTGATTTTTTGTTACTTGTTAAGATTTCAGTTATATGGATCGTGCATTTTGGGAGGGTCACACGACTCATTGAAGCCACTGCTGGATTTGTGTGATCAGCATGGGGAGAGGTTCTGCTTCCATCCATCCATGGAACCATTCATCATCCATCTTCCATCATCCAGCCATCCATCATCCAACCATCCATCATCCATCATCCATCCATCATCCATCATCCATCATCCATCCATCCATCATCCATCCATCCATCATCCATCCATCCATCCATCCATCCATCATCCATCATCCATCATCCATCCATCCATCCATCCATCCATCATCCATCATCCATCCATCCATCCATCCATCCATCCATCCATCCATCCATCCATCCATCCATCCATCCATCATCCATCCATCCATCCATCCATCATCCATCCACCCATCATCCATCCATCCATCCATCATCCATCCATCCATCCATCCATCCATCATCCATCCATCATCCATCCATCCATCCATCCATCCATCATCCATCCATCCATCCATCCATCCATCATCCATCATCCATCATCCATCCATCCATCCATCCATCCATCCATCCATCCATCCATCATCCATCCATCCATCCATCATCCATCCATCCATCCATCCATCCACATCCATCCATCCATCATCCATCCATCCATCCATCATCCATCCATCCATCCATCCATCCATCCACCCATCCATCATCCATCCATCATCCATCCATCCATCCATCCATCCATCCATCCATCCATCCATCCATCCATCCATCCATCATCCATCCATCCATCCATCCATCCATCCTTTGGGGAGATGCTGTTGAGGCACAGAAATGAAAACCCAACATCTTCTCCCTCTCTCCTGTCCTTTGGATTCCCCCAGGCCCCACCTTTGCCTTCGTGGCCTCGTTCAGTACAGCTTTTGGTTTTCCTGATGCTCTTCATGGACCAAAATCAGATCAATTTTTTTTTCCTTGGGAAAGGTGATCTGAGATCACTTTTCCCCAATGAATTTGTTATACTGAGCTAATCCCCAGTTCAGACATGCAGGATTAAAGTGGATTGACTCTCCTAAGGAGGTAGCAAACCATAACTGAACCGTTCCAGCCTGTGGAAAGCTTTAAACTTCAACACCTACGTGGGGTTTATAGGAATTGTTAACCTCATTTGGCAGCAGTCATGAACATTTCCTTGAAAGACAGAGATCCTGAGACATCAGACCAGGAAAATGTCTGAAATGCTGCTTGAGAACAAAAGTCTCATTTTTGTTTGCTACCAAAATGCAACACGAGAGGAGGAATGTTTTCCACAGCAAGGAATGGGAATGATGGCTCTTTTTTAAAATAAAAACCAAACAGAAGAGTGAGAGAAGAAAGAGAAAAAAATTCTTGATTCAATTAAGTTCTTAGTCATGTAAATAGCTGGGAGTTTCCAGAAAGTAATGTCTTTATAGCAGGATGCCAATGCAGTGTATAATTAAAATGTAAAAAATGTAGGAAGTTGGCCAAGTCTTTGATTGCAAACAAGATTTTCCTAACCCATGACTTGGCATTTTGATCCTGAAATTTATCAACAGGAAAAGGTGATGATTTCTTTTTTTGGACTGCAGAGGAACCCAAGTTAGTTTGTAGAGAAATAAATCTTGTTCAAAAACTTCATTTGCTCATTACAAAAGCTTTTCACTTTTGATCACACTTCAAAAAGAAAAGGATTTTCTGGAAAGGGGATTTGTTTTCTCTGATTGGTTGCTTTATATAATAACTGATTTTTATTGTATAATATGAAAGGCAATGGGAAGCAAAGAGCTTTTACATAGCAACCATTTAATTAGAATAATTTAATTCAACTTTACCATGCTGTACCAAAATGATAACAAGACTAAGCCTGACACTGGCAGCAAATATCAGTGTTGAGCACAGAAGAATCCCAAAATACCATGGAACACTCTCCAGTGTTTTAACCAGCACCCCTAAGCAACTTCATTCTCAAACCTTGGACAGCTTTGTTATTATTTACACTCTTCACTAAACGGGAAATTAAATTAAGTCCTTGGCAGAAGGTCGGTTGAATGGGTTGATAAATGTAGTTTTATTTTATTATATAAATGCAGCATCATCAAGCAGGGTCAAACAGGGGGAACACCACAATGTCCCACCCAGAACCTCTAAGCCCAGAGCTTTTCCATGGACCTGAAGCACAGAATGAGGATGAATTTTAAAACTCAATGTTGTCTTTTCCTTTATTACCTTTACCCGTGCATTTAAAGCAGCCATTAATTGGAATATTGTAAGCAGAAAATCTTCTTGCTCAAAGTAGAAAGGGTGAACAGCAAGGAAAGGCATTTTAAACTCTAAATTTTGTTTATTGTACAGTTCCTTTAGGTATGGTCAGATCTTATAGAACTGCAGAAAGCTGAATCCATCTCTGAGCTCTCCAGTGTCCTTTCACCATGGACCTCCAGCCAAAAATTTCCTTTTGCCAACATTTGCTACTCAACCCCCTTTGAGCTGCAAGCTGGGAGAAGAGACGCAATCAATAATAAAACCTTCCCAGAGATGAACAGCTCTGACAGTTGGGGAATTAATCCTCCAAATGGTCACTCCTGGTTCCCCAGCTGGGTCCTCCCATGTGAAGGAATGAGGAAAAGTTGGGCACAAATCTCACCCTGCTCACTGCAGGGTGAGAAGGTTCAGCACCCCTAAAATGCCCCAAATTTATTCCAAATTTGAGCCTCCAAATCTGTGATCTCCAGTGCAGAGTCTCAACTCAATATCTTGTTTATCATTTATTTTTCTTTGTAGTGTTCTGTGGACTCCAGTCTTTACATTTGAAGCCATAAATAGGTAAGATCAGTAAAAGTTCACATAGCATGTGGTCCCTGATTAGTCATTCCCAAACAGTTGGGGCTACAGATTTTCTCATCCAGGTGTCTTTAGTACAAGGCACATTCCTCTCCCTTTTTCTCACTGTGATTGCAACGCTTGAATTTTGCAAAACACAAGCTGTGCAATTTCATCAGAATTTATTTGGTATGAGGCAGCTGAAAAGCAACGTTGTGCCAAGAAAATGCAAGGAGGGAAGAATTCACAAGTCATATATTGTGCAGCTACACTTCTCAAAGGGTATTTGTGTGTTTTAGTGGAGCACCAAGCATGTTCGTGTCTTTTATGACAGAATAAAGCATTCAGCAGCCCATGATACAACTATTCAGTCTGCTGGCAGCCACCAGCCAGTTTCCACTTCTTTGAGTGCAAGATTCAGGGTGTGGAAACTTTCTACTTCCTTGGAAACTCTTCTGAAAACGGGTTTTCACTCAATTCAGCCTCTAAGTGTTTAAGAGGTGACTGAAATTCTGAAAGTGGACGGGCTGTTTTAGTGCCATTGGCAACCTCGGGAAGTTTCTCACTATGTGAAGGGAAAGGAGGGGAGAAAAGTGGGGGAGAAATCTGTGTTATTAAAAATCTAACTCAGGATTTTCAGCAAGCGCCTTCTCTCCCTCTCCTTCTCTGCCTTTGAAAAGCAGGAGGTGAAAACAGCAGGATACTTTTCACTTCCACGTATTATTCACCCTCTGCATCAAAACTTCTACCCCTGCACTCGGAGCTCCACTTTCTGCTGTTGCTCAGAGCTGCTGATTCAGTGAGATTGGCCAAATTGTTGATTCAACCTGAAAAATTACACTTGAGAAAGTTCCCACCATCATCCAAGCAGCAGGGAAGATTTTGCCTAAATGTACGTCACGACTTGAAGGATATTCCCAAAGAAAGCAGTGATGGGACGTGCCTAATGGATCTGGGATAGAAAGTCCCAGGGGGTGGGACTGATTTCACCCAGGTTCATCAATTTGAAGTTAAACATCTATTTGAGCCCGTTGCAAAGCCTCTGGGGGGCTGGTGGTGGGAGCTGGCTGTGTCAGAGGGTGATTCACCCCACCGGGGAGTGAGCCAGCCTGGGGATGCTCCTGCATTCCCTGCAGCCAGGGCACAGCAGGGAGGACTGGGGTGGCTCGGGAATGGCTCTGCTGGCTGGGATGGGGCTGGCACAGGCTGCTCTGCCCTCACTCCCTGCTGGAGGAGCTGGGTCCCTGCTGGTGTGTCATGGAGCAAAGAAGTGACACAGAAATAACAGAGAATCATGGAATATCCGGGCTGGGGGACCCTCAGGGATCACTGATCCAACTCCTGTCCTGCACAGACATCCCAACAATCCCACCCTGGCAAAACCCTCCTGGACCTCTGGCAGCCTGGGCAGTGCCCAGCACCCTCTGCTGCTTTCCTGATATCCATCCCAACCCTCCTGACACTCACTACTCTCTCTGATAACAGAGAAAACTCATGAAACCCACGTTAGCTCCATATCTCTGTTTATGTACAGCTGGCTGGAGAATGCTTCTATCAGTGACTTGATCTATTTTAACAAGATGGTCATAAGCCTTTATGAACTTTCTGCCAGGGCAAAACAGTCCAATTTGTGTCTCCACTTCACTTTGGTCTCTAAATCTTGTCCTGATCTCACTATTTTTTTTTCCCACTCCACTTTTAGATCTCAGCGTTCCTTACCTTTGGGCAACCTTCATTATACAAGAAAAAAAATTAGGACTGAACAAACTAACCTTGGGGTGATTAAAGAAATAACTCTATTCCCAATGGAAATATCTGAAATTCCTCAGCAATACCATGAGAAACTAATCTTGAATGTGATCTGACTTCAGAGGATGATTCATGGTTTCTGACTCAAGAGAAGTTGTTGATTACGGTTTAGGTGTCTCATCTTAAACAAAGAGACACTTTTTATTTTGATACTTCCTAACTAAACAAACTCTTTTTTCTTTCCATGTTGTCAACATATTGTGAATATTCATAGCTGTGGACAGAATAACACGTGGAAAATTAGATTTTCTCACCAGCAGTCAAAAGAGACGATGCAGGACCCAAAGTACAGCGGGGAGTTTGTCATGAAGTTCTTCCTGAGGGGATTTAGAGACAGCAAAGCCTCCTGTCAGCTGCACCTCTGACCTTTGCTTGGGGTTTGCTACATCAGCTTTTGCTGTTGTTGCTGTTCTCGTGGAAGTTTTTGGAACAGCCTGTGCATTTCTCAGGGCAAGGCTGCTGCACGTGCCATGACAGAGCATTCCCAGAGTCCATGGATGGAATGGGAACATGACAGAGCATTCCCAGAGTCCATGGAGGGAATGGGAACATGACAGAGCATTCCCAGAGTCCATGGAGGGACAGGAACATGACAGAGCAATCCCAGTGTCCATGGAGGGACAGGAACATGACAGAGCATTCCCAGAGTCCATGGATGGAATGGGAACATGACAGAGCATTCCCAGTGCCCATGGAGGGAATGGGAACATGACAGAGCATTCCCAGTGCCCATGGAGGGAATGGGAACATGACAGAGCATTCCCAGTGCCCATGGAGGGAATGGGAACATGACAGAGCATTCCCAGTGCCCATGGAGGGAATGGGAACATGACAGAGCATTCCCAGTGTCCATGGAGGGACAGGAACATGACAGAGCATTCCCAGAGTCCATGGAGGACAGGAACATGACAGAGCATTCCCAGTGTCCATGGAGGGACAGGAACATGACAGAGCATTCCCAGTGCCCATGGATGGACAGGAACATGACAGAGCATTCCCAGTGTCCATGGAGGGAATGGGAACATGACAGAGCATTTCCACTCCAGGTAGCCCCAGCACACCATGGACAGGGACACAGAAACCCTGAAACTGGGAAAAGATAATGAGGAAAAAAAGCATTTTAACACATCCTAATTTCCCAACTTAATAATTAACCCTAAAAATGCCTCTGCCTCCTTGTCTCACTTGTTCTTAAAGTTTGCAAACACCTCCATCTGATTGTTTCTGTTCATCAGATGTCTGTGTTCCACCTAACCCCCCCAGGACCTGTGTGCAGGACTGGGAAGGGTAATAGCAAACAGATCACATACTTAGCAATAGACTAAGCACAATTAGACCTCACATTCCTCTCACTCCTATAAATAACTCTCAGCTTCCTCTCCATGTCTGCAAATTTCATTAGTATGATGGAAAAAAATGAAAAATACACACACACACACACACTCACACACACACACACACACTCACACACTCACACATCCCAAGCTCACTTGTTTTGCAAAGCCCAGAGTTGATCTCTCAATTAAAGGCTTTGTTCAGCCTGGGGGAGCAAAGGGAGTTAAACCCACACTCCCTCCAAGCCTTGGGCCATGTGTTCCTGGCCATGAAGGGAAAATTCTCTGCAGATGGCTGAGGAATTCACCTGCAAGAAAAAACAGAGAGAAAAAAAATCCTTGTCTTTGCTGGGCTGTGTGTGAACCCTGTGGGGTTTTGGGGCATCATCAGCCCTGCTTGTCCTTGATCCCAGCAGAAGGGTGGGTGCTGTTCCCAGGTCAAATCCCTCAAACACCTCCAGAGTGGCCTCTCCAACATCCCTGCCAGGGTGGGAGTGTTGGGATTCAGGTGTGAATTTCAACAAATAAAGATGGAAAATGGAAAGGATCCTGAAGACATCCAAATTGAATTTCATTCTCTATAAAGCACACAGCTGTTCACTGAACGTTCAAGGTTTGCAGATCTTCATCATCTTCCCTCAGTGGGAACCCCCCAGGAAATCTCTAAGTGCAGGTAAATACAGGCTGCAATTGCAGGGGGCACAAAATTCTCCTGTCTGTGCAACCTCAGCTAAGTTATTAGGGGGGGAAAAATCTTAATAATTGTAGGGAGAATAGAAAGAAAAAAAAAAAAAAAAAAAGGTCAGGCTCATACAGGAGTGTAAAAACCCTTGGAAACTTGCTGAGGTCTTTCAGAAGAGAAAGAATTGGCTATTGCAGCAGCCTTTTTGCACTTGCAGGGCCAATAGAAAAAACCAGGGCCTGTCAGACATGTAAAGCAACTCAGGAGACTTTACAGGAACCTGCAGCAGCTGAATATGAGACAATTGTCTAAGTCTGTATTTAGTGCTGAATCTGGGCACCCCAAGGGTGTTGAGAGAGCCTTCAAGGTGTGTCAGTGCTGGAATTCAGGAATCCCAGTCTGGCTCCCACATTTGCCCAATTCACCCAATTTACTCCTGGCACCGTTATCTGCCTCCGACCCGGAGAATCTCATTAAATTCCTGACAAAGTGAAATAATTGCCTGGCTTTTCTCGCTGCCTTCAGCCCATTGTTGTTTTAGTCTCCAGTGGCTGGAGGATGCGGAGATGGAAAGATCCAGATGAATCTGAGGAGTTAAAGGCATTGTTCTGACTCCACGTTTAATGAGTTCTGCCCCAACCCATTACCCTGCCGCATCTCTTCATTGCTATCAGAAAAGTGTCTGCAAATAATCGTGTCCCAGAATGAGTTCATCCCCATGCAAAAGAGCCGTTATCTCTGAGTGTTAAACAGCCAAATTGCTGCCTGCCTTTGAAGGGCTGTGAAATCCCAATCAGCAGTGCTTGGTGAATGAATCACTTGGGAAGCCACACTGAGAGCATCTCGTTGTTATTATCAGAATGGAGGAGAAGAATTGAAGATAAAGTTTGATTCTACACGACAGAAAATTATTGTAGAGAGGGAGAGAGGCCTGCCTGCTGAAGAGACAGCATCAGGGTCGATGAGAAAACGCTTTTATTTCATTTCCCTTGAAATCTGCCTTGAAAATCTCTCCCAGGCTGGCTGGGCAGAAACAGGCTTGGAGCTGTCACTTGTGGAGAGGAGCCCTTCCTTTCCCTGGTGCAGAGCATGGAATGCTCACCGGTGCTGTTTGTCATCACAGAGCCGTGGAATGGGCTGGAGGGGACCCTACAAACCCTCCTGTTCCAGCCCTGCCCTGGCAGAGTGACCTGAGTCTTCTGATGGCCACAGCTTCATTCTCAGCCCAGGAATGGGCTTGTCAAAGGTCCCAAATTCTGCTGGCCACTGCTGAGAGTGCTCTTCCCCTTGCTTTTGGGAAGAAATGGGGAAAACAGCTGAGAGGAATGAGGGATTTGTGTTTACAAACGAGCTGTGGGTCTGCCGGGAGATAAATCCAGCACTGAGAGATGAAAGAAACAATGGGATGGATTCCATTGATGGATGAATGGAAAAAAAAAGATATTTGCCTTTACAAACAAACTGCAGGTTTGCTGATAAATGAAATTGGATGTTGGAATATGAAAGAAGCAATGGGGGAAAACCATGAATTCTATAAGAATTAAAAATGAAAAGGGAGGGTTGTACATTAGAGGGGAATCTCAGGTATCAGGTGTTTGGGCAGTCTGTGCCTCTCAAGGACCTCAGCAATGGGGAAAGAGAGAGGGAAATTGGAATGAACAAAGAGGCTGCACCCTCCAAAACTTTAAGAGATCCCAGGGGAATGCCCCATGGCCTCTCCCTTTATTGGAATAAAGCAAAAAGGACTCCTCTGTCTCCTTTTTGGACAGAAACCTCTGGTGTTTGTGGATTGATTTTCCTGACAATGCCAGGGTCTGTCCACAGGCAGTGTAGGGAGCTGGGAAACACGGGACCATTTCTCCTGGGAAAACAGACTCACTGCTGTGAAGGATGAGATCCCTGTCACCAAACTGCCCTGGGCATCCCCCGTGTGGGACACACGTGTGGCCCTTGTCACCCCCGTGAGGATGATCTTGGAGCTCGCAGACACTCCAGGAACACAAAACTCTTCCTTGTGAAGTCTTAAGCTGCCTCTGCCTCGAGCGCTGCAATCAAAACAAGGGAAAATAATACTTTTGTTCTGCTAATCTTCTGTGGACTTGGTAAAATATATAATAGGTTCCATTAAGCTCGAGTTAGTTAATTACTAGGTAGGAAATCCAATATCTTCTCAGGGATATTTTCCAGTTGTCATTTTGCAAGAGAATTTTTGCTTTGACGTCATTGCGAGACAAAAAACACTCTGTGGACAAAAGAAACCACAAATCGGGGGGAAAATACATCAATATTGTTTTTCTTACAGCCTGCCACTCACGGGGTGGAATTTTGTGCAATATTGTGAGCCTGCCTCTGGCAAAGCCCTGCTTCCAACCCAAGTGTGTGCAACAGTGGGAGCTCATGGAGCCATTCCTGGGAAAGCTTTGCAGGTCCCTTCAGGCACTGACCTCAAGGATCACTGAGGAGAAAATAAAAATATTCATGGATGTTTTCATGTTGGAGTTCAACACCAGCTTTTAATTAATTTTCTGTAAATTCCATTGCATCCCCACACAGGTGTAAATCAGCTCCACGGCCTTCCTTGGACAACAAGGATATTATAATTACCAGGATGCCATCCTTGGAACAGAGAGGTAATTCCATTAATATTAATCTGATCACCCACTGCATCTATTTTCCTTCTTCAGCAGGAGCTGAATTAAAATGCAAACTGACTTCAGCAAGGTTTCTAATCTGATTAATTGCTATCCAGCTTATTTGCATACAAAGCCATAAAAGCACCTATCAAACCAAAATACCTGATCATTTGTTCTGCATGGTTTTCTTGGAAGGGCTGACTGTCAAAAATTCCTGGGAAAAAAAAAAGTAAAATCCACTATTCTGTTGGAATCTGCAAGGCTGAGGTGGAAGTTAAATATAATTTAATGTTGGAGGTTTTTTTCCTCTGGAATTTTGTTTTGGAAGAGAACCTGAGGGGAAAAATTCTGACAATGTCAAAATATTCTGTTTTGACTATTTCAGAACAAAATGTTTAGAGTTTCC
>CM067580.1:2345527-2350527 GCA_034336665.1 Luscinia megarhynchos
TTCAGCATTTCCAGTTTGCACACACTGTCCATTTTTTGTGGCTATGATTTCATTCAGAGAGTGAAAAAACACCACATTTCCCCCATTTGTCTTTTTCTTTGCCACCAAAATGCTGTGTCTCAGAATATTTGAAATGCTGGGAAAACACATTTCTGACTTTTAAAGGGGGTTGTGTGTGGAATCAGCTCCAAAAGGGCCCAGCAATGCTCACAACTGATCAGCATCGAAGGGAACATTCTCCCTGCACTGCTTGCTGTGAAGGCACCAATATTCCAAATTTCCAGTGGATCTCTGGCAATAGGAATGTGTCCTGAACAGCATTTTGATAAAACTCAACAGAGAAATGACCCTAAAAATACTGTGCAAACACATGTCCTAAGAAAATGGTGTTGGGATCCCAAGCTCCACACCCTGGTGGCTTCTGCAGGGAAGCAGGGAGGATGTCCAGAGCTGCCAGACCTGCAGAGGCTGGGAGATCATTTCTAAAGGTGTAGACACAGGCAGGGATGCTCCACATGGCAGAAGTATTGCTGGATATGAAAACTCTCCAACATCCCCCAAAAAATCACTGGGAATGTCTTGTTGCTCTCACTGAGAGCAGGATATTGCCTTACGTGGCCTAAAGCTCCCCAAAAATCATTAGAAGTGTTCTCATGAAAAAGGAAAGAGGGGAAAAGGCAGAGCTGGTCCCATGGGCACTGTGGCTTGTGCTGTGTGAATTCTGGATTCTGTGCCAGGATTCCCTCCTTGGGAGCCCCCAGTGCAGATCCCCACATTCCCACGAGGCTCAGGGTGATGAGATGGAAGTGCTTGGGCTCCCCTGCCAAGACTGCACAGCTCGGGGGGGATTTTTGGTGCCTGGACAAGCTGTGCTGATGGGGAACAGAGCAGGGGCTGCCAGCAGGTTTTATTGCAAAGCACAGCCTGGGCAGGGCAGGATCTCTGATCCTGGCATCCCTGTGCCCCGTCCATGAACCCCACAGAGTGCTGCCCGTGCCCCAAATGCCAATGGGAGCCACAGCCAGCTCTGCCCCAAGAGCCCAGGACATTTCTCCTGTCTGCACCAAGAGCCCAGGACATTTTTCCTGGTTCTCCTCTCTGCCCCAAGAGCCCAGAACATTTCTCCTGGCTCTCCTGTCTGCACCAAGAGCCCAGAACATTTCTCCTGGCTCTCCTCTCTGCCCCAAGAGCACAGGACATTTCTCCTGTCTGCACCAAGAGCCCAGGACATTTCTCCTGGCTCTCCTGTCTGCACCAAGAGCCCAGGACATTTCTCCTGGTTCTCTTCTCTGCCCCAAGAGCCCAGGACATTTCTCCTGGCTCTCCTGTCTGCACCAAGAGCCCAGGACATTTCTCCTGGCTCTGCTCTCTGCACCAAGAGCCCAGAACATTTCTCCTGGTTCTCCTCTCTGCACCAAGAGCCCAGAACATTTCTCCTGGTTCTCCTCTCTGCACCAAGAGCCCAGGACATTTCTCCTCTCTGCACCAAGAGCCCAGGACATTTCTCCTGGCTCTCCTCTCTGCACCAAGAGCCCAGGACATTTCTCCTGGCTCTGCTCTTTCCTGGAGTGCTGCCTTGCCCAGGCAGAGGAAGGACCCCAGTGAGCCCATGGATATTTATTTACCTGCTCAGCTGCTAAAGCAGAGTCTCCCCCTCCCTGTGACAGCTGCTCATCTGTTCCTACTTCTACCTGCTCTTCCCAAGAAAAGTGACTTCTGTCTTTCCCTTCATTTCCTTTCATCACGCACAAACATCTCACCCAAATTTCTCTAAGTCTCTTTTTTTTTTTTCTTTTTTCTTAGTTCCCACACAACAAAAAGGTTTGTCTTACATTGATTTGTCACTCAGGCAGAGCCAGCCATGGCTCCTCAGTGCATGCCCCAAAAGCCAGAGTGGAGTGACTCAGTCGGGCAGGGTTTTATTCAAACCATTTGTCCTGTGGTCAGAGCAGATTAAAGGCAGATCAGGTTGCCCTGGGAGCAATGCTGGGACAGTGAGAGTGAGAGATGTTGGCACTCAGTCCCCAAGCCACAGGCAGCTCGCGTGACTGCGGCTTCCTCCGGCCTCTCCTGCCTGCTGCAAGTGCCATTGCCATGGGGGAGCACCTGTGTGCCCCTGGCACGGGGGAGCACAGGGTCCCTGGACACAGGGGCATGTGGGGAACTGCAGTGTAATGAGCCCAGGGTGGCCACTGCACAGCTGGGATGGTCAGTGAGCAGCAGGGATGGTCAGTGCACAGCTGGGATGGTCAGTGCACAGCAGGGATGGTCAGTGAGCAGCTGGGATGGTCAGTGCACAGCTGGGATGGTCAGTGCACAGCTGGGATGGCCAGTGCACAGCTGGGATGGTCAGTGAGCAGCTGGGATGGTCAGTGAGCAGCTGGGATGGTCAGTGAGCAGCAGGGATGGTCAGTGCACAGCTGGGATGGTCAGTGCACAGCTGGGATGGCCAGTGCACAGCTGGGATGGTCAGTCACAGCTGGGATGGTCAGTGAGCAACTGGGATGGTCAGTGAGCAACTGGGATGGTCAGTGCACAGCTGGGATGGTCAGTGCACAGCTGGGATGGTCAGTGCACAGCTGGGATGGTCGGTGAGCAGCTGGGATGGTCAGTGCACATCTGGGATGGTCGGTGAGCAGCTGGGATGGTCAGTGCACAGCTGGGATGGTCAGTGAGCAGCTGGGATGGTCAGTGAGCAACTGGGATGGTCAGTGCACAGCTGGGATGGTCAGTGAGCAGCTGGGATGGTCAGTGCACAGCTGGGATGGTCAGTGCACAGCTGGGATGGTCAGTGCACAGCTGGGATGGTCAGTGCACAGCTGGGATGGTCAGTGCACAGCTGGGATGGTCAGTGCACAGCTGGGATGGCCAGTGCACAGCTGGGATGGTCAGTGCACAGATGGGATGGTCAGTGAGCACCTGGGATGGTCAGTGCACATCTGGGATGGTCGGTGAGCAGCTGGGATGACCACTACACATCAGAGATGACCACTGCACATCAGAGGTGGTCACTAAAGATCAGAGATGTCACTCCACCCCAGGGATGGCCACTGCACCCCAGGGATGGTCACTACACCCCAGGGATGGTCACTATAGCACCAGAGATGGTCACTATACACCAGGACAGGCAGGTCAGAAGGAGGAAAGGGTTAAAGAGCCCATTCAGCATTTCCTCATCCCTGCCCGTTCTGGTGCACTGCAGTTCTGCCCTGCCTCAGCAGCAGAAGGGTTAATTCAGCTGAGAGCGTGGCTCAGGTCCACCAGAGGTTTTGGGATGCAAATCCAAAGCCTCCCGGCAGATCTGAGGCAAACTCATGTGATGAGCTGGCTGTTGTGTGAGAGAGGTCCCTGCTGGGACTGCAGCAGGATCAGGAGGGTTTCACTGATTTAATAATTCCTGTTCCAGTGTCGCTCGGTGCAGACTGGGAGGGAGGTGAAAGGCAGCAGAGCCCAAAGCTCTGCAGCTTCTGCTGACCACGATTTCAAAGTCAGGGCTGATCCTGAGCCCTCTGCTCAGCCCCCAGCAGCCCAGGCAGGCTCCCTGTGTGCCAGCAGATTGCACCACGAGCAGCCTGGGGATGGAGCTGGCTCAGACAGAGCCCAGCAGCAAAATAACATTTGGTTTAATTTTGAGGAGCATCATTTCCCTGATCTGGCTCGCAGCACGTGCCAGCACTGCAGGAGCAGGAGCTGCTGCAAAGGGGGGGAACCGAGCAGGGAAACACCTTGTGCTGCCATCCCTGCAGGTACCCACGGCCTCCCCGAGCTCCTGGGGCACTAACTTCATTTAGGAATTTAATTTAGGGCTTTATTAGCTCTAAACAAAGCATTTAAAACCCTGAGTCTGGCAGCAGATGGTCAGGGTCTCTTCTGGCTCTCACTGAAACACAAAGCACGAAACCACAGAAGTGCTGTAAAAAGAGAGAATAAACACAAACCTGCAGTGGGAACTGCTGCAAATTGTCCTTTTTGTGGCCAGAAAGGACATTTCTAGGGGTTTATATATGTTTATATATGGTTTGATATATTTATATCACATTAGAGGCTGGCTACCTAAGTCCAGGCAGTGCTCGTGCCATGCACCAGAGATTTATACAAAACATTTCTCCCAAATTGATCAATCCAGCGACTCATATAAACAATCATTTCCCCCATATTAGAAAAAGATGTTGAAGGCTTTGATTAAGTGCCTCATCTTCCTGAGCCCCCCCTTTAGATCCAGGGCATGGGGTTGCAGTCTGGGATGCATTCTGTTAATGTCAAATCAACTCATTACCCAAATCCTTTGAGAAACAAAGCCTGGCAGCTCTGCCTGGACTTTTATTATGGATTACAACTCTTGTGATCAGTTAATCCAAGAAATTACTCAGTTCTTCCAGTTGACAAAGTCAAAATATGATTGCTCTTCAAAGAATGCAAACTCGGAGGAATTAAACTCTTCATCTCGGGGATTTAATCATTTTTTACTAATTTTATACCAAAATATTGCCATGTGTGGGCTCCATAAATCTGTCTCACCCTGTTAGCAGTTACTTTCCCCAGATGCTTTGAACTTTGAGAAAAAGTTGCTTAACCAAAAAACCACAGCTGCCACATGTTGTAATTTCCTCTTTGGGGGCATCTGGTGCCGTCTTTGCAGAGGTTCTGCCAAATTTCCCCCAGGACTTTTTCTCTCTTGGTTGGATTTCTCAGTACCTTTGGGATTTCTCAGTATCTTTGGGATTTTATCCCAGAAAACAAATCTGTGTTGTCAGCACCTTCCCACCCCCCTTGATGGATGCAGTTGCATAAACTCAGGTTTAGATTCAACATTTAGCAAAGAAATTACATTTCCCAGCCCTTTGAACTCCCCTGGACCAGTTTTCTGATGATTATTGGGTGTTTGACTTCTTGCCTTACCAACATCAAATTCAGGGAAAAAAAAATGGGGGGGGGAGGGAAAGGAGGGAGGAAAAACTTCTGTGAGACAATAAATTAAGAAGAAAAAGAATCAAAGGTCA